>JAUMJK010001497.1:0-292008 GCA_033558105.1 Coccyzus lansbergi | reverse complement strand
AGTGCGAGTGACAGGTGGTGCGGCCTGCGCATGCGCAGAAAGAGTGGGTGCGGGAAGATGGCCAATGGCATCCTGGCTTGGATCAGAGATGGTGTGACCAGCAGGGCCAGGGATGTGATTCTCCCTCTGTACTCAGCACTGGTGAGGCCGCTGCTTGAATCCTGTGTTCAGTTCTGGGCCCCTCAGCACAAGAAGGATGTTGAAGCTCTGGAGCGAGTCCAGAGAAGAGCCACGAAGCTGGTGAAGGGGCTGGAGAACAGGCCTTATGAGGAACGGCTGAGAGAGATGGGGGTGTTTAGCCTGGAGAAGAGGAGGCTGAGAGGAGACCTCATTGCTCTCTATAATTACCTGAAAGGAGGTTGTGGAGAGGAGGGGGCTGGGCTCTTCTCCCAAGTGACAGGGGACAGGACAAGAGGGAATGGCCTCAAGCTCCACCAGGGGAGATTTAGGCTGGAGATTAGGAGGAAGTTTTTCACCGAAAGGGTCACTGGGCATTGGAATAGGCTGCCCAGGGAGGGGGTTGATTCACCTTCCCTGGAGGTGTTTAAGGGACGGGTAGATGAGGTGCTGAGGGACATGGTTTAGTGTTTGATAGGAATGGTTGGACTCGATGATCCGATGGGTCTCTTCCTACCTGGTTGTTCTATGATTCTATGACTCTAAGGCAGGTGACAGCGGGTGTGGCGCTGGGCGCATGCGCACAAAGGGAGGCGGAGCTTTACCGGCCGCCAACGTCTGCGCAGTGCGCACGCGCAGAGAGAGCCGGGGGGGGGGGGGGGTGGGTGTCGCGCGCCGCGCACGCGCAGTCGGGACTCGAGCGGCGTCGGGGTTGCCCGGGAGACGCGCGATGGCGGAGGCCGAGGCGGCGCCGGCCGCCGTGCAGGCCGCGGGCGGGCGGTACCGCGGGGCCCTGCTGCGCGGGAGGTGGGCCCGGGGCGGGGGGGGGGGGGGCTCGGGGGGCGGCCCTCCCCCGGCCCCGCCCTCCCTGACCGCCGTGTCCGTTGCAGGATGGAGGGTCTGGGCTCGTATGTGCTGTCCACGGGCACCGAGTACCGCGGCGCGCTGAGGGACGGGCTGCCGGAGGGAGAGGCCGAGCTGCTCTTCCCTGGTGGCGGCAGCTTCCGCGCAGTCTGGCACCGAGGGCTGCCCGCGCAGGTACTGCCTGCCGCACCCCCCGAGCAGCCCTTTGCGGCGAAGTCATAGAATCATAGAACAGAATCGGAGAATCAGAGAACAACCAGGTTGGAAGAGACCCATAGGATCATTGAGTCCAACCATTCCTCTCAAGCGCTAAACCAAGTCCCTCAAGACCTCATCCACCCATCCCTTAAACACCTCCAGGGAAGGGGAATCAACCACCTCCTTGGGTAGCCTGTCCCAATGTCCAATGACCCTTTCTGTGAAAAACTTCCTCCTAATCTCTAGCCTAAATCTCCCCTGGCAGAGCTTGAGGCCATTCCCTCTTGTCCTGTCCCCTGTCCCTTGGGAGAAGAGCCCAGCTCCCTCCTCTCTACAACCTCCCCTCAGGTACTTGTAGAGAGTAATGAGGTCTGTTCTCAGCCTCCTCTTCTCCAGCCTAAACACCCCCAGCTCTCTCAGCCGCTCCTCATAGGGTCTGTTCTCCAGCCCCTTCACCATCCTCATCGCTCTTCTCTGGACTTGCTCCAGAGCCTCAACATCCTTCTTGTGGTGAGGGGCCCAGAACTGGACACAGTATTCAAGTATTCAAATATTATATGTTCCAGCATTTAACATATAATATTTGAATACTTGAATACTGTGTCCAGTTCAGAACAACCAGGTTGGAAGAGACCCATCAGGTCATCGAGTCCAACCACTCCCATCAAACACTAAGTGAGCAGATCTCCGAGCCGGGAGAGTTGTGCGTCCCTTTGGCAACATGTTCGGTCAACAGCCAACTGACCATGAGCCAGCAGTGTGCCCAGGTGACCAAGAAGGCCAATGGCATCCTGGCTTGGATCAGAAATGGCGTGACTAGCAGGACTCGATGATCCGATGGGTCCCTTCCAACCTGGTTGTTCTATGATTCTATGATCCTATGATCCCGTGGAATCATAAAATTGTTTGGGCTGGAAGGAACCTCAAAGCCCACCCAGCCCCACCCCTGTCATGGGCAGGGACACCTCTGTCTGCATCAGGGCTCCAAGCTCCATCCAACCTGGCCTTGAACCCCTTCAGGGACGGGGCAGCCACCGCTTACCTGTGCAACCTGTGCCAGGGCCTCCCTACTCTCATCATGAAGAAATTCTTCCTTACATCTAGTCTAAATCTGCCCCTCTCTAATTTATATCCATTGTCCCTAGTCCTGTCACTACAAACCTTTGTAAAAAAATCCTTCCTCAGCTTTGTTGTAGCCCATTTCAAGTACTGGAAGGTTGCTCTAAAGTCTCCTCAGAGCTTTCTTTTGAAAGGCTCTCTTCTCTAGGCTCTCTTCTCCACGTCCCCTGTGAGAAGACTCTGACACAGTTGAGGTTGTTGAGCTTGAAGAAGAGAAGACTCCAAGGAGACCTTATTGTGGCTTTCCCATACTTAAAGGAGTCTTAAAAGCAAGATGGGGAAAGACTCTTCAGAAGGGCCTGTAGCAAGAGAACAAGGAATAATAGTTTTGAAGTAAAAGAAGAAAGGTTTAGACTAGATATTGGGAAGAAATACTTCATGCTAAATGTGGTGAAAGGCATTAAAGTTCAGAAGGGACGGGGCTCTGATAAGCCAAATCGAGTTAAAAGGTGTCCCTGCTCACTACCAAGGGCTTGGTGTGCATGACCTGTAAAGGTCTCTTCCAACCCAAACCATTCTATGATTCTATGAAAAACACAGTCTAGACAAGATGGTCCAGCACCCATTTCAGCTGAATTTTAAGTGCCCAGTGCTAGGGAATCCACCAGTCCCTGGGGAGATTATTCAATTGGGCGATTGTTCTCATTATGAAAAATCTTCCTCTTGTGTCCATCTGGAATCTCACCAGGAGTAACTTAAACCCATTACCCCTTGTTTTTTCCATGTGACAACCTGTAAAAAGGGGATCTCGTCTTCATTAACTCTGCATGTGAACATGTTTTGCAGGGGAAATACACATTTGCAGATGGTCTCGAGTACAAAGATGAAAAATGGCATTACTGCGATGGCTATGACAGAAGATTTTATACAGAAATCTGTTTCGGTCTTAAACCAGCAGGTACTGAACTGCCTTTGCGATCGCAAGAGTCTGGAAGGAATTAAACTAACAACTTTGCTTGAGAAAGATTAATTCAGCTAAATGAGTAACATGGAGCAGAAGTGCTCTGGCTAGTTTCAGGAGCAGACCGTACGACGCTGCCAGAAGAAGGCTGACAGCACCATCCACCAGCGCAGGATGCAGCGTTACCTCCGTGGCAGGGTCTCTTCTTGAGTGATGACCCACAGGATGGGGCTTGGTTCTCCACAGCTTTTGATATCCTGATTAACCCTTTCATGCATTTCACCTTCCCGGCAGTAGCAGTGTGCTTTTAATAGAGAACAGTTGAACAAAAGCAGTTAGTTTACATCTAGCACGTCAAATAAAGTTTAAGCACATCTGTCCCGTCTAGATGCTAAAATAGACATACATTCCCAGTCTATATTTTTTTCCTAGAGACCTTTATAAGATTGTTACTTGCAGTCAAAAGGTAAAAAGACTCATGAGGAACAGCTAAATAAAATATATAACATAATACATGGAATATTTTAGCAATGCTGTGTAATTGTTCTGTGAGCCCAGCAAGGCTCTCCTGGTCCCATTTAGGAATTCACAGAATCATAGAATCACCAGGTTGGAAGATCCCATCGGATCATCGAGTTCAACCATTTCTATCAAAATTCTTGATCATATTCATAATGTCAGCTTAGTGGGCTGAATCACAGGACTGTGAACGAGGAAATCAAAGCCGTGTCTTTTTATCACACTCATCTTGTCTATGGATTTTTCCGTTTTCATTTTCTCCATCCATAAAATTGGCAAAATGTTTTATAGAATTTCTTGTAACTGCATTGTTTTTATAGTAAATGCCATGGAGATGTAATGTTGGTTTGTTATCTTTATCAAAAGCCCAGACACAAAAGAAAAAGAAAAAAAAAAAAAAAGAAAAGAAGAAAGTGAAATAGAGGAAACCCTTTGGGTTTTGTTTTTTTTTTCCTTCAGGCACTTCTCAGCTTACAAATCTGGATCCTCCCAGGAAAATCCCGGAAGGATGTTATGACTGTGGTGATGGATTCTATAATCCTGAAACCAGAGTTATTGTTGACTACGAACTCAGGTTTCTGAGAAATGCAGGTATGATGAACTTCTTTTGCAAGGTAAACTAAACTGAGTTTATTTGTCATATCATCTTGGATGAATGATGAAAGCTCAACATAAATAAGTCCATGATTTGGTTCTGTTATCGCTGAACTTATTTTTTACTTATATCCATATCAGCAATTTCTGTGTCCCCAGAGCTGTAGAAATAATATTTTTCAAAATCACAATGAGGTATTCCCAAGCAGAGATAAATAAATATATTTTATTACCACTTGGAATATGTTAATCTTGGGCAAATCTTCAATTGCTTCCAGCATGATCTCAGACAAGGGAGTGGTTGTAAGGTGTACATCATCTATCCCGAAAGCTTTCAAACTGTGTTGTGAACCAGCAGAGAGCTTAAGCATGTGCTTATCTCTACGTTTTAGAGTAGTCCATTTTGTTTAACTGAGTTTTAGGGTTATGTTTAAATACCTTGCTGAACAGAAAGCTTTCTTGTCACCTCGTCGAGCCGGGTTGTGCGTAGAGCCTGGCAAATACCGTGTCTTGCGGATGAGTCCCCAAATTAATAAGCCCTAGGGAAAATTAGTTCTTATCAAGCCAAAAGAGAAACTTCTCAAATTAAAACCACACAGAAGATCCCCAAACAGTTGACACCGAGATAGCTAAAAAAAAATTATTATCTTACCTGAAACAATTGCTTTGTGTTCTGACTGTTTAGCCTTTGTGTTTATCACCTTTTTAGTGCAGTTTATTTTCAAATTGAAATTATTAGTGCTTGATAGGAATGGTTGGACTCCATGATCTGATGGGTCTCTTCCAACCTGGTTGTTCTATGATTCTATTCTAGAGCAACCACCCACCGACCCACCCCACTTATTGTGTTCTTTTTTTTTTTCGAAATGTCCCAATTACAAGGCCTGGTGGTTTTTGAGGGCACGATATTTAATTTTCCATGCGCCGCAGTTTAACAGTTTCGTTGCTTGCAAACTCCAATTTTCAGCAAATTTACTATTTGTTGAAAAAAAAAAAATCTGCTCGGCTCTACTTTCAAGAGCTTTTATAAGTACGCTCTGTGATATCGGAGGAGGGAAGTGAAGGGGGGGTGTGAATGAATTGGAGATACCATCTGCTATAAAATATACCCCATGATACGCGGCCTGTTTTATAAACGTTGAATAAAAACTGATCTAGATTATTACAAATGGCATTGATCCAAAATACTGGAATGCAGTGGGCCTACTGATGAGGGAGATAAGCAACGTGCTTTCCAAAAACACAGGAACCTACACAGATTAGCACAGGAGGGAACGCCTTGGAATTCAATTTATTGTTTTTTAATCTGTTCTTTGAACTCATTGTCCTTTAGGACATTTATCTCAAGCCCTACAAATTATATCAATCAATATTCGCTCACCGGCCCTGGCGCAGCGTGAGGTCTGACAGAGTCGTTGGAGATGTGCTTTGTGTGTCCGTTCCATTGAGAGCCCGGGACACAAAGTTAAACTTGTTGATGTGAGCGTGAAGAAGGAATGTGTCATGTAGGCCAGACCCTTCCTCTCAAGAACACGAACACAATTGAAAAACCCGGCACTTGTTCAACATCAGAGGAACTGTTACCGCCCCAGGAGAGATGATTCAGGGCACAAGGCCACTGCAGTAAAGAAAAAAAAAACTATAAAAAACCCTCCCCAGCTGTAAGCAGAAGAAACTGAGGAAGAGGCTGGGATGACAGGGAGCAGATCCAGGATTACTGCATTATAGGTTGGGCAGGAAGGAGCAGGAAAACCTCCAGGCTTCCAGCCAAGTCTTGAAAGCATCAAAAGCAGATGGTAGGAAGCATTCAGGAAGTTCTTACAACAGCTTGACAGGTTTACCAAAATGACACTATCTTCCTCGGGTCTGGCAGCAGGCTTTCAGAACACTCCAATTCTCACCTTTCACCTTGACCCTATTATGAAGCGATTTCTAATTGTTTCTCTCCTCTGTTTGCGAAAGCAGGCGAGGAAACACACAGCCTGGGCACCGACCTGCCCGCCCAACGGGCCGTGTCCAGGTACCATCCCAAAAGAGGAGAAAATAGTCACCCTCTGAAACTTAAGTTTGCTTCCACCACTTCTTTTTTGAGATGAACGTATGTAGAATACCATGGAGACTCCTGTTCAACTTGGCAGGCTTTGCATCTCGCTAGCGTGGAGGTCTGATACTCATTTACTTATAGAGCTCTCACTGTTCAAGCAGTGCAAAGGCCCACGGTGAAAACATAATCAGACCCAGGGAATGAAATGACAGCAACGGTTTTGTTATACATTTTTATCTAGAGGAGTTTTCCAAGCTCTCATTACACTCTTGCAGTTATTACTCCATCCCTAAACCTCTGTTTCCTCGGGGATACTCACGTTTCTCTTGATTCTGCATGTGTTCTTCCATCTTTTTTTTTCTTCCAGTATAGCAAAGTACACAAAATTGGACCCATAAATAAGAATGGGAACTCTCATTTGTAAGAAGATATGTTGTTTATTTTGAATAGATACTAGGACTGGGCTCCTGTTTCACTACAAGTACAGCTTTTTTTTTTTCCTTTCCAGAAATAGGACTCCTGGCACCTTTGTAACAGCAGTTGGTCAATAGAAAGATGGGAAGATTTCCCGTTTTTTCAGTGGAAAGTAGAAAATACATGATATTATGTTTAATGCAAAGCAGGGAGGTACAAGAAGAGCAGTACCATTCAGGCTTTAGGACCCCCTGAAGCCCATAGATTTCAAAGGGAAAATACAATCAAAAGTTGAAATTTTCTTCTACTCTGATGGAAAAGATTATAGGAGATCGCCTGGGCCACCTCTTTTTTTTTTTGATGAAAAGCAAAGATACTTCTGATGAAAATTGCTCTGTTTCTCCTGTGGTTCTCCCAGGGATGGATTAAATAATATACAACATGCTTTTGCCCTTTGTAATATGAGAACATTTGTTCTACTGCTCTTATATTCCATCTTCAGGTTTAATTAGCATGAGTATGGTGCACAGGGTGGCTTTTCTGTACCGCAGTCAACGCTACCTGAAATTTATGAGCAGGTAGGGACAAAACCTATTACACTAAACACTCACTCAGGTAACTGAATTAACATCCACGTCATTAAGAGTAAGATTAGGCCCATGAAATCTGAATGTGTCTTATTAAGAGCAGAGTTTTTGCTGTTGCTGCGACCGTGAGCCAGCCAGCAATCAGTTTAGGATTTCTACGAGCCTGAAAGTCTTGTAAAAAGGAGCATAAAAAAAAAAAAAAAAAAAGCCTGCTGCTTCAAGAATCATTATGAGCTGAAAAGGTCAAGATTGAAGAACATTATTTTATTATGGTTTAGAAAAGTCTAGGGTTCCTTGGTTGTGAGGCTGACCCAACTCTGCAGGCAAAGCCAATTGAATTCTAAGCCTCAGTAATCACAGACTTACAAGTTCCCTCACATTGTTTCCTTGGGATGAAGGTTCTCATGCTTGGTCTGAAAACATTTGGAAACAGAATTTTTTTTGGAAAGTCGGTAGTAATGTATTCACCCATTTCAGGTTCATCCATGTATGCAAATCGATGAGATAAAGCGCCTACATTTACACTTTTTTTTTTTTATCTTACAGCCCAAATCTGATTTGCACCAAGTGCTTTTTGAGAAATGCAGACTTTGACTTGTCTGAAAAATGTAGCTGAGAAACAGAGCCATAACCACTCGATGATTACATAGGGTAATATTTCTGTACCTACCCTCGTGTACCCCAAATACATGCAGATGTTTGCGTGCTCTTTCTCGTAAACTACTGGAGAACTGGGTGTGGGATGAGGACCTGGCAATTTTTCAGGTCTGGAGTATTTCTGGAAAAAAGACAGCGAGTTTAAGTTAAAGTCGACTGTGGTGCATGAAAAAAAAAAAAAAAAAAAGATTGACTGCACTTAGGGATCACGCATGGAGCTTTATTCCCTGTTCTTCTTTGAAATTGCCCATTCTGATGATGGAGGGAGTGGATGAACAGTCTGATTCCAGGCTAGTCCCTAGTCATTGCCTAAGAATGCGAGAGTTGTTTTGGCAGATGCCCTTAGCAATGGAAAGGAAAGTCCCAGCAATACACATACAGAGGGAATATAGTATTTTCGCTCGAATGAATTTAGCTTCCCATAGATTTAAATGTCTACTTATAACCCAGGACCATTTAATCTTTTGTACATTTGTTTCTTTTTTATTTGACTTAAGATACTGAATTTAGATGAGGTTTAGTTCCTACATATTGAAACTCTTAAAAGCTCTTCAAATAATTGTTCTTTGGATACTTGTTAAGCTAAAGAAATCAGTTTTGATCGGCAGTAAAAGTTCATGCTATTTTAAGTGCAATGCTATAGCTATTTTCTGTTGTATATTTAATCATTTTGAATTATATGTCATGTAAAAGATTTTAGCTCTGGGGCATTTGCCAGATGGCTGATTCTGCATTTCACACAACAAAAGAAATAATGTTTGTGTAAAGCTCTTAAAAATAGTTGGTAATCAGTATATTCTACGACGAATAGGATCCAGACCTGTTTGGAAAAAGAACCCCAGCTTTTGCAGAAATTAATTTAGAGGATTTGGTCTCTACCTCTGGGCTCTGAACAAAACAAATTGTGTCTATTGTTTGCTGATTTTTTTTAACATTTAACAAGTTAACTGAATTGTAAATTCTACTCATTTTTATGTTAAATGCCATTTATTGCAATCCATTGATCTTTTTCTCTTTGGCTGACAAACTTATTTCTGAAAGCAGGGCTTTGTAAAACAGAGCCAATACTACTCTCCCTTTACAAATGTAGAGCGTACGAATGCGAGTAGCTCTTTGCTTTTCTTGCCACAGCTGAAGTGCTTGTCCTTTTTACTGCTAACTCCTCTTTCTGGCCTCTTTGATTCATAGTCCTCTAAAATACTATGCAAAACATATTTTCTCTCTCTGACAAGGCACTCGGCTTATTTTCATCACCCACAAGGCTCCACTCAAGTCCATACAGAGTCACCTTTTGGTCTTGTCTCCTCCTTTTCCCTGAATACTTTTTTCTCTTGCATGACACTCCCATTCTCTCCTACAACACAGGTTTTCTGACCATATTCATACAATTCCAGTTTTCTGGTACCTGCTTTCCATACTCACTGCTTCTGTGATAGTAAGAAGATTCAAAAAATGTTTCCTACCTTAAGAGGAAGGTTAGAAACTGCATTACAGTTCTTTCTTCTGGATCTCCAAGTGCCACTCGTCTGTCTCTTCCTATTTTATAGTTCCATAGCTTTTGTCCCGATGTGAGAGCTTCAAACCTACATGACCTCCAATGCTTAACATGTAAGTTAGTGGAGGAGCCTGATCTTAGAAAGGGGAGAGGCAGAACGTTAGCAAGTATCAAACTGGGGACTGCTGAGGGGGAAACGCAAATTAACGAATCTTGAACTGAAGGTGGCAGAAGGGAATTATCTCTACTTACATAAAGAGAAGATCCCAGGCTCCTACAAGAAGTAGTATCATATCCTTACTCTATCTTAAACATTTTTTTTAAATGTTGAAACTATTCTCTTAACACATTGTGTGCCCTTTTCATATCTTTATTTATATAAAAAAGTGTTAAGGTCAGGCACATTTTGAATGGCCTTACGAAATGCACATTTATGTCTTTCTCAGTGTCAAAGTCTGCTCAGGTGGCAGAGATAGCTGGAGACTTCTCATCCACAGAATCATAGAACAACCAGGTTGGAAGGGACCCATCGGATCTTCTAGTCCAACCATTAACCATCCATGTAACAAAGAAAATATTTTTCAATTAAATTTGGCTTAAATGCTTTAATGCAAATTATCTGCCATTCAGTAAAATAGATTACGAACCAATATGATTTATATTCAAGACTGTAGACAACAAAGATAATATTAATATATGCATCATGATATGTTACTACAGTAATTTCAGTAGCTATAGCTTTTGCAGATCCATCATTCCTTATGGTTTCCTGCCCTTAAGATACTTATCGTTTTGAAAACTGTGAAAGTTTCAGTTCTAACTAGTGGCATGCCAAGAATAACACCTTTGTTTTTTTTGCGAGCCATCCTATTGTGAACCCATTAAATAGGTTATACACCAGTCTTATAGGCACCTATATCCGACTATGCAGTTCACGTGAAAACAAGTTTCACAAGAGATGGAAAGTTCATTTGGGGGCCATTTTGGAATTACAGTAGTTAAAAGTAAATGGAAGGGTGAGAATTTGTCGGTGGAAGCAAAGGTTAATTGAAAACCTATTTTCCGTTTTCTTGCCAGCCCTGACGCTGGCGAGGTCAGGTGCAGTAAGGAAAGTGGCGCTGGGGGCCCGGAGGCGGCAGTGGAAATGGAAGGGGTGTGCCAGGGGCAGAATCCAGGCCTGAGATGCTATCGCATCAGATTGTAATTGTGTAGTGGAAGAACATGATAAACTGCGCTGCGGGTGATGGGAGGAGTCAGGCATGCGAAAGAATTAAATGATATTGTTGTTTACAATGGGTCTGTGTGTGCTGGGCCCTCTGCAAACAGAGAGGAAACTCTGCTCTTGTTCAGGGATTGTCTACTGTAAACATGCTCTTGCAGACCATCCTCTGGGTATACTGTGGCTATGAGACGCTGGTTGTCCTGACAAGAGGGACATACCAGGGCAAGTCTGCTTCCCTCCTTGCTCAAACAGCCTTTAACAGAAGTGAGAGTGACCAGGGGGGTGATGCACATTCACATCTGCTCCCAACTCGCCTTTGAGCAGGGGAGGGAGCCAAGGATCTGAATTTTGAAGTGCATCAGACAAAGCCTTTAAGACACCTGAGAACATAGAATCATAGAATCACCAGGTTGGAAGAGACCCATCGGATCATCCAGTCCAACCATTCCTATCAAACACTAAACCATGGACCTCATCTACCCGTCCCTTAAACACCTCCAGGGAAGGTGAATCAACCACCTCCCTGGGCAGCCTATTCTAATGCCCAATGACCCTTTCCATAAAAAACTTCCGCCTAATCTCTAGTGTAAATCTCCCCTGGTGGAGCTTGAGGCCATTCCCTCTCGTCGTGTCCCCTGTCACTTGGGAGAAGAGGCCAGCTCAACATACAGCTATGAAAGACAGTTTGAAGACCTAACACAGAGTCAGACAAGGCTTTTAAGGCGAACAATATAGTTTGTCCCTGTGGAAGCAACTAACCCTTCTAATTTCAATGCAGTACATCTCCCTGGGTACTTCTAGGTGGTTTCCTGGGAAAGCATAACTTAAGAGGTCAGATCTGGAAGCCTACCTGACAATACTGCTGTTTGCTCACAGTCTCCACTCTGCATCGTGGCAGACACCTAAGCATGCACAAGTCTCTCCTGGTGGGGGTTTCCATCAGCAGCACTGAAATGTGATAGCTAGAAGCAAAGAATTCTAAGCTTTGCAATATGCATTTAATATGGGAAGATTAAATGCACCTAAATTACAACGTATTTTTAAAGTTGTCCCTCGGAAGCACCCTGAAGCAAGCCCACCCTGAATCATCAGCTGTTTCTAATCCTGGTTCAGAGAGAAATCTGGAGTTGGGGAAGTCCTGCCACTACTTTTAGACCGAACCTTGAAAATCAGACAAGTGGTTTCATCTTGCAGAGATGTTGAGCCCAAATCCACTGATGTAAGTGGGCTGCACTTTGAGCTCAACGTGCAGTTCACCTAACAGCATGTTTGACAGACGCGCGTTTGGGCTTTACTGGCATTTGGAGCTTCCCCTAAAGCCAACTAAAACAAGGAAGAAACTCGCAAAGCAATATTTGTTGAAAGGGACTAATTGAAAGGGGCTACTCACAGGAACACAGTACAACTGACAGATTTAGTTGTGTCTTATTTGCCTACAAAGACTCGAGCCAAACCGACCTGTTGACTGTGTCCAGCAGTAGATGAGCAGGACTTGCACCCCTGGTTAATCATCTGCTGTGGGCAGATGCTGTTTCGGGGGACCAGTTGTGCAGGTGGCTACCAGGGTTGGCTCCATTTGCCTCTGCCTACTTGATGGAAACAGTCTGCATTAATTACAAAAACAAAAGAGGCGCTATCCCGGTTTGGGCTGGATGGGCATCAAATATATATATATTCAAAAAAAATATATATATATTCAATATATATATATTCAAAATATATTTTGTGGGTGCTAGAAAACTGATCTTACTTTGATTGAAACACAAGAAAATTATTCAGAAGAATCTGTCAATGCTTAAACAGCTCATCCATTAAGATGTCTTGTTATCACCGTTACAAGATTTCAGTGATATGCCATGATAATAACCATCATATTCCACTAACTTTGGAAAAAATAAGTCATTAACGCTTACTAATCGAACAGGGATACACACGATGGCAATAAAATTCTCAAAGCTTTTTTTCTTTACCTTCAAGTACCAACACGGTTAGTCTTGTTTCAGCAAAGTCTGTTCCATCAGTGTCTGTTCTACTGAGGAAAATGTAAGAAAACGGATAAACTTTTAAAGGTAAACTTCTAAAGATAAATTTGCTGACAAAAAAAAATTCAGCCCACAACGTGAAGAACCCCACACTACCTAATTGTGCTCAGGGTGATAATTTGCCACTGATTAAAGAGTTTGTATTTTTTTTTCAGGTCTTTTTTAAAGGGAAAATTACTTCTGAAGGTGAAGATGTGCTCAGACAATCATATTAACATATTCAAACAATTGCAATTTGCAAAATAGTAATTACAACTCACTATCTGGTAGCATTAATCAAACTTCAAGGTTTAATTCCATTTTAAATATTGATGAAATGTGATTCTCCAATCTAACCCTGGTGTTGCAGGGTTATGGAAGCAGCCAGTGACAGAAAAAGAGGAACGTGTAGTTAACAAGCAGCTGCCACAAAGAAGGATCGGCATCTGTGATTTAAATTGTTAGCTGCACAGTCAGGTAGAGTGTAAAAAGGGTAGTCAAGAGGCTGTTAAGTCCATTGCTGCCAATTACTAACAATCAGGGAGGAGCTTTACGACTTGTTCAGTACAATAAACCCAGTTTGTCTTGTTTCAGGGGTTACTACTGAAGAGGTTGCAGCTGCACTGATTCAAATAGCCCTAAAACTACAGTAATTATCAACCAGTCTTCTTTAGTGTAGCAAAAGTATGTTTTACCATAGCTTAACTCTTTACATTCTAATATTTCCCTGCCTCTTCCCACATAGCTAGTCCTGGAGCCTTTCTCATCTTTGGGTTTGTGGGTCTTCACTGTGCTGGATCAATTCTTTCATTTCCCCTCACCTGGGCCAAGGATCCTTAGAACGGTGCTGGCTGGGATGGCAGTTCTAGGGATTCGCTTTAGGTTATTTTGGGGAATACTGAGTCGTTGCATCTGTTTTTCCTTTTCAAAGAGAAAGTTGGAATTCATATAACTCGTTCAGGTTTTCCATCCGAATAAACTACGTGCCAGTTAAGCAGCGCTTATTAACATGGATTTGATTTGCATGGGATCAGAGCTCTGCAGCAACCAAGATGTTTCAGGATGGCTCCGGGGAGGCTAAAATCCTTAGAGCCACCTGCCTCATGAGCTTGCCTAGGAGACCATGGGAAAACAGACTGCAGAAGGGAACAATCAGGCAACCCAAAGGTACATTGGAAATCTTTTCTATGAGGCCAACTTAGCATCTGCCTTTTGTAGCGCTTATATCCTCAATGCTCAGCTAAGTGAGAGCTGTAGCTTTTCTCACTAGGAAGGCAGGTTGATTATTTCTAGTGCTCAGGTGAGCCACATATACCTGCACCCAATTACCAGCAAGGTAGGGGCGATTATAGCACCTGTAAGTTTTATTTATTCCTTCACTGGGGCAGAAATAGCCCAAGTTTCGTTTTCTTGCCATTATTAAAGGCTCAGATAAACTATTTTTTTTTTTTATTTTATTTTTTAGTTAAGGCAATTTGTGCTAAAGTCAGAGAGATACCCAGGCTGGACGATATGTGTTATAGCGGAGGCTCACGTGATGGCGTCATTACTGAGCCTGGAACACCTAGTGCATAGAACAAAAGGCAGCACATTGATTATGGCTTTGATGTTGTTTTTTAAGAAAGCTTAAGGGCCACATTTGCATTCCTGCTGCAGCCCTCCGTGGAATGTCTGCCTCTGTAAGGACTGCGTGGTCTTTAAGCAAGATTCAGTGCTCATCTTTTTAATTTCCCTTTTAGCATATTTTCAGCATTTATGTTCTCCTTATTTATACCCGAATAAGAAATATGCCCTTAATGGAGTGGTTTTTTATGGACCTATTGGTTCATAGGCATAGGGAATAAAAAAAAAAAAAAAAAAAAAAAAAAAAAAGAGATCATGGCTGTGAAACACAGAAAGAGCTGGTTAGCTATTCTCTCGAACGATAACCATTTTTCAGTCATTAGAGCGAGCCTACAGGCTGAGCCGTTGAACAATGGCAGCACAAGTGCGTTCTCCAGCTTACTCACAGTCCTGGGGGTGCCCACCACCAAACCCCAGCTTCTGCAAACCAGTCAGTAGGCACAAGGCAGCCCTTTGGATGGAAACCAGTGTGTGCAGAGCAACTGGAGAGAGCAGGCTCTCCGGAAAAAACCTTTTGTGAGTCACTGGCCTTTCTGGCCAGCCCGGGGTGGCAGATGAGTGCTGCTCTCCAGATCAGGGACAAAAGCCTTAGCATATACTTGGCTCTAGCCTGCTTCTACCAAGATGCCAACAGCAACACCTTAGGAGAAACGAAGGCCTGCGCTCAGCTGACTCAGCCAGGAGTGGGGAAAAGAGGAGGGCAGCACGAAGAGAGAGAGAAAAAAAAAAAAAAAGCAAGGGAAAAAGAAAAAGCAAAGCTGACTTAATATAGATCTCACTGCAATCAAGCAGATTAATCCCCAAGCTTCAGAACTTGTGCGCCAGACGTAATTTGTCAGACACCCTTCTGTGAACTTTAACTTCTTAGATCAGTTCAACTTCATTCGTACCTCTGACTTAAAGGTAAAACTCTGCAGATGAGATCTCCATGAAAATTTGACTCCTTACGAGCAACGCGCTTGTTTCTGGGTCTGTTCTAACTACCTACGCAGGGTTTTCAGCCGTGCAGGAGCATGGGCTGCTTACGTGTTACGCCAAGAAATGGTCACAATACTGGGACTACAGCCCTCTCGGCTCTGTCCTTCTTGCAATCATCTGTTCTTTCAAGTAATAATCATCTGTTCTTTCAAGGCTGCTACAAATCCCTTAATGTTTAGACAGAGGCAGGTTAGACGCACACATCACAAGCCACTAATATGAATTTGTTCAGACAGTGGTAAACACAAGAAGCAGCTCCAATACGTTTCATTTATATAAAAAGAAATACAAGGATTGTTTTAAGCGATACTTTGATTTGGTTCAAGGCTTTTCGAAATTCGTTTTTCCTGGTCTACTACACAGAACTCTTTTCCCCCTACACAAACTCAAAAGAAAAGGCTGCCGAACACTTCTTGGAAGCAAAACTGATTAAATCCCTGGAATTAGGAAGCCACAGCTTAATGTTTGCCAATTTTTTTTTTTTTTTTTGTAATCAGACACAAAATTTCTGTTCAGACTTTGCTGGACAGTTGGTTTTCTTTATGTTGTCTTTAATTTTTTTTTTCCTTTCCACACTGTCATTCTGCTCTGAGAATAAATATGACAGACATGAATACTACCAAAGGACACAGAAGATGGTCTAAAATACATCTGTCAGCCACTCCATCAGCTTATCAATACCTAGTGGAACATACATTTCGAAAGCAGCACTGGAAGAAAAGCTGGGAGACAAGAACCTCAGTTTTGACTATTACAGATTTTTCATCACCTTCGCTTTTCAAAAAAAACAACAAGCAACGCAGACACAGAATTTAAAAAAAACATGTATCTTCATTTCTGATCAACATCTCTCCTGCCAAGACATCAAACCATAAAATATATACATGTAAATCTCGTAGTTCCACCCAAGCTAGTCTTATCAAACAGACCAATAATCAATCATTGCCATAGATCCAATATCCCCCATCTTGACAAATTCCAACACAACAACACACCAGCTTTTCAGGAAACAACAACAACAAAAAAATGCCTTCCAAGAGATGCCGATGGCTAAAAATGGGTTTATTTCTCAAAGGAAAAATGGTTTGTTTGAGCTGGACATGCTAGTGATGCAAAGAGCAGATCTGACACAGTGATATTTGGTGTTCTCTCTATCTCCCTTTTAGATGACGATGAGCACGAATGGATCATTCGGACCTGCCGGAAAGCTTGGGACGAGACAATCAAACAGAAACCAAAACCATGAAAACAGCTCTTGCTGGACAATAATATTCCAAAGCAAGTATTCTGATTGACAGTAAATCTAATTTGTCCTCGTGGGTTTGTCTCCCCCTTTCCCTCTACAGGAATACAATCTTTTTGTCATCTTTGTCGGCACAAACAAATATGGAAATAATCATTTAATCAGTCATGCTGAGCAAAATGCCGCGGAATAAAAGCAAACTGTACTCACAATAATCTTCCTGAGAGGTGTGTAGTGTATATACACGTTATTAAGCCTGAAAACAATTTGTTAAAAAGAGTGCCTCAGATTCAGTGTTGAAGTCATTCAAATCCATCTTAATCAACATTATTTTCCCAGATTTTAGTTAGCTGTCCGGGTGAATTCCTTTCCTCTCTTTTTGCTCAGTACTTTGATATTGATTGATCATTGTAATAATGTACACCAGAGGTATTCTTTAATGACTGGTTTGCTAACTAGGAAATTATATCCATTTACTACGAACGTTTGTTGAACTCTCCTGAAGCCAGAGTTTAACAAAATAATAAAAGAGGAAAACTGGGTGGGTTGCTGCTTGATTAGTAAGCCAGAAAGTATTTAAAAATAAAATAAAATGGAATTACATCATTTTCTAGATGTAAGTGCCAGCACTTCTACTTGCATTAACTTTATTTATTACACAAATAAGACATTTACAAAGCACAACATTAAAAGTATGTAACAAAACAGACATTGGTTTTACAAAAAAAGTGCTTACAATTTAGTTTTACTTTTTTTTTTTTTTAAATAAATATTAGTCTTGACTGTCCACTCATTCAGAGAAAAAAAAAAAATTTAACCATTGTAGCCAAGACATGCAGAATTGCAACATGCTACAACAAAACGATTGGCGGATGAAATCAAACCAATGTGTCTCTAGTTGGATCCTACAGAGAGATCACCGAGAGTAGTGCAGGATTGGTTCCCACTCCCCTGTCCCAACAAGAAAGTTGTGTAAGCACCTTTAGCTCGGGCGTTGGGGTCAACCAGCGTGAGCCAAACGAAAAATAATCGCTAATAAAAGTGTAAACCGTTCCACTTTCAGCCCCTTACTGTATTCAGTTACCTTATTAAACTCGAGTGAAAAGCCTTTCGCTGGCTATTCTCGTCGGATTTTGTCTGCAAATAACAACGGGGAAAGTTTAGCGCGTGGAGTCTGCTGTTGCTGCGCCCAAACCCGTTTGGCAATTACTGAAGAAACTAAGAAAATGAAAATTATTTTAATTTTATTTCTTTTAAATCTACAGACAGGAGATGAATGCAAATGACCTGAGATAAGGTTTGGATCAGTGGCAACAGTCAGTGTGAAATATGTTGTGAAACAATGTATTGAATAAATTAGAGGATTTCTTACATTCTTGGTACGGTTGAGTATTTTCCATACACATAATTAGCTCTAAAACTGCACAAGCTGAATCGCTTCCAGTTTTTTTGCAAACAATTTGGGCTTAATATAAACATAGCCTGATTTCTGAATTAGCAAAGCTGCTCCTGGCTACTTATGGGGGGTGAAGTGCCCCGGAGCACAGTCTGTGCGAGGCGTTCACCCCACGGCTAGAGGTGTGCGAGAAGCACCTGCGCTCCCCCGGTATCAGTTACAACAACACTGATGTACAGTACATTTCACAAAGGGGTGTTTTTTTTTTTTTTTTGGATCCATAACTGAATTGATATCTAGCAGATACATACGTACTAGCTTCCCTTTCATTGCACTGCCGAGACACGAGATAAAACCACCAAACCATTTTCTCCCTCAACAAAACAGCTGTAGAAATCTCAAGTACTGTGGGATGTCGAGTTACAGCCTGAAGTCTCTCCTTCAGTCTTACGTGAAATAACTAACCCATTCATCTATGGCACCGATGCCACAACTGGATAATCGTGAGGATGCACCAGCACAAATGGAGGAGAAAGTCGAGCCCCGGTGACCCTGCCGACCACCACCAGCATCACCAGCACGTGGACACAACAATCCACCTCTACCTCTCGATTAAAGCACTCCACCAACGGCCAACAAAGGGAATATCCATCCTGCGCCTGCTGCTACAGACAAGGAGAAAGGTGACTGCAAAGGGTGCAACTTGTGGCCATCTCCTCCCTCTGCAGAGGTGGTTCCTGCCAGCTCAGCCCACTTACAATCGGGGACCCAATTTCCTCTCTCCTTTCAAATGTTGTTTTAAACTGGCTAGAATACTAGCCTAACTAACCCAGATATTACCATCATTCTCTCGCTGTATTTTAATATATATACACAAACACACGCAGAGGTGTGTCTGCACATATATATTTGATACGTTTGTTCCAACAAATAGCAATGCGTACTTGTACTCAGCTGCTTCTCGAGCCAAGGGATGTTGGTGGCCACCTCAGCAGACATGCCCATCTCCTCACGCCGTTTCCCGAGCAGTCAGAGCGGTGAGTGTACCTCGCAGGGACCTGGAGCCGCGTGTCCGGTCGTCGATGTCACATGGACTGTGGGGCACAGGCAGGATTCTCGCCGTGTGCCGAACCGGTGGGGTGGCTGCCCACAGGGCTGGTGTCGGAGACTGATCCGCCATCTCCCAGAGAGAAAAACACACACAGTTCGGATTAAAAACAAGTTATGTAATGGATGGATTCCTGTCTTCTGTTCTTGGGCACAGTTCGGTTGTGTTACGCACTGACTGCGGCTTATCGTAGGCTTTCACATTTTTGGAAATGTGACCTCGCAGACCCTTAGCAGCAAGTCAGACCGTGTGCTTGCAAGGAGAGAGGTTTCATTACAGACCTGCTCTTGGCTCGGTGCAAACTGAGTAGGGCTGGCAGAGCTTTCTTGTTTACTTCTCGTTATTACCGTCAATGGAGGAGCATCGCGGAGCTTTTCTGCTGATTTGGGGCCAGCTGAGCGCTTCCTTTGCTGTCGCAAGAAGCCCTGCGGTGCCTGCCACCATCCCCCGGGGCTGGGCCTTCGTCTGAGGACTTGGCAGGAGTAGCAGCCGTACTCCAGCGCGGAGAACAACGGAGGACAGAGGGAATGAGAAGTGCTTCCAGGTAAAGGACTAAGCCATCACTTTATACTCAGCTAGTGACAGTTCCTGCTGGGCCTTACTGCTGTTTTCACCTTTCTCGGGCTTCTACCCCACTGTTTCCACTGACTGAACTTGGGTCCGCACCAGGACAGAACATTCCTGCACATCCAAGGCCAGATTCTACTGAGGAATTCCACCAGCCCCAGAGCATGGAGCAGCTGAGACTTTTGTGTGGATACATTCTGAAATCACCCACTTGGGATCCAGCAGGACTCCAAGGAAATAAAGTAGCTGGTTGATAAAGAACAAGAGTAAAAAATAAAAAAAATAAAGAAGATTTGGCAGACGGCTGTGAGAAGAGAGAGCTATCCAGTGCTCTAAGTTGAAAGCTTCAGAGTGCTAATCCTGGCTCTGCCACCAGCCCCCACGGCTCCTCTTGGTTTAGGACATCTCAGTTTCCCCTCCTATAAAATCAGGGGGAAAAACTACTAAGATTGACTTACCTTCAAGTGATCAAAGGGCATGTGATTCTAAAGCACTTTGAGGAGGAAGGAAAACTGCCTATTTCCAGCTGGCATTGTGATTTCTACTTAGTGGAGCCTCAGCTACCTGCAAGTTTGGCTTAGGAAGTTCTGTGTCTACATCGAGTTGCTGAGCCAAAAAAGCCCATTTTGGATTTCACACATGCAAGTGGGAAAAAAAAAAAAAAAAAAAAAAAAGGCGGGATGTCTGGGAACCGACAGCGCTTTACTGGTGCAAAATGAGAATCAGGCCAAACCACGTCAATTCCTCCTTCCTTTATGTCCAGAGGTGATCGCTGACCCCTCTGAGACTCAGTGTGTTCCGTTTGTTCGTATTCCCATGAGCTTTGGGAGCAAGAGTTGCGAGCACAGTAGAGTCACTAATTTTGACTGTGTCTGGCTTTGCCTTGGAGAGACTCACGGTCATTCTACAAGTCCACGAGAAACAAGTGAAAAAAAGTAACTCTGCACTCAACACACACATACACAGAGTGTCGCTGGAGAGAGAGAAGAGTGGATGTTAGGTGCTGGTCAATGGAAAGAACGGCGAACGCTGGATCCGAGTTTCTCCTGCGGGACTCTTAGCAGTCGCCTCGGGCTGGACGCTGCCTTTTCAGCGGCTGAGGGGCAGCGGTGCTGGGAGCGCCATGGGCAGGTGAGGAAGAGGTCGCGCAGTCAGTACTGAAAGAGGATGACCTGGTGAGAAAAAACATAAACCGAGTGTTAGCTCGGATGGAAATGGGCATTAGGGACCAACATTAGGCATGTGATCTGCTGTTTAAGCTGCTTCCCCATGGGAAAAACCCTCTCTGGGAGATGCCAGCCCTGCCTGTGGGACAGAGCCTGCTGGGGAGGGCACAGTCACGGGATGGTGGCAGCACACGGCCTGAGAGCTGCACCTCTAGGCTCACCTTTAGCTATGAAACCCCACTGGGCAGCGCACAAACTGGTCTTTATTTGTTTTATGATATCGCAGCTACCGAGAAAGATGAAGCCTGAGCTCTCCCGTAACCACTCCACTGGGTACCCTGAGGGGCATGTGCCTCACGCACAGAGGGAAATAGATACTTAGCGTTTACCTGTGTTTTCCCCAGATTTCAGCTATCACTGCTCTTAGAAAAATCGGGATGAGGGGAAAAGGCTGCTTCAGATTTCAGGAATTCAACATGCAACTCATGGCTTGTTGCTCGTAGCTGCTGCTGGGTTCTCGGGGCCTGGAGACACCAGCTCAAAGAGCTGGTTGGGGGGTGTCTCCAGGCCCCGAGAACCCAGCAGCAGCTACGAGCAACACTGTCCGGCTTGTAGTGCGGAGCCACTTAAACCGGGATCCTAAGCAAAACCTGATGAGCCGAAGCCTGTTTCAGGAGTCTTGCTCTTAGATAAGCTGTGTTAGAACAGGCTTTGACCAGAAAAATATCAATATGCAAAACTGTTTCCTGGCCAAACGTTGTGAAATAACCATCCCTGCTTCAGATATCGTTACAGCCAGTTGGTATTTTTTTTTAAGCAATACTGGAATCCCCAAGAAATGAATCTTTCTTGTTCACTAACTTGTGGGAAACTGGAAAGCCAACAACACACGGTTCCCTCTGCTCTGTCGTCAGCAGACGGAGAAGGCTGAGGAACAGAGCAGGAGAACGGAGCTCATCGTGCTTGGGAAGGAAGGGGAGAAGCCAGGGAAGGGAGTTTGTGCAGGAAGAAGCCAAAAACCCACAGCTAAACACAGCCATGAGGGGGATTTAATGACGAGCAGAGTCATTTTGACCAATAGATCTCAGGCCACCAAAATTAAGAGAAAATGCATGGGTGGGCGGCAGCTGCCAGGGGGTCATGGAGAAGCAGTGATGCTGACACGGGACAACGACGTTACACAAAAACCTTTGCTGCAGTTGAGGTTTGGCCCCGAAGCCTGAAAGAGGGACTACGATTACCTTCTCACCCCTATTAGATAGTGGTCCTTCCATGTCTGCCTTGAGGTGCACTGGAGGAGCAGTGTAGGGGAGTCTACAGTGCACTTGTCCACACTGTACCTGACCTGTGGATGAGAGGAGGCTTCAGCCTCTGTTACTGCAAACAACACACGCCCTACAGCCGGCACTGTTTGGCTTCAACCGGGGAGCAGGTCAGGCTTCCACTGGGGAGCAGGTTGGGCTTCCACCGGGGAGCAGGCCGGGCTTCCACCAGGGAGCCCATCAGGCTTCCACCGGGGAGCAGGCCGGGCTTCCACCGGGGAGCCCATCAGGCTTCCACCAGAGCCGCTTGGGACACACGTAGAAGAAGAGGTGCCTGGTGGATAAGGGGGAGAGGCAGCAGGAGCCACATTTTCCTACAGCTGAGTAGACAAGGGAGGGGAGAAGCCTCCCGAGAGTCACAGAGCCAAAACCTCTGTCCAAGCTGCCCACCGCTTGCAATTATTCACCAGCACTTAAGCAATTGTTTGAGAAAGCAATCCTGATCGCGTGAGCAGGAAGGAGACCACTTGACCAGCGAGCTCAGCCTGGCACATTGACACCTCTTCTCCAGAAAAAAAACACAAGGAGGGTCAAGGACCAGTCAGGTAAAACCCGGGTAGGGACTTCCCTGGGGATAAGGTACGGGGGGGGCAAGAGGCTGCAGCAGTGCCTTCTCCTCTCCTCCTCTCATCTGGGGCTTCCCTACACACGGCCCTTCAGAAAATCCCAAAGACAAAGTTCATGAGAGCATGAGGAGCAAGCGCAGCAGACGTATATCCACAGCACATGGGTATTTTTGACGGTGCTCAGTGCCGTGATGCTCCCGAGGAGCCCCCCTCCGCCCTGCCCTCCCCGAGCCCCCCACAAACGGAACCCCTGACCCGGCTCTTACTTTCGATGTATCCGTGCAGCGTCACCATCCGGGCCCGCTCGGGGCTGCTGAAGGGCGAGTAGTGGATGTCATCGGAGAGCGAGGAAGGGATGCGGGACGGGGGGGCTCCCGAGGGCGGCACCGTGTGCTGGGGGGTGTGTTTTTTATGGCGAGCTCTGCAGTTTTGAAACCAAACCTGGGACAAAAGCAGCAAACACCGTGTCAGTGGAGAGACAGATGGGCTGGAGGGCAGCCCTTCAGCAGCAGCTTGTGACGGGTGTCTCTTCCAAGTAGTTAAAAAGAATCAAGTTTAGAAATCTACACACTGAAATCATAGAATCATAGAACAACCAGGTTGGAAGGGACCCATCGGATCTTCTAGTCCAACCATTCCTATCTAACACTAAACCAAGTCCCTCAAGACCTCATCCACCCGTCCCTTAAACACCTCCAGGGAAGGGGAATCAACCACCTCCCTGGGCAGCCTATTCCAATGCCCAATGACCCTTCTCGTGAAAAACTTCCTCCTAATCTCTAGCCTAAATCTCCCCTGGCGGAGTTTGAGGCCATTCCCTCTCGTCCTGTCCCCTGTCCCTTGGGAGAAGAGCCCAGCTCCCTCCTCTCTACACCCTCCCTTCAGGTAGTTGTAGAGAGTAATGAGGTCTCCCCTCGGCCTCCTCTTCTCCAAGTGCTCATTGGCTTCCACAGCTTCGTTTTACACTCATGACAGCAAACTTGATACATGAGGGAGCCCAAAGTGGCATTGCTGCCATCCATTTGTCTTTGTCCAAACCAACATGGTTGTTTATCAGCGTAATTAAACCTTTCCAGCTCATGACAGGAGTCGCTGAGCGCAACACCCTGACCAGGTGATGCAGAAAGTCACATTATAGATCACACTGTTCCCTTCCACACTAAAAGAATTTTACTGGTAAGCTGTTTCGTGAGCTGGAAGGACTGCAAAAGCCCTTGGGAGCTGCACTGAGTCGGTCAGGGGAGCGGCCAGGCAGGAGCACTCACGTACCCAGGCTTGAGCCAGGATCATCCATCCCAGCAGGCAGAAAGCCTCATCCCTGCATGGCTTCCGCAGCAAATGACGGGAACAACCTTCAAGGTTTTTGGGCATTGGAATAGGCTGCCGAGGGAGGTGGTTGATTCCCCTTCCCTGGAGGTGTTTAAGGGACGGGTGGATGAGGTCTTGAGGGACTTGATTTAGCATTTGATAGGAATGGTTGGACTAGAAGATCCGATGGGTCCCTTCCAACCTGGTTGTTGATTCTATGATTTAGATTTCAACATTCGATCCCTGCTAGCCTGGCCTCAAAGCGTGGCTGAGATCAGCTGGGAAATGCTGGCAAGGCAGGAGACAAGGAGAAACAAACCCCAGCTTAGAGCAGGAGAAGATGTGGCTCTAGGGACAACAAACCCAATGTTGTTTTAATCACTTGTGTTTTACCAGATTCAAAACCTACCCCAGCAGAACATTAAAGCTGAGCACGGAGGGTGCTGGGAGATACAGCCTTGCTCCATCTGAGCGGCAGGTATGAGCCTGCTGAGCAAAGCTCACTGCTTTTAATTAAAGGAATCGTTAGGGGATTACATCCCAGAGTTAAAACATGCAGGGGAGGTGGGGGGGGGGGGTGTGTATGCTAATGTGGCAATTTCTTATGCCTTAATTTTTGAAAGGCAGCTGGCACTAAAGCTCTTCTCAAGGCTGAGGCAAGATCAGCTCTGCGGCCGAGCAGGCTGGACACGGAGAAGGAAACAGTCAAAAGCGTTTGACAAATTGTTTCCTGTTCAGAAAGCCTTCAAAAAACACCCACATAAAAACCAGCCCCGTGTGCAGACCTGCTCGATCTTTAGCTAAATGAAGAACCTCAGGGAGGTGGTTGATTCCCCTTCCCTGGAGGTGTTTAAGGCACGGGTAGATGAGGTCCTGAGGGACATGGGTTAGTGTTTGATAGGAATGGTTGGACTCGATGATCCGATGGGTCCCTTCCAACCTGGTTGTTCTATGATTCTATGATATCTGAGGCTCAAGCCAGATTTTTCACGTACGAAATTTAAATGCATCCTTGGCAAAACAGTCCTGGGTGAAAGCTCCATATTTATTTCAGTAGCTGATGTTTTTATCGCATGCAGTGAGCGTGTCAGGAGTATAAATGTCACTGGGGAGCAACTTTGGGCTGTCTGCGGGGACGATGGGCTGGGAGCTGCCGAGGGGACAATTCCCTCAGTCCCTATGTGTGGGGCAGCCCTGCAGGTGTGAAGCCTTAAGGCTTTAGGAAAAAACTTCTCACGGAAAGGGTCATTGGGCACAGGCAGAGGCTGCCCAGGGAGGTGTTTGAGTCACCTTCCCTGGAGGTGTTTAAGGCACAGGTAGATGAGGTCCTTAGGGACATGGTTTAGTGTTTGATAGGAATGGTTGGACTTGACGATCCAATGGGTCTCTTCCAACCTGGTTGTTCTATGATTCTATGATTTTGCACAGCTCTCCCTCCAGAACTCGGGGACTTTCCTTGCCACTGCTTCCCCTGGGGCTGCAAACTCCCTTTTCCTTTAAACTTCTCAATCCCAACACTTCCCAACGTGGCTGCTCTGCCTGCTCCAGGCAGGGCAGCTGCCATGGAGGTAGAAAACAGAAGAAAGGAGAGTGCTGGCATCGCTGAAGGACCCGACGAAGCCAATAAGCCAACGAAGCAGCAGGTTCTGCTGGATGCGGCAAGTCCTAGGGTCAAAGTGTGGGAGCAAGGGGCTGCGGGGACACACACCCCAATAAGCACCAGCCCCTCAGTCCACCTCCTCTGCCTTTTTATCTCAAGCGGTCGGTGCCCTCACCCTGCCCTCCTCACCTGAATGACCCTCCGACTCAGCCCCGTCATATCCGCCAACTTCTGCAGCGTTTGTGCGTCGGGGTTGTTGTCCTGAGCAAACTGTGCCTGCATGACCTTGGGGGGGAAGGAGAGAGAGAGAGGAGGTCAGGATGAGGCCGAGGAGCCGCAGCACCTCCAGCGCCCCTGGTCCAGCCCCTACCTGCAGCTGCTCGGCGGTGAAGGAGGTGCGAGCCCGCTTGGCCGGTTTGGGCTGGCTGTCCTGCTCCGAGGGCACGGCCCCCTCCAGCGTGATCCCATTGCCTGCCAGAGAACCCCACCAACAGGTCAGAAACCCTCCTTGGGGTCAGGATCCCTTGGGAGCAGGAACAGAGCCAGCATCACCTCTTGGGAGCTGCTCCGGGATTCTGAGCCCCTTCAGGAGACGCCTCGGGACCCAAGTAATTTGTCATTAAATTAAGGAAAATGCAGCAAGTTGGTGGAAGATGCGGGGAAGGAGGGGCAGGGAAATGGCAGCAGGAAGATGGATTTTGAGGGGATATTCTACCGGCTCTGACTCGCGGTCACCACATCCCTCAGTGAGCAGCTCCGAAAGGGACCCTCCTCCACCAGCTCACTGACATCCATCACTCTTGCCTCATGCTGCTCCTTGTGACCCCGTCTTCCCCTGGGCTTTGGTCTCCACCAGCCGTTTCGCTTGCTCAGAGCACATTTTAATGGACTCTATTTGCTCATTTCCTCGGCCTCAAATCTTCCCAGCAACACAACCTCCAGCTCCTGCAGCAGCAGCAGCAGCACCGTCCCCGTGGCCTCAAGGTGCACCCTAAAAGGGATGCTCCAAAAGTGGGGACTCTCCATCCCCTTGCTGAGCTCAGAGTTGAGACAAGATCAGCCTTGCTTGTGCAGCTACAGAGCCTGCAGGGAGGGTGTCAGCCAGAGCTGGGGTCCCTCGTTCCTCTCTGGGGTCCCTGGTGCAGCTGCGTTGTGCCCAGACACTCTCCGTTTTGTGGGTGAAGCAGCAGCGAGAGATGGATGGAGGAGGATGAGGGAGGATGCCTGAGTGGTGCACAACCCGGCGCTCGCTCTGCAAGCTGGACTGGGTTGTGATTGTCTTGGCTTGAGTTGAAGGACTTTCTCAGATAGTTTGACTTGTCCTTTTAGGATGATGAATGGGGCTCTGACTTCAGCAACATCTGTTTATTTTTCTTGTATGTAAAACTTCACGTGCAGAAGGAATTGCTGGGTAAGGAAGTGGGGGGGGGAGCCCGGCCCTCCAACTCGGCAGCAATTGCAGCTCTCCAAAGCAATCCCATAACCTTCTTGAAACCAGGGAACACTTGAGCACAGCTCATCACATGCAGGACACTCACTGCATGTCCCAGTGTTGCCCTGAGGCTGTAGGGCTCAGCCCACACCAGCAGATCCCTATGACCAGCGGCAAACGCTCTGCTCCAGCCCTGGGCTGGGGTAACAGCTCTGCAGGCACAGATCCTGCTGTCCTGGCTCCAGCCTGCTCCTCCTCCAGGCCATGCAGCTTCTCCCTCTCCATCCTCGCTCCCTGCCACCTCTCTCCACAGCCACCGGCCACACGGACCAATGCCGCTGGCCACATGGACCAATGCCGCTGGCCACATCCTGACCCAGGGCCCTCCCAGCTCTGCTGGGCACTCTGTTTTCACCCCCTGACTTCAACACTCTAAACAGAAACACTGATTATTTTCGTATCAGGTCGTTAATGGCTCCCACATGCTGCACAAGCCAGGACGCAGCATTTGCTGCCCTGTGCCCACCAAGCGCTAGAGAGGGAAAGAGGGCTTCAACTGTTCTCCAGGCTGGGGGTGATACTCCAGCACAGCCCTAGTCCCAGGAGGGTCCCCGGGCATGAGAGCCCATGGGAAGGGGACTCTGGGCTCTTCCCTTGGTGACTCTGTGGCTGCACAGCATCCCCAGCAGCCTCACCTCACCCAGCACAGCCCCACGCGATAAACACAAACAGCCTCACAGCCCCCACTGCCACCACTCCCCACTGGCATGAGCGCAGGAGACAAACAGACACCTAAACCAAACAATTCATTCCTCCAAGCATCTCTCTGGCTGCTGCCATGCAGGAGAACAGGGCTGGGCCGTGCCCCGAGGGCAGTGGCCGTGGGTGACCTCGGTGGCACCAACGAGCTTGGGAAGGCCGAGGCTGGCCCACTGCCCGCCGCCTGCTGCGGGAAGGCCGGCGGCGCATGGCGTGGTCCAGCTGGGAGCGGCACGTCCCTGGGCGGGCAGGGTGGGTGGGTGGAAAATGATGGGAAGGTTTTGTCCGACCGCCAGCTTTCCCACCTTCTAGATGTATGACTCACAGCCCCAAAAGCCCAGTTGCTTCCTCACACGCTCCACGCTGGACGGCGCAGGACGAGGGGCTACTTCCCGGCATCACCCACGGCTCATAGATCCACC
Organism: Coccyzus lansbergi; assembly: GCA_033558105.1. Lineage (NCBI taxonomy): Eukaryota > Metazoa > Chordata > Aves > Cuculiformes > Coccyzidae > Coccyzus > Coccyzus lansbergi. The sequence goes on along the minus strand of JAUMJK010001497.1, from coordinate 263,766 downwards.
ACGAACCACGGGGTCTACCGGCACGTTGGCCACCTCCACGAGCCCTCTAGCAGCACAGGGCCTCACACTCAAGCTCCCCTAGGGCCACCCACCCTCCTCTTTTGGCAACCGCAGGAGCAACCCCGGGGCTGGCACAGGGGTCAGGGATGGGGTGAGGGGCCACATACCGTTCTCCGCTGCTCGCTTGAGGTTCTCTATCATGGTGTCATAGTGAATCCGGCACAGCACCTTCTCCTCCACCAAGCCGAACTCCTCGCCGGTGGAGAGCTGCCTCTTGCAGGAGAAGCAGGCGAAGCAGGCGAGGTGGTAGGCGTTGCCCCGCGCTCGCCGCACCCAGTCGCTGGCGTAGATCTGCCTGCCGCAGCGGGCACACTTGGTACCGAACCGGCTGCGGGGAGACAAGAAGCAGAGTGAGAGCAGGAGGGCGAGGGAGACGCTGCCAGCCCCACGCTCGCCCCGTCAAGCCCAAAGCCCACAGCGCTGGCACAGGACAAGAGTCGCAATGGGAGCGCCAGTGCGGTGCCATTCCCGGGGCTCGACCTGGCCCAGCGTGAGCAGGACCAGGGTGTGACCCGTGTGGGGCTGAGGTGACGCAGCCCCGTGAATCAGCTTCCAGGCCTGTGGGCTTTTTATTTTGATAGCAGCCAGTGTGAGACTCGGATGGAAACTGTGTCAGAGCTGGTTCGCTCCCACTGCCATAAATCAAACCATGTGTTTTCTCCTTACACAGGCAGGCGCACGCATCTGCTTCTTCCTCCTACGAGGAGGTCTCCTCGCGGCGAAAGGGCAAGGATTGCGCCTCAGTGATGTTGGAAAACGGCTCAGTGCCACAAAGAGGCAATGAGACGGCCAGGATCACCCACACCGGGCACTGGGCACTCACGTGTGCCCCTGAAAATCCCTTTTCTGCCAGGATGCTGCTGGCTGAGCATGAGAAATTCACAGGGAATCACAGGCATGGCCCTCACTGCCCTGCGTCCCTGGGCCAGCACCAGCCAGGAGGTGCTACCCACAGCATCAGCAGGGTCACTTTGTGCATTTGAGTATTATTAAATACCAAATTCTGCATTTCAGTATTAATGTTGCTTAAAAAAAGCAAATGCAACGAGCAGCAGGGGAGAGCGGAGCATCTCCCCTCTCACAGCAGAGGTGATGCCAGCTCCGCCACAGCTCGGTGGAAGCATCTGTGCTTCTCCACACACCCTTATGCGCCCACCTGGGGCTCTCTGGTAGCTCCATAGCAGCCTCCTGCGCTCCCAACCCCTGCGCTGGCCGGAGAGCGGAGCTGCTGCCACCGCTGCCCGAGCGGCTTCAGCATCTCTCAGCACAGGCACAAATCACGGAGAATCATAGAATCATAGAACAACCAGGTTGGAAGAGACCCATCGGATCTTCTAGTCCAGCCATTCCTATTACACTCTAAACCTTCACGCCAAGCGTCAGGAGACACCCCACACCTCAAACCCCTCAGGTTGCGTTGGCCACAGCATCCCCAGCCCCACGTGGCAGAGCAGCCGCTCGCCGCAGCCTCAGCGAGATGCGGAGAAACCATCCTGCGCTGGAATTAGTAATTGCGAAACTATTTGGGAGGAAAAGAAAGGTTTAAATTTTTGAGCCTGACCATAACTGACCAAAAAAAAAAAAATTTTTTTAAAAAAAATATATAAAGGGCTGCCTGAAAGAGGACATTTCTGTGCTGAAATTATACAGAGACTTAGCTAAGAGACCTCACTAATTTACTTCAGATGGGAACGTTGTAAACTGACTGTGTGCCAGCTAGTTTATATAAACGGACAAACAAAAGAACTGTATTAATTTTTTTTATTTAGAAGTAAAGATCATTCCTGTAAATTGAATTACTTTGAACAATGTGCTATGTAAACAGTGGTCCTCGCCGAACGGTATCAAGCGAGGGGCTGGCTCACCCCAGCTAATAGCACGTGGTAATAATCGCTGCTGCCTGCTCCGATCACAGCCCCATGCGAGGATGGGGGGGACACAGCGCAGGGACAGGCACGTCCCAGTGAGGCTGCTCCTTGAATACTGTGTCCAGTTCTGGGCCCCTCACCACAAGAAGGATGTTGAGGCTCTGGAGCAAGTCCAGAGAAGAGAAACGAGGCTGGTGAAGGGGCTGGAGAACAGACCCTATGAGGAGCGGCTGAGAGAGCAGGGGGTGTTTAGCCTAGAGAAGAGGAGGCTGAGAGGAGACCTCATTACTCTCTATAACTGTCTGAGCGGAGGTTGTAGAGAGGAGGGAGCTGGGTTCTTCTCCGAAGGGACAGAGAACAGGACAAGAGGGAATGGCCTCAAGCTCCACCAGGGGAGATTTAGGTTAGAGATTAGGAGGAAGTTTTTCACGGAAAGGGTCATTGGGCATTGGAATAGGCTGCCCAGGGAGGTGGTTGATTCACCTTCCCTGGAGGTGTTTAAGGGACAGGTAGATGAGGTCCATGGTTTAGTGTTTGATAGGAATGGTTGGACTAGAAGATCCGATGGGTCCCTTCCAACCTGGTTGTTCTATGATTCTATGATTCTACGACCAAGGGGAAACTGAGGCACGGAGAACCGCACTGAAAGGTCCCGCTTGCCATGCCCGTCACACACCAGTGGGGACTCGGGGAGCACACGGGTGTCCCCATGCCTGCAGCACAGGGTCCCCCAGCCTAGGCCGCTGTACCCCACAGAAGCAGCAGCACCCAGCGAGAGGCTGAGGCTCGGTAGCCAGACACAGGTACGGGCACTGCGGAGGCTGCACAAGGTACGAGCCAATGCTGCAGCTCTCGGGCAACACCTGCCTCTGAAACCGGCTGCTGTGACCGGGTTTTACTGCAAGCCAGATGAGCTGGGGCAGGGCACAAGCACCCAGTATCACCCAGCAGGGACCAGCACCGCAGGGACCACCAGCACCCCAGGAACGGGGAGAGAAATGCCCGTGAGCAGGCTGCCACCGCTGGAAAGAACGGCTTCAAAATAAAATAGACTTCAATTCGCCGAGCTCGCAGGGCAGCCAGAGCTCCCAAAGCTCCATCCACTCTCAGGGTGGTGGAGAATCAGGCAAGGGGCTCCCCATGGCTCCTGCCAGTTGGGATGGGGTTGAGGATGCAGCAGGAGAGCAGAGTTAGAGCTTTTCCTACACCCAGCGCCGCAGCCCAGGCCAGGGCATCACCAGCATCTGCTGGAGCCACCGACCAAGGCCCCTGCCGACTCTCCAGCATTACTAACAGCATCACTAACAGCAGGACACGGAAAATACCAACGACATTCCCAGCAAAGACTCATCTCCGAGATGCTCAGTTCCACCTCCATCAGGAGTAGCGACAAAATCTAGCAGAGCAGAGGCAGGAGGACACCTTGGGCACGTCCTGGCTCTCACGCTGCTGCTACCCGAGGGCCGCAATTCCCTGTCCATCTCCACCTTTGGGGACACAGCAAGAAACAGCAGCACCCAGGGCCACCCACACCTCCAAACGTCCCTGTCCCCTCCTGGGATGCTTCAAAGGGAGCCCCTAACACAGCCGCCGGCATCGTCCGGCACTCCCAGGCATCACCCAGCTCGCACAGGCAGGTATTCACAGCAAATCCATCTCCAGGCTGAGCCACGGCTTGGCTGCTCCAGCAAGATCACGGTTCCAACAAGGGTCAACAGAGCCTCCCTGGGCAGCAGCCGAGCAGGCATCGGCTCCTCCATCCATGCCCACCCCTTGCAGCCCCATTAACACACAGAACACACAGAACTCCAGAACACAGAGCAGCTCTCACAGCCCCACGCTCGCCCGGCCAGGGCTGCCCAGCGAGGCTCACAGGGATCCCAGCAGGATCACACGCTGCAGGGATCCCACCGGCATCACCTCAGGCCTCCCTGCCACCGCTGCCCTGGGAGCTTGGCTGTGAGCAGCCCTCGCAGCGCCCGGGAACACAATGTTCTGCTCAGCGCGCTCCAGTTTTAATTTGGTTCTCCTCAAGGCGCTGGAGCCCTGGCCGCCAAATGCAATTATTTGACAAGACACAGGAAACTGCAGCGTTCGCTTCTAAAGGCACACTAGCCACAGCAGCACCAGGGCTTCCACAGCTCCTCACGCCAACGGGAAGGGAAAGTTGGACGGAGCAGGCCAGAAAATGCTCCCCATGGGGTAGTAGTGCCTGCTGGTGCTGGGGCAGCACCCAGGGGTGACCCTGCCTGATGGACTCCCAGCTCCAGCTCCACACAGACAGACACAGCTCCTCAAAAACAGACCCAGCTCCCTACAAAAAAAAACAACCTCGGCTACACACAAACAGCTCCGGCTCCACGCAGACAGACCCAGATCCTCAAAATCAGACCCAGCTCCCTACAAACAGCTCCAGCTCCACACAGACACAATCCCAGCTCATAACAGACGCAGCCCCAGCTCCCTACAAACAGCTCCAGCTCCTCACAAACACAAACTCATCTCCCCACAAACAGCTCCAGCTCCTTACAAACACCCCCAGCTCCCTACAAACAGCTCCAGCTCTCTACAAACACAAACTCATCTCCCCACAAACAGATCCAGCTCCTCAGACACAGTCCCAGCTTCCTACAAACAGCTCCAGCTCCTCACAAACACCCCCAGCTCCTCACAAACAGCTCCCGATCCCCACAAAGAGCTCCAGCTCTCTACAAAAAAACAACCTCAGTTTCCCACAAACAGCCCCTGATCCCCACAAACAGCCCCAGCTCCCTACAAACACAAACTCATCTCCCCACAAACAGATCCAGCTCCTCAGACACAGTCCCAGCTTCATACAAACAGCTCCAGCTCCTCGCAAACACCCTCAGCTCCTCACAGACACAGCCAGCTCCTCACAAACAGCTCCCGATCCCCACAAAGAGCTCCAGCTCTCTGCAAACACAACCTCATCTCCCCACAAACAGCCCCAGCTCCTCACAAACACAAACTCATCTCCCCACAAACAGCCCCAGCTCCTCACAAACACAAACTCTTCTCCCCACAAACAGATCCAGCTCCTCAGACACAGCCCCAGCTCCTCACAAAAACACTCAGGCCCTCACAGACACCCCCAGCTCTCCACAAACAGCTCCCGATCCCCACAAACAGCCCCAGCTCCTCACAAACACAAACTCATCTCCCCACAAACAGCTCCAGCTCCTCAGACACAGGCCCCAGCTCCTCACAAAAACACTCAGGCCCTCACAGACACCCCCAGCTCTCCACAAACAGCTCCCGATCCCCACAAAGAGCTCCAGCTCTCCACGAACACAACCTCAGTTTCCCACAAATACGGCTCCAGTTCCCCATAAGCAGTTCCAGCTCCTCACAAATGTGGCCCCAGCTGCCCAGGAATGGGCAGCGATGCCGCAGAACCCGCTGGCTGCTCCACGCGGAGAGCATCCCGCAGCCCCTTCCCACCTGCCCTGCTTCCCAAGAGCCACCAGGCATGGGAGGAGGGGGGAGGTTGTGCTTTGCTTTTAGGAAAAAAAAAAGAAGGAGGAAAGGAAAGGAGAAAAGGAAGAGGAAAGGAGAGGAGGAAAGAAAGGAGGGAAGGGAGAGGAGAGGAGGGAAGGGAGAGGAGAGGAGGGAAGGGAGAGGAGAGGAGGGAAGGGAGAGGAGAGGAGGGAAGGGAGAGGAGAGGAGGGAAGGGAGAGGAGAGGAGGGAAGGGAGAGGAGAGGAGGGAAGGGAGAGGAGAGGAGGGAAGGGAGAGGAGAGGAGGGAAGGGAGAGGAGAGGAGGGAAGGGAGAGGAGAGGAGGGAAGGGAGAGGAGAGGAGGGAAGGGAGAGGAGAGGAGGGAAGGGAGAGGAGAGGAGGGAAGGGAGAGGAGAGGAGGGAAGGAAGAGGAAAGGAGGGAAGGAAGAGGAAAGGAGGGAAGGAAGAGGAAAGAAAGGAGGAGAGAAGAAAGGAGGAGGAAATAAAGGAGGAGGAAATAAAGGAGGAGAGAAGAAAGGAGGAGGAAGTAAAGGAGGAGAGAAGGAGAGGAGAAGAAGAGAAGGGGAAAAAAAAACCCCCAACCCCAAAAATTTAAAAAAAAAAAAAAACGCAACGAAAAAAAGGACCAGTTTGATGACAGACAAGTTGAGTTTCGTTGTGGAGCCTCTGCGGAGGCTGCGGAGCTGGGGGGGACAGGGACGGGGACAGGGACGGGTCTGTTCCCACGGGGACCCCCCTGGAACCGTCCCCTCTGCAGCCCGAGGAGCCGCTCGGGGATTAAAAACCATCTTGGGCTTGAGTATTTTTAAAAAAAAAAAAATAAACCCTTCTCGGCCGCGTCCGAGCGGCTTAGGAATTAATGCAAACGCTTGGAAGAGGCGAAACGGCCCCGAGGGCTGCGGGAGAGACAATGCGGGGAAAGCGCCGCAAAAAGCTTGGGGGAAAAATAAGAATAATTGTTGTGGAAACGAGAAGAAGGAGAAGGAGGGATGTGGGGATGAAGCGGAGTTCTCAGGGCTGCCAGGAGCGGGGGGGGAGCCGAGAAGAGAGGATTCGGAGAATCGCAGAATCGCAGAGTCAGAGAAATAGAGTCACAGAATCACAGAGAAATAGAGAATCGGAGATTCACAGAATCAGAGATTCACAGAATCGGAGAATAAGAGGATAAGAGATTCACAGAATCGGAGAATAAGAGGATAAGAGAATCACAGAATCGGAGAATAAGAGGATAAGAGAACCACAGAATCGGAGAATAAGAGAATCAGAGAATCAGAGAATCAAGAGAATCAGAGAATCAAGAGAATCAGAGAATCAAGAGAATCAGAGAATCAAGAGAATCAGAGAATCAAGAGAACAAGAGAATCAAGAGAACAAGAGAATCAGAATCACAGAATCAAGAGAATCACAGAATCAAGAGAATCACAGAATCAGAGAATTAAGAGAATCAAGAGAATTAAGAGAATCAGAGAATTAAGAGAATCAGAGAATTAAGAGAATCAGAGAATTAAGAGAATCAGAGAATTAAGAGAATCACAGAATCACAGAATAAGAGAATCACAGAATTAGAGAATCACAGAATAAGAGAATCACAGAATAAGAGAACAAGAGAACAAGAGAATCACAGAATCAGAGAATCACAGAATCAGAGAACAAGAGAATCACAGAATTAGAGAATCAGATAATAATAGAATAAGACGATAATAGAATAAGAGAATTGGAGAATAATAGAATCGGAGAATAAGAGAATCAGAGAATAAGAGAACCAGAGAATCACAGAATCACAGAACAACCAGGTTGGAAAAGACCCATCGGGTCATCGAGTCGAACCCTCCCCATCAAACACTAACCCGTGAACCTCAACATCTCATCTACCCATCGCTTAAACCCCTCTTAGGGGCAGGAGCTTCGGTGCCAAAACCACTGAAAAAGCCGCAAGCTCCGACCCCCGAGGCTGCTGAGATGCCCCCGAGGCTGCTCTCGGCCGCGCTTCCCCCTCCCTCCCGCCCCATTCCCTCACCCCTCAACGACGGAAAAATCAGAGTGAAGAGCTCTGAGTCTAACTCAGACCCAGCTCGGAGCTCGGGCTGCTCCAACCCTTCGCGTCGCTTTTTTCGAGGGTCAAAAAAAAAAAAAAAAAAAAAAAAAAAAATATATATATATATATATATATATATATATATATATATATATATACACACCGGGGCGGGGGGTGTCCCGCAGAGCCGCAGCCACAGCTCATTCGTTTGGGTTCTCCCACAATCCGGTGGATTTTTTTTCCCAGGGAAAAAAGCGCCATCACTACAGGACTGAAACCCCTTGGGGTTGGGGGTGTGGGGTGGGATGGGGGGATGGATGCGGCTCCCCCCTCCCATCCCCATCCCCCGGGAGGATTTTTTTCCCAGGGAAAAGTTCCATCGCGACGGGATCAGAGTCCCCCCCCCCCCCCACGCCCCTTCCCCCACACACCCCAGGTAACTGGGAGACACACACACACCCCCCAAGTACCTGGGAGACACACACACACACACCAGGTACCTGGGAGAGACACACACACACATACTCACACACAGCAGGTACCTGGGACACACCTGGGAGACACACACACACACACACCCCCACACACACACTAGGTACCTGGGAGACACACACACACACACACACTCACACACAGCAGGTACCTGGGACACACCTGGGAGACACACACACACACACCCAGGTACCTGGGAGACACACACACCCAGGTACCTGGGAGACACACACACACACCCCCAGGTACCTGGGAGACACACACACACACCCCTCCAAGTACCTGGGGGGCACACACACCCCCCCAGACACACACACACACACCCCAGGTACCTGGGAGACACACACACACACACACATACACACATACCAGGTACCTGGGAGACACACACACACACACATACCAGGTACCTGGGACACACACACCAAGTACCTGGGACACACACACCCCAAGTACCTAGGAGACACACACACACACCAAATACCTGGGACACACACACACACCCCCCAAGTATCTGGGAGACACACACACACACACACACACACACACAGAGGTACCTGGGACACACACACACCCCACCAGGTACCTGGGACACACACACACACACAAGTACCTGGGACACACACACCCACCCGCCCACCCACACACACCCCAAGTACCTGGGAGACACACACACACACACCCACCAGGTACCTGAGGGAGAGACACACACACACACACACACACACACACACCCCAGGTACCTGGGACACACACACCCACACACCCCCAGGTACCTGGGAGAGACACATACACCCCCCCCCAGTACCTGGGAGACACACACACACAGACACACACACAGACACACACACAGACACACGGGAGCCGGTAGAGGGGGAACAAACATAAGACTCGGTGCCCCCCCCAGCCCCACAGAGGGGGACACACAGGGCGACTCCCCCCTCCTCCCCGTCCCGTCCCATCCCACCTGCCGCGTGTCCTACCTGAAATAGTCCATCTTGCAGAAGATCTCCTTGTTCTTGATGTAGCAGCTGTGCTGCTGCCGCAGGGACGTGCGACACACCGAGCACTCCAGGCACCGCACGTGCCAGATCAGGTTGTTCACCTGCGGCACAGAAAGCGCTGGGACACGGGGATCGACCCCCCCCTCACCCCAGACACCCCCACATCCCCCCTCACCCACCCACCCCCACTCACCTTAAGCAGGTACCGGTCGAGGATCTCCAGGCCGCAGCTGGAACAGACGTTCTTGCCGCCCGACGGGGGAGAGGAGGAGGAGGATGATGAGGAGGACGAGGAAGAGGAGGATGAGGATGATGATGGAGGGGAGCAGGCGGACGGCGTGGAGGGCGTGGAGGGAGCCGAGCGGCCGTTCTCCTTCTCCAGGGAGCCGCCCAGGGGGGTCCCGTCCGCCTGCCAACGCGGGGGAGCGTCACACGGGGACCAGGGCACCGAGCAGCACGCGCAGGCCGCGGGGAGCCCCCAGGCTCCACACAGAACCCAGCTCACAGCATCCCCCAGGCCACAGCATCCCACAGCATCCCACAGCATCCCACAGCATCCCACTGGATCCCCACAGCCCCCAATCCACGGCATCTCCCAGTCCAGAGCATCCCACTGGATCCCCGCAGCCCCCAATCCACGGCATTCCCGTAGATCCCGCAGCCCCCACAGCATCTCCCAGTCCAGAGCATCCCACTGGATCCCTGCAGCCCCCAATCCACGGCATCCCCGTAGATCCCACAGCCCCCACAGCATCCCACTGGATCCCCGCAGCCCCCAATCCACGGCATCCCCGTAGATCCCCGCAGCCCCTAGGCCACAGCATCTCCCAGTCCACAGCATCCCACTGGATCCCTGCATCCCGCGACAGCCCCAGCCCAGTGGGTCCCCAGAGTCCCCGCAGCCCCCAGGCCACAGCATCCCACTGGATCCCCGTAGATCCCCGCAGCCCCCAGGCCACAGCATCCCCCAGTCCACAGCATCCCCGTAGATCCCCGCAGCCCCCAGTCCGCAGCATCCCAGTGGATTCCCGCAGCCCGTGATAGCTCCGGCCCGGTGGGTCCCCAGAGTCCCCCCCGGTCACAGCCCAGTCCCTAGTCCCAGGCCCCGCAGGTTAGGCAGCCTCGGCCTCAAGCATCCCGGTGGATCCCCGCAGTCCCTAGCCCAGAGCATCCCGGTAGATCCCCGCATCCCGCGACAGCCCCGGCCCGGTGGGTCCCCAGAGTCCCCGCAGCCCCCAGGCCACAGCATCCCACTGGATCCCCGCAGTCCCTAGGCCCAGAGCATCCCTGTGGATCCCCGCAGCCCCCGACCCAGAGCACCCCCGTAGATCCCGGCCGTCCCCAGCCCAGAGAATCCCGGTGTGTCCCCGCAGTATCCCAGAGGGTCCCTGCATCCCCCAGTTCAGAGCATCCCGGCTGGTCCCCGCAGCCCCCGACCCAGAGCATCCCGGTGGATCCCCGCAGCCCCAGTCCAGACCATCCCGGTGAGTCCCCGTAGGCCCCGGTTTACCGCATCCCGCAGGGTCCCCTCAGCCCTCGAGCCGGCGCTTCCCCGCGAGTCCCCGCAGCCCGCGACGTCCCTGGCGCGGAGGATCACCCCGATCCCCGCAGCCCCGAGCATCTCGGAGGGTCCCGGCGGATCCCGGCGGATCCCCTCAGCCCCAGTTGAGAGCATCCCGACGGATCTCCTCAGCCCCAGCCCAGAGCATCCCCGCGAGTCCCCGCATCCCGCGACCTTCCCGGCCCCGAGCATCCCTGAGGGCCCCAGTAACCCCCAGTTCAAAGCGTCCCGGCTGGTCCCCGCAGCCCCCGACCCAGAGCATCCCAATAGATCCATCCCCTCAGCCCCAGTCCAGGAGCATCCAGCAGGCATCCCGCACGCCCCGAGCCCGCGCATCCCCCCGAGTCCCCGCGTCCCGCGACATCCCCGGCTCCGAGCATCCCGGAGGGTCCCAACGGATCCCCTCAGCCCCAGCCCAGAGCATCCCGGAGGGTCCCAGCGGATCCCCTCAGCCCCAATCCAGACCATCCCGATGGGTCCCTCTCATCCCTCGAGCTAGCGCGTCCCCGCGAGTCCCCGCATCCCACCGCATCCCCAGCTCGGTGGCTGCCCCCGATCCCCGCAGCCCCGAGCAGCCCGGAGGGTCCCAGTAACCCCCAGTTCAGAGCATCCCGGCCGGTCCCCGCAGCCCCAGTCCAGAGCATCCCGGTGGATCCGTCCCCTCAGCCCCAGCCCAGAGCATCCCGCAGACTCCCCTCATCCCTCGAGCCGGCTCATCCCCGCATTCCGCCACATCCCCGGCCCCGAGCATCCCGGAGGGTCCCAGTAACGCCCAGTCCAAAGCATCCCGGCTGGTCCCCGCAGCCCCCGACCCAAAGCATCCCGATGGACCCTCTCAGCCCCAATCCAGAGCATCCCTCAGGCTCCCGCATCCCTCGAGCCAACACATCCCCGCGAGTCCCTGCAACCCGCGACATCCCCTGCGCCGTGGATCCCCCTATCCCCGCAGCCCCCGACCCAGAGCATCCCCATGGATCCCCTCAACCCTATCCCAGAGCATCCCCATAGATCCCCTCAGCCCTATCCCAGAGCATCTCCATGGATCCTCTCAGCCCTATCCCAAAGCATCCCCATGGATCCCCTCAACCCTATCCCAGAGCATCCCCATAGATCCCCTCAACCCCATCCCAGAGCATCCCCATAGATCCCCTCAACCCTATCCCAAAGCATCCCCATAGATCCCCTCAGCCCTATCCCAGAGCATCCCCATAGATCCCCTCAACCCTATCCCAGAGCATCCCCATGGATCCCCTCAGCCCTATCCCAGAGCATCCCCATAGATCCCTTTAGCCCTATCCCAGAGCATCCCCATGGATCCCCTCAACCCTATCCCAGAGCATCCCCATGGATCCCCTCAACCCCATCCCAAAGCATCCCTATGGATCCTCTCAACCCCATCCCAAAGCATCCCCATGGATCCCCTCAACCCCATCCCAGAGCATCCCCATAGATCCCCTCAGCCCCAGCCCAGAGCATCCCTCATGCTCCCGCATCCCTCGAGCCAACACATCCCCTCATCCCTCGACATCCCCTTCCCGGTGAATCCCCCCAATCCCCGCATCCCCCATCCCAGGTGCGTGTCCCCCCCCCCCCCCCTCACCATGCTGCGGGCGGCGGGGTCTCCGCGGCGGTCGCTGTGCTTGGGCAGCGGCTCCGGCGGCATCACCTTGCGGGAGAGAGCGGGAGAGGAGGAGGAGGAGGAGGAGGAGGAGGGAGGCTGCGGTTCCATGCGGGAGAGAGAGAGAGAGAGAGAGAGAGAGAGAGAGGGGCAGCCTATATAAACCGCCTCCAAACAATAAACACCAACTTTCTAGTGCCCATTGAAATCCTTCCCCGACAAAAAAAAAAAAAAAAAAAAAAAACAAAAAAAAAAAAAAAAAAAAAAAGGGGCCAAGTCTCTCTCCTTCTCTCTCTCTCTCCCTAATGAAGCAATTTGAGTGGGGATTGAATTCTCTCGCCGGCTGCACTTAACCCAAAGCCTCTTGAAGTAAATGGCTGTGTCCCCCGCGCGAGCCAAAGCGCTGGAAAAAAAAAAAAAAAAAAAAAAGAAAAAAAAAAAAAAAAACACCCGCAAACTACCTGCAATTAGAAATTGCCGTAAATGCCCGAGATAAGAGGTACCCAGAGTGTCAATTCCGCCTGTCAATCAGGGAATCCATCAGGCCACCCAAAGAATTGCAAATTTGAGGGTTTTTTTTTTAATGGTAGTAATTAAAAAAAAAATCGAATTTTTTTTTTCCTTCTTCCTTCCTTCCTTCCTACCGCCCTCTCTCTCTTCTCTTCTCTTCGAGCGCGCACACACCAAAAGAATAAAAAAATTGGATAGAGAAAATGAAAGAAAGGAAAAAAAGAAAGGAAGAAAGGAGAAAGGAAGAAAGGAGAAAGAAGAAAGGAGAAAGAAGAAAGGAGAAAGAAGAAAGGAGAAAGAAAAAAAAGAAAGAAAAAAGAAAGAAAAAAGAAAGAAAAAAGAAAGGAAAAAAAGAAAGGAAAAAAAGAAAGGAAAAAAAGAAAGGAAAAAAAGAAAGGAAAAAAAGAAAGGAAAAAAAGAAAGGAAAAAAAGAAAGGAAAAAAAGAAAGGAAAAAAAGAAAGGAAAAAAAGAAAGGAAAAAAGAAAGGAAAAAAAGAAAGGAAAAAAAGAAAGGAAAAAAAGAAAGGAAAAAAGAAAGGAAAAAAAGAAAGGAAAAAAAGAAAGGAAAAAAAGAAAGGAAAAAAAGAAAGGAAAAAAAGAAAGGAAAAAAAGAAAGGAAAAAAAGAAAGGAAAAAAAGAAAGGAAAAAAAGAAAGGAAAAAAAGAAAGGAAAAAAAGAAAGGAAAAAAAGAAAGGAAAAAAAGAAAGGAAAAAAAGAAAGGAAAAAAAGAAAGGAAAAAAAGAAAGGAAAAAGAAAAAAGAAAGAAAAAAAAGAAAGAAAAAAAAGAAAGAAAAAAAGAAAGAAAAAAAGAAAGAAAAAAAGAAAGAAAAAAGAAAGAAAAAAAGAAAGAAAAAAAGAAAGAAAAAAGAAAGAAAAAAGAAAGAAAAAAGAAAGAAAAAAAAGAAAGAAAAAAAAGAAAGAAAAAAAAGAAAGAAAAAAAGAAAGAAAAAAAGAAAGAAAAAAAAGAAAGAAATTAAAGAAAGAAATTAAAGAAAGAAATTAAAGAAAGAAAAAGAAATTAAAAAAAGAAAAAGAAATTAAAAAAAAAAAAAGAAAGCCGAAAAACACAGCCCAGAAAAGGCCGGGATGGAAAAAAAAAAATCCTCCCTTCGGGAACGGGGAAGCGGCGAGCGGCACCGGCTCGGGATGCTCGGCCCTGGGACGCCCGATCCCCCTTCTCTCGGGGTGTTCGGTCCCTCTTAGGGGGTTTCTGGTCCAGCCCCCTCTCCCAGGATGCTCGGTACCACCGTCCCCATCCCTCTCCCGGGACGCTCAGTGTCCCCCTTTCCCGGTCCCTCTCTCCCTCTCCCGGGACGCTCAGTGTCCCCCTTTCCCGGTCGCTCTCTCCCTCTCCCGGGACGCTCGGCCCCGGGACGCTCGCTCCCCCTTCTCCCGAGCTGCTCGGTCCCTCTTATGGGGTTCCCGGTCCCCGTCTCCCGGTCCCGCTCCCCTCTCCCGGTCCCTCTCTTCCTTCTCCCGGGATGTTCGGCCCCGGGATGCTCGATCCCTCTCTTACGGGGTTCCCGGTCCCCTTCTCCGGGCTACCCTGTCCCCCTCTCCCGGTCCTTCTGTCCCAATCCCCCTCTCCCGGTCCCTCTCTCTCCCGGGATGCTCGGTCCCTCTTACGGGGTTCCTGGTCTCCCTCTCCAGGGGTGCTCGGTCCCTCTTAAGGGGTTCCCGGTCCCCCTCTCCCGGGATGCTCGGTCCCTCTTACGGGGTTCCCGGTCCCCCTCTCCCGGGATGCTCGGTCCCTCTTACGGGGTTCCCGGTCCCCCTCTCCCGGGATGCTCGATTCCTCATAAGGGGTTCCCGGTCCCCCTCTTTTGGTCCCTCTTCTCGGAGGCTCAAGTCCCCCTCTCCCGGCCTCTCTCCCTCTCCCGGGATGCTCGGCCCCTCTTCTTTTGGGGTTCCTGGTCCCCTTCTCCAGGATGCCCTGTCCCCCTCTCCGGAGATGCTCGGTCCCTCTCCAGGGGTGCTCGGCCCCACTCTCCCGATCCCTCTCCCGAGATCCCTCTTACGGGGTTCCTGGTCCCCCTCTCCCGGTCCCTCTCTCCCGGGGTGCTCAGTCCCTCTTATGGGGTTCCTAGTCCCTCTCTCCCGGGGTGCTCGGTCCCTCTTACGGGGTTCCTGGTCTCCCTCTCCAGAGGTGCTCGGTCCCCCTCTCCCGGGATGCTCGGTCCCTCTTACGGGGTTCCCGGTCCCTCTCTCCCGGGATGCTCAGTCCCTCTTACGGGGTTCCTGGTCTCCCTCTCCCGGGATGCTCAGTCCCTCTTACGGGGTTCCTGGTCTCCCTCTCCAGGAGTGCTCGGTCCCCCTTCTCCCGGGATGCTCAGTCCCTCTTACGGGGTTCCCGGTCCCCGTCTCCCAGGATGCTCGATTCCTCTCCGTCCCCTCTCCCGGTCCCTCTCCAGGGGTGCCCGCTCCCCGGTTCCCGGTGCCCGTGTGGCTGCTGACCTGCGGGTGCTGCGGGTGCTGCTGTTCCGGCCGCCCTCGTGTTCGGGAGGTCGGGGCGGCCGCTCCCCGCATCCCGCTCCCCGCGGCCGCCGCACGAACGGAGGGACCCGCCCCGAGCCCGAGCCCGAGCGGGGGCGGCCGGACCCGCAGGAAACACCCCCCCCCTACCCTACACACCCCCCCCCCTTCCCACCAGGGCAGCCCCGGGGCACAAACACCGGGACTCGGTACCTGCCGAGGGAGGGGGGGACACGGCACACGCGGCCTTCGCCGCCCCGAGGGGACCCGAGAGAGGGGACAAACCGGGGGAAACAGGCGGTGACCGGGCCCTTCCCCACACACCGGGAGCCGGTGCCAGGGGGACAAACGCAAGAGCCGGTGCCCCCCCCCCCCCCCGACCGGCTCCGCAGAGCGACTCACCTTCCCGGCCACACCGGGAGCTGAGGTGGGGACACGCGGCCACACGGTCCAGGGGGGACAAACACAAGACCTGGTGCTCCCCAGCCCCACTGAGGGGGACAGACGGTGACAGGTCCCTTCCCCACACACCGGGAGCCGAGACCGGGGGGACAAACGCAAGAACCGGTGCCCCCCCCAGCTCCGCAGAGGGGACACGGGGCGACTCAGCCTCCCCGACCCACCGGGACACGGTAGCTGAGGTGGGGACACGAGGAGACACGGTCCAGGGGGAACAAACACAAAGCCATCTGCCCCCACCGGGGGGACAGACGGTGATCGGGCCCTTCCCCACACACCGGGAGCCGGGACCGGGGACACACACACACGCAAGAGCCGGTGCCCCCAGCCCCACCGGGGACACACGCAGCAATCCATCCTCTCCATCCCACCAGGACCAGGTACCTGGTGGGTGGGACACGTGGCGACATGTCCTTCTCTGCCCCAAAGGGACCCGGTAGCGGAATGGGGGGGGGGACACAAAACACACAGCCCACGGGGGGATGCACAGGGCGAGCGGAGTGCCCCTGCCCCACCGGGAGCCGGTACCTGCAGAGTTGGGGGGACACAGCCCCCAGCCCCAGTGACATCGAATACACCAACCGCTCATCTCTCCCCACGATGGGGCGCACGGGACCCCCCTCCCCTCCCCGGTGAACCCCAAGGGTGGGGGAGGCAGGGACACAGCCCCCAGCCCAATGACATGAAATACAACAACTGCTCCTCTCTCCCCGCGATGGGGCGCACGGGACACCCCCCCCCCGTGAACCCCAAGGGTGGAGGAGGCAGGGACACAGCCCCCAGTGCTCCCCCAGGAGAGGGATACGACCCTCCAAGCCACCCGGGACAGGGACACAAGGCGAGAGCTCTGGGCCTCCCCTGCCCCAATGGGGCACAGGGGACACCCTCCCCATCTCCCCACAGAATCACAGAACAACCAGGTTGGAAGGGACCCATCGGATCTTCTAGTCCAACCATTCCTATCTAACACTAAACCAAGTCCCTCAAGACCTCATCCACCTGTGCCTTAAACACCTCCAGGGAAGGTGACTCAACCACCTCCCTGGGCAGCCTATTCCAATGCCCTTGAACCCCAAGGGTGGAGGAGGCAGGGACACAGCCCCCAGGCCCCCGGCAAACGGACACGACCCTCCAGCCGCCTGGGACAGGGACACAAGGCGAGAGGTCCGGGCCTCCCCTACCCCGACGGGGCGCACGGGGCCAGCAGCTTTATCCCTGGGCTGCGCACCCATGCCCGCGGCGTCTGGCCTCCCGTTGCTGCCTGCCCGGCCTGCATTAGTAACATGATAATTCCCCGGCAAGAGCCCCGGCAGCGCTTCCAGCGCCGGCTAATTGCAGGAGGGTAACGTGAGCTGCCGGTGGCCGGCGATGGATCCCCCACCTTATTGGCTTTGACAGCTAAATTGGGAAGCGAGGGGGGAAAATCAGATGAAAGCCATTTTGGAAGAAATACAAGGCATTAGGGTTTAAACACTGAGGTTGCAGGAAAGCCCAAGAAACCCTTCGGAAAATTCAGTGCGAGGCCTGCCGGCGAGGCCTGGCCCTGCGCACACAGACAGTTCGGTCTGGCCCTGCGCAAACACCGACAGCTCGGCCTGGCCCTGTGCGCACACACCGACAGCTCGGCCTGGCCCTGCGCACAAACCGACAAGTGCGGAGGAGCAGGACTGAGAAAGGAACATTTATACCTCTAGTACGTGCTGGAAGGGGCTCAATGAGCTCCGGCTGCTCCAGGAGAAACACGTAGGAGTTGTCACAGACACAGCCGTGAAAGCCGCCTGCCCTCCCCACACGGCACCAGTCGGAACAGGGCAGTTGGTTGTATGTGAGCACCATGCGGGGCTGGAATGGAAGCTGGACAGGAGCACCAAGGGCTTCATCTCCTCAGTAATTCCCAACCAGGTGCTCCAGGCCCCCCCAGAGTCTCAGGAAAAGTCCTACCTGCCGAGACCAAGATCTCCAAAGCACCAGTTACGGGGCTGCCGGCCCCAGGAACTCAACCCATGCAGCACAGTAGAGTTACTGGGCATTAGTGCCAACGTCACCCCCTCTGTCACCCACCCCGTGAGGTCCTGAGGGACATGGTTTAGTGTTTGATAGGAATGGTTGGACGCGATGATCCGATGGGTCTCTTCCAACCTGGTTGTTCTATGATTCTATGAACAGGAAGGCTCCATCCCAGTGAGCTCCATCCCGAGATCCATGTGCATTGAAACCTTCCAGGGTGAAGGTGTGATCCCGCACCCATCATAGAATCCTAGAACAACCAGGTTGGAAGGGACCCACCGGATCATCGAGTCCAACCATCCTGTGCGAGGAAGGCTCATTGCAGGCAGGACGATGGAGTTAGAACCCACCCCACGGACATGGTGAATGCTCCTTGGTACCCCAGGGAGGTGCTGGGAGCAAAAAGCCCTCACGGGACAGGTGCAGAGGTAAGAACAGCCCAGACTCCTCTCCAGGGAAGCCAAGTGTCAAGCTCAGCTCTCCTTCCCACCACCAGCTCCGTACTTACGGCTTCAGAGCCAGGCACATCCTCTGCCAAAGCGATGCCGCTCTTCCCGGTGCTTTTCAAACCTGTCTTACAAGTAGAAATGCAACCCCAGACCCAACACTTGGGGGAAAAGCGTTACTGAGCATTTACCTGCTCCTCGCTGTGGGGTTAGCAGGGCAAAGCCAGACTGCTCCTATCCTTGGGGAAGCCGCAGCATTCCTGGGAAGCGCAGGCAGCACGAGGGAATGACCAACACCAACCCTGACCTGCAATAAAGCTCCCCCAGGTCTGAGTCCAGCCCAAGGACAGACAAGGCACTTCTGTTAGCGACCGCGACAGCGCAAAAAAATGAATACGAAAAAGAGACTGGTGCCATTGTCCCCAGAGTTGTGTCAGTCGACTTTGGCTGATGCCAGGCATTTACCACCCTCACTTCCGCCTTCCACCCGCGCTTTCCTGGAGGAAAACATGCATTTTAGCTGTTTATTTAGAGCCATAAGAAAGTCAACAAATTGTATTTAAATACAAATAAATACCGAAGTAGGTTTCTGTCTGGAACGCAAGTACATGCCTGATGCGAATCTAGTTATTTTCTAAGTTCCTAATAGAATTAGAATGATCTAAGTAACACAGAGACTGATCTGGAGGCCCACAAACGTTAGACCTCACAAGAACAAAACACAGGCCGTTCACAGAGGAAGATAAATGGCTGTGAGCGACATTAATGGGGAGCACACCTCTGATATTACTTCTCTCTTTACTAGTATCCAAAACTAGAAAGCACACACGTAACAGCACGAGAGCTACTTTTGAACGATCCAGGCTTTTCACAGCCCACCCAACACACACACAGAGCTCCGCTCCAGACGCTCTGCTCGGAGGTAGCTGCGCCTCTCCAGCAATACAAACCTTGCTTTGCTGAGCCAGTGAGCAACACCTGCAGACAGAGCCCGGGGGCTCTTTAAAAACCCTTTTCCTCCTCTTATTCGAGTCACTGCTGGGGAAGCAACTCAAGAGTTGAAGGGTTGGACTCGATGATCCAGTGGGTCTCTTCCAACCTGGTTGTTCTATGATTCTAAGAGTGACCAACAAGGTGAAGATTCAGCACTGACTGGACTAGAGCAACCAGACACAAGCAAAACCAGAACAGGATCTCCAAGACCTGAGTACACACATTCTCCAACCTCCCCCTCACACAGGCAGTCACAGCTCCACGTGGATTAAGGAGAAAACGTTGCCAGACAAAAGTTTTTCCCTCAGATTTCTATTTTGCAGATAACATTTAGGGAGAAAAATGTGCTGCAGACCAAATAGTTTAAGTGAAACACCACCCAGACTTGTCAATGAAGCACCTGGTGCGGGCAATCCCGGAGAACGATTCCATCCTCACGTCTTGTGCCGCTTTACACCAAAAGGCAACCCCCTGGCAGTCAGTAGAAGCCGGAAGCGGGACTGGCCGGTGGGCAAGCGCCGAGGGCATGTGCTTGACAGATGTCTCGGAGGCTGCTGCTGTTCTCACGCTGTCACATCTGGTTTACGACAAGCTGCCACTGAAGGGGATTACTGAACGCGAACATCAGATGTGCCACTGCCACGCTCGGAGCGTACGGCACAGCACAGGCCTCAGCGTGTGTAAACACACCAGCTCCTGCAGGCAGAGGCAGCTCTGCAGCCTAAAGCACCCTGAAAACGCCTCCTGACTTCAGGCGATACCTGAACGCTTGCAAATCAAAATGCAAAATCAATTTGCCTTGGTGCATCTCAAACGTTGCCTGCACAGTTACTAAAAGTGCTGCAGAATCTATTTAAAGTGAGTTTTATTGAAATGAAAAAGTTTTCCATGGTAACTACAGCACGTTAATCAAAACCAAGCGCTCCCCCCTCCATTAAAAACGCAAACTGGAACGCTTTTTGTTCAAAAATACTTTTAAAAAGTAATCAGTTCAACGGAGTATTTTTGGATGTGCGTTACTCCGTAGGCTGGTTACTGTTTCTAATCTTGCTAATGAATGCACACTAACGAGAGGTTGTCTGCGTGTTCATCAGAGGCTTTGAAGGGAACCTACTTCTCTGAACAGCGCTCAGCTGTGAGGCCGCTCGGGCAGCGCTGGGCGCTCAGCCGCCCCCCGAGGCGTCACCAACACTGTGCCGCGTGTGGTGAGCAGCATCCTTCTCACTCTACAAAGTACAAAAAGCATTGGAGGACTCCAGGTATACAAAGCAGTGTTTCTTGCTGCCGTTATCCACTCATGAGCATCATCTTCTAGATTTCCAGGCTGCTCTGGAATAAGGAGTAGTCCTTTTCTTCTCCGGCGGTTTGAAGTAAGAATAAACAGGTGCCGCAGCGTATTCCGCATCCGGGTTTTCTGCCATCATTTTCAACTTGGCTTCGATGGCCTTAATTTTTGCGCTGACGCTGGGGGAAGAGGAAAAAGCAAAAGAGAGACTGAGCTCGATCTTAGCACAAGACTCCAGCAATCCAGAGATTTTGTTGACAAGCGAATATGGAGTCACATGCGATGCAGCCTTCGTCACCGCATTCACAAGCAGCATGAAGCTGGGGGAGGGAATCTGCTGCTCAAAACCCACACGATTTCATCTCGATCCTTCGCACGGATTTGCTTAGGAAAGGTCCTCCAAGCTGTATCACAGCACCACAAAACAACCGGCCTGGCACCTACTCAGCACTTTCTTGAGGACACCGAGCGAGGCAAGTACACAACAAGGCTTCCTATTTCATATAAAATGATGTCACTTAGAGAGGTCTGAGCATGTGCAGCAGAGCACAGCTCGAACGAGGCTGCTGGAAACAGCAGAGAAATGAAAGCCAGACTTCCTCCCAGTTACAAGACCGCTCGGGATGGGAAAACCCCAGCCTCTAATTAGGTCAGGAAGAAACATTATTTCAGCATTAGCAGGGTTTATCCCAAAGGGAGAAACGATCCCAAGTTACACCTCAAATTCCTACGACTTGCGTTATTGACTGTCCTCCATCAGGAACGGACCGAGGAACGTTCCTTTGTCTGCTGTGGCTTCTTGCAGTATCCAGCCTCACTAAAACGAGTCCTTTGTGCCACTGACGCAGCTAACGACCGGCATAACTCAAGCCTCCCTGCTCATTACTTCCTACATCGTTACTTCTGAATTCCAGGCTCACGTTAGATGAAGGAAAATCCCCAGTCCTGGTTCCTCATAGGGTGCCAGTGACAGAACACAGGAAAACCACATATCCTCTCAACCAAACCTTGAACTAGCAAAGCACCACTAAGTGCTTTAGGTAAGTGGAGAGGTCGAAGAGTTTAACCGCACCCCACAGAGAAGATTTACCCACCCCAAGTTCCCTGCTGCTCCCGCGGTTTGGTCACCTCTCACCCACCCCATCTCCTACCTGAGGTTCGACTGGGGTGGCTCCGTGCTGGAAGACGGCTCCAGACTGATTGGCAGGATCTTCTCGTTCTTATTGTGATCGTATCTCTGCAAACGAGAGACCAAGGACTGAAGTCAGCTGGGAAAACGAACAAGGAAACACTTTCCCACAGATACGCTTTAGAGTCGGACTAATAATACCTTAGATTTTGTGAAGCTGTTGGTGGCCAGACAGTGAAACAAATCCCAACTGTAATAGTTGGGATTTAGTACCGACACGGGATGTAGGCTCTGATGTTGAACTGTGCATTGCACTTTGCATCCCTAGACCTTCTCCTGTCTATACTTCTCTCTATATAAGGCACAGAGTAAAGATGATAAATCACAGAATCATAGAACAACCAGGTTGGAAGGGACCCATCGGATCTTCTAGTCCAACCATTCCTATCAAACACTAAACCAAGAGTAACAAGAGTAACAGTCTTAAGGTAACAACTGCACTACCTCGCTAACCTCTTTATACAGACACCATTCAGAGTCAGAAGGTAACCCAAGCCCAGGACTGCCCAGAATTGTGCTGTGCTAGGAGAAAAGAAAAACAAAAACACACAAAAAGACCAGTCGGGAACCACCTCCTTTCTGCAGAAAGCAGCTTGTGCGTCTGTCATCTCTGCGGGCAATGGGCCTCCTGAACTATTCGCAGTGTTCTGCTTCCTTATTTCGCTTGGCACAAAGTCAGGTTTGCTTCTCAGCAGACCTGCTCAGACTCACAGTGTCTGCTAAGCCTTGGCCGCTCATCTTAACACGAGCACGGGGCTGGTAGAGTCTCAAATAAACACTCGTTAGAATAAGCCAAGGTTTTATGGTGTTAAATCTTTCCATTCACAGATGAGAAAATGCCACGCAAACTAAACTGATTATTTATGTGTGTTCTTCGCCATAGCCTGGCTGGCCGAGCGCAGAGCCACTTCACTGAACTCCCAGCCCTGCAGCCACTCGCTCCTCGGGCCAAAACTCCTTTTATGGTCTCATCATTCTCCAGGCAGCCGGAAGCACATGGCACTCTGGTAGCTACGGAGCTAAGGAAAACGGCATTTACACAAACTTAGATGTGCTGACAAGAACCTGGAGCCCTCAAAGCCAATAATTAAACCAACATGGTCTCCTTTAATGAAGATACCCGTTTTGTGTATTTTTTAGCATCCAAAACAGATGTGCCGGTAACACTTGATAAGAGAGGGTAGAAAGTGGTTTGTAGGATCGTCAACACAGGCTAAAAACAAACTACCCCAAGGAAAACGGCAAGAAGCAGTTTCCCTTTGCCTTCCCCCAAATCCATTTATCTGTAGAGAAAATTATTCAAAGTAAATTGCTTTATCAAACCCCAGACAGTAAATAACTGCAGGAGGGAGAAGGCAAGAATTAAAAAAAATTAAAACAAGGATGTTCCAGGAGGTATTGACCAAGTTAATATTAAAAACTTGATGTCTTAAGTGACATAACAAGCAATAAAAATTAAAACAAGAATGTTCCAGGAGGTATTGACCAAGTTAATATTAAAAACTTGATGTCTTAAGTGACATAACAAGCAATAAAAGGATGTTTAGCTTAGATGTCAAACGCGCTGCTTAAAAGTCAGAAGTAATTAGAGCTGCTGTCACATAACTACTTTCAGAAGTGGAACAAAGCGCTTGGTAATAGGGAATTTCCATGCATCTCCGATCCAAAAAGGGAGCAAAACCACAGAGGGGGCTCAGACTTTGAGCCAGTCACTCAAAAACTTTGACGTTTATAGAAGTAATCTGTCTGCACTGCTTTGATCAGAAAGTCCCTTAACAGAGGACACCATGTTGCAGGCTCTGTTCCTCCCCACAGCTAATCCAGTGTAGTTTAGGCAGATGGGGAGAAGGGAGAGTTTTTTAAAACCATCTCTGTCGGAGTGATTTCCTACAACCGACTGAGACGATCTTGCCAGGCTACAGCAGCCTTAGGAAGAATTGTTCCCTGAAGTTTTTCAATTCTGCTAATTGAAGGCAATTCTTAGCAAATAAAGAGCTCACCTTGACTTGCGCGTGTGCCCACCGCACCACCAGTTTCTTGGAAAGGGCCAGCTTCCCATTGAGACACTGGATCGCCTTCTCCGCTTCCTGCGCAGGAAGACAGTTCAATAAACAAACCAAGTCTTCAGTCAAAACCGACTCAGACGTAAAGAGCGGTTTTGTTTTGTTAACCAGTCTTCTCTAAGTATAGCTAACTGAGCAAAGTTTATCCCACTGTATCCCAAACCAGGAATATCTTTGGGAGACTCCCCAATACCTGAGTAAATAGATTTTCACCAGCTTTATCGGTTTATTCTTTCCCTTGGTTTTGAGGTGGAAATGAAAATAATGAGTTTGGGAAATACCAAGCACAGAGGCCACTGGAACAGCATTTCTGAGGAAGGTTTACGCACAGGAGTCACTCTAGAAAACATCATCGCTTGTTACAGTGATTACACGTCTCATTAACACCCATCTCTGCCCATTCCAGATCCTGCTCATGCGCCTTGGGAACATAATCCACTTGATCCCGTTACAGGCTCAGCAGTGGAAGCTCCGTTTTGGGACACTTCCCTAAAACTTGATTCACAGCAGCTGAAAATTTACATTGCGATGCTGTCCCACCTGGCAAGGGATAATTTTCCAGAGCTAACACACTGTGTCAGGGCTCTTCTGACATCCTTAGCGGCAACTGCACAGCACAAAGATGAGGTCAGACAACCACGAGCAATCTCCAAACAAGCTCTTCTTCCTAACTTTTAAACAATTCTAGCAGAACGATGACAAAATAAGTAAAAATTTGATGTTTTAGGCGAGCACAACTTGAGATTCTGATTTGTAAGAAGAGCTAAAACCCCAAATGGGCAGCCGGGGGCAGCTGACTCCAGGATGCTGCAGACACGTCACGTTGTACAACTGGCAGCATCACACAAATTGCTGTTTGTGCGCATGTGAAGACAAAAGCAAAACTGGGAGGACTTCAGAGCAGGTCTGGACGTCATGCGGCCTGGCAGGCTGATCCACGGCTCTCTGTGGATCTCCACCTTCGAACTCCAGGAGCTCACAAGAAAAGCAGAGCAAAGAACTGGCCCTTTCTGATTAGCACTAGAAAGCAGGAGTCAGGAAAAGACAGTGGAGGAGAAAGGAAATCACTCTTGCTCCTTCCAGGAGCGGTCACGGAGTGGCTGTCGCAGAGTGGAACTGTTAGAGTCCGTAGGGGGTTGTGCAGACAAGGTATGTAATTTATCCCTTCCTGTTTCAGCTTTAGATTAATGTAAAAAACGATGGGGAAAGAAGCCAGTCATTTACATCAGAAGTTTAGATAGAAGTAACATACCTGTTTGGTCTCAAAGTTCACAAAGCAGTATCCCCTTGGCTGCCCCTCCAGAGCCCCAGACTTGTGAAAGAGAAAGTCAAACTGCTTCACTTTGCCAAACTTCTGAAGGAGTTTGAGGAGGTGGTATCTAAAGGGGAGAAGAGACATTTATTGACACCTTCCACCACGTTGAAAGTGAGGAGATAAAGAGGAACCCCTAGGCACAAACTCACATTTTGCATTTCAATAAAACTGGGAAAAGCTAAAGTAAATCTGTCTGCTTACTATCTAGGGCACTGAGCAACTTAAAATATATAAAAGCATATATATAAAGCATATAAGATATATAAAGCATATTTGTTATCCAGGCCACATCTAACCCTCAAAGTCCTTTGCAGCTTTTCTGGTTCTCTGGATAAAAGTGTTTAACACCATTAGCTGACCTGGAAGGAAAATGACTCTTGCTACTACTTCACTGCTGGGCCCCATCCCTAGAGTTAACAAACGGACTAAGAGTTTAGACAGCGTGTCTTAGAATCATAGAATCACCAGGTTGGAAGAGACCCATCGGATCATCGAGTCCAACCCTTCCCATCAAACACTAACCCATGTCCCTCAGCACCTCATCCACCCGTCCCTTAAACCCCTCCAGGGAAGGCGAATCAACCCTCTCTCTGGGCAGCCTCTGCCAGTGCCTAATGACACTTTCCCTGAATTTTTTTTCCTAATGTCCAGCCTAAACCTCTCCTGGTGGAGCTTGAGGCCATTCCCTCTCATCCTGTCCCCTGGCACTTGGGAGAAGAGCCCAGCTCCCTCTTCTCCACAACCTCCTTTCAGGTAGTTGTAGAGAGCAATGAGTTCTCCCCTCAGCCTCCTCTTCTCCTGATCAGATGCACAGCGTTCGTTAGAAAGACACGCAGTCTAAGCCAACTTCTCAGCTTGTAAGACAACACTCTGCCTTCTAAAGCCTACGAGAAGAACTCAATGCGCAGAGGGAGCACCAGGTACTGGACGAAACCTCTCAAGTGCAGACACAACCAATGAGTAGCGGCCCAAGACGGCCAAGTGGACCAGGCAGCTTTAGGGAGAGTCCAGATGGGAAGGGCAGGCAGCGTTTTTCCTAATAAAGCCCGATAGGATGTTTGAAGAGGGCCACAGCCCTTTGTTAGCTTCAGGAGCCAGGCAAGAAAGTTCCAGGAATGTGAGTCATCCCACAGGATGGGTCACAGTGGACATTCAGGATATGCACTTTTAAAGAGGTGAAGGTGCAGCAAGTGTTCAGATGAGAGCGCAGAAGGGCCAAGATATCTCCCAGGGGAATAAACACATTGTAATTGATTATGGAAGGCTTCCTACATCCTTTGGAATACAGATGGAGCACCGTGGTCTTCCAAGAGGCCTACAAACCCTCAGTCAGAAGGCAAGGGAGACAGAAAAGCAAGAGCAAGCAAGAAAAAGGAGCTGATTACGCAGCAGCCCAGCTTCACCAGCACACCTCAAACTACCAAGCAGCCACGGACCTAGAAGTGAAAACACTAACTCTGGGGACACGTGCGCATAAAACTCCACAGGCTGAACTTTCAGAGCCCCCAAAATACAGAAACGTACCTCAAGCCTTTTGCTGCAAACATCTGCTACAAACAGCACTTGCCGTTTCAGCAGCACGAAAACACAGTCCTCACCACTACAACACTGTTCCCCTTTTGGCAACTACTCGAGACAGTGGAAGGCAACGATGGTTCTCGCTGCGTTCTCTTGAGCAACAACAAAACCCCTGCGGCTGCCCTGGTGAAAGGAATAATCTGTGGTTATTTTTTTCCTGAGAAACTTCGCATTCAAATAACACTTTCTTAGCAGAAAGCGGTAGTTGTTACTCCAAAACAAATGCCATTACAAGTCTAGAAGCAACTGATGTAGTCTACTTGATTTATAATCTTTGGGTTAATGGTTGGACTCGATGTGGGTCTTTTCCAACCTGGTTATTCTGAGATTCTATGGTTGTAGATGACGCAAATGCTATTTTCCAGCCACGTTTACAACTGCAGGTCACCAGCTCTCCATGCAACAGTGCAGAACTCGGGCCTTGTGTAACTACAAGTTTCAGGCTGTGCTTATCATTTGTTATCGTAAATACAGTGAGACATTAACAGTAACTGGACAAGTAGCTCTCCAAGCCAAGAGGAACCAGCACTGAAGGAAGATTTGTCATGGAAAACCTTTAAAAAACCGAGTAGTGAGAACATGTAGAAAGCCTTACTAAGACAACGACTTGCGTTATCCAGAGCTTGGAAGCGACTCGCACAGATGTGGCCCGAGCGACGGCCGCAGCCAAGCTCAGTTTCCACTTCCTGTCATCTGATGTGAATGCGAGACAAACCAGCAGCTCCCCCATTTCCTTTTCCTCCACTCTTCCTCCTGGCACCCCAAGCGCTATTCAAACGCAGGCAAGGCTTCCTCTGAACAATGCTGTCCCAAGGATACCGCGAAGGGACCGGGCCACATGCGAAACCTATTATTGCGAAGAATCTTGCCCCACTGGGAGTCAGCAGGAGGCTGTAACAACAACTTCTGCACACATTGTTTTCTAGGTGAGACTCATCAAGATGGGATCGTAGACAAGTGGCAGAACAGCCGAGGAAGTTCAACACCCGCTATTTCATACCTGAGGAAAATGAATGAGCATTCAAAGCTGACTGGAAACTAGATAATGTGCAATTGTAGAGCTGGAAAAGAATTTTTTTCCCAGTCCAAAACGCTGAGAAGTCTCAAAAGGCTTTACAAACAGGAATGGGCAGAGGAGGCAGTTGTACTGCACTTGCCACACGGGAGACTTAACTAAAGTACATGCTGTCCCTGTCCCCCTGCCCGGGACAGGAGCACTGGGAGGTGATGTGAACAAACGGCTGTGCCACAGCACATTCACTGCCCCACTGAGCACGCAGGGGACAAACCACTGAGGTCACGGTGAAAGCGAGGGCACTCCACGGCTTCCTCGCTTGGTGATATCAAATCCAGAACCAACCCATCTGCTGCGTCGCTTGTGCATGGCCCTGGCAGGGCCCACAGCAGGATCCTAGAGCACAACAAGTGCCTGGAGACATGGTTTGACATTACAAAGAGTTGTGCGGTCCTACAGTGGCAGCTCACCTCCTTCCAGCTGCTAAGAACACACTCAGCACACTCCTTATGCTATCATAGAATCATAGAACAACCAGGTTAGAAGAGACCCATCGGATCATCGAGTCCAACCATTCCCATCAATCACTAAACCATGTCCCTCAGCACCTCGTCCAACCGTCCCTTAAACCCCTCCAGGGAAAGGGACTTTACCCCTCCCTGGGCAGCCTCTGCCAGTGCCCAATCACCCTTTCTATGAAAAATTTTTTCCTAATGTTTAGCCTAAACCTCCCCTGGTGGAGCTTGAGGCCATTTCCTCTTGTCCTGTCCCCTGTCCCTTGGGAGAAGAGCCCAGCTCCCTCCTCTCCACAACCTCCTTTCATGTAGTTATAAAGAGCAATGAGGTCTCCTCTCAGCCTCTCTATCTTCTTCCCTAGGCAGAAGAATCCTCTAAGGATGCCAGATAAAAGAAGTCACCCAAGCCAACACTACCAGTAAGGCGGAATGTCCCACCATACTCCAGCACGCAGGGCACGTCAGCGTTCGGCGTCCCTTGAAGCTCCCACTGTCACTCAGCACGTGCAACAGCCTCTCGTAAGCGATCAACTTGCAGCCTGCAATTTGTGGGCAGCCCTGCATTTATAAACTCCCATTACTGCAGCTTGTGTTCAAACGTGTACGCTCCCTATTAACTCCCTAGCGCTTGATTGCAGCTATAGGTTGCTGTCAAAATGGAAGCCGTGGATTAATTCAAGACTTTCTGAACTCATTTCTGCTCGGGAAAGTCACAACCAGTTATTAACCCTGCTAACAACTCAATCAACTTTACTCCGTCTTAAACAAATCTGACATGGAAATTGCAGAGGCAACCCTTTAAAAAAAAATCAGACAAAAGCAGCAAATTAAGAAAAAGCTATTTAGTTTGCAAGGTGCATGGTTTTAGCCATATGATTAGTAACCTCATCAGGGATAATACAGATGAGCCGCTATGGGCAGAGAAGAAAGCCCAGAGGATAAGAAAGTAAAGGTCGAGACGATTTACAGAAACTTATTGACCTGACATGTAATCGCATTCTTTCTCTCTATCACGGGTTTTAAAAGAAACCTCTTTTTTTATTCGCAGGATAATGGAGATTATAATATAGTTTGCAGGAAAGAACATAATATAGTTTGCAGGAAAGAACATAATATAGTTTGCAGGAAAGAACAGCCATTTTTAAAGCAAAACCAAAAGAAAGACACAGAATGATAAAGCCTGGAATAAGGCTCGATGATCCAGTGGGTCTCTTCCAACCTGGTTGTTCTGTGATTCTATGATTCTATGATAAGGCAAAGGCACCATTGCTCATCACTGGCAAACTGTAAACATTTAGCAGCATGGAAGGACTCCAGCCTCTTCCCCACAGCCACGATGCTGCTCGAGACAGCCCCCGGCAGCAAGGGAACCTGGGCAGCTGTGGCCCAGGCCCAGGCTGATGAACTCATGCAGCTGCAACAGGTTATTTGAAAAGGAACAGCCTGCTCATGCAAAAAAAAAAAAAACAAAAAAAAAAACAAACCCTGAAACCCAGAAAACTCATTTAACTCAAGCTATAAAAACAGATTTTGCCATATAAAGCTCTTACTTGGCTGGCCTAGATTCAGAGGAACAACCTAGACTGAAAGAGCCTTTAAAAAACTAATGATCATCCTGGGAAGTGAGGGCCTAACGCATTTACAAACACCCTCTATCCGTCCTCTCACGCTAACCCACTTTTCCGAACCTTTAAGGACGCGGCAAACACCACCCTCAAGAACTCCTATATCCAATTTTACGTGGTCAGCGAACGCGGACAAACCAGAGTAAGGTAGCTGTGGGTTAAAAATGGTAATTAATGCAGAAACCACCCAAAGCTGAATGGCTGGAAAGCACAATGCATTAATGATTCCATTTAGAGGCTATTAGAAATCTGCTCCGTTAAGATGAACCGCATTTAGAACAGCAACCTAGCACCTGCACACACACAAAAAGCAGCAGGAAGGAAAAAGTATTCCATGACAGACGTGTACAATAGTTAATCAAAAATGCTTGTTTCTTAGAAGTGCGTAAATCTCAAATTGTTCTGCTTTGGGTGTTTGGTTGTTGTTTTTTTTTTTTTTAATACAACCTACTGATTTCTCAGCAGGCCATCGAAATATCGGACAGCAAGTTGTGTTTCCTTGACAATTCAGCTGTTCAAATATGTTTGCTCAGAAAACAATTATCTGTAGTCTGGAGAGAACCGTGAAATGCAGACACATACATTTGATTTAACCGCAACAAGCATCCAGACACATACATTTGATTTAACAGCAACAAGCATCCAGTGACACCGTCTCCTGCCTCATTAACACTCAATTACACACAATCACTGAAGGGAGTAACTCTTCTCTGTCCAACCCACATCCCACTGCTGACACCAGCCAAATAACCAGTCCCTTGGTCACCCCGAAACCCTCAAAACCTGAAATTCAAACATTTTTCTAGCCTAGAACACAAAGATGTTTCCAAGTCATGGGCTTCCAGCCTGACAGAGAGCTCAGGGGATGGTTGGAGGTGATAGTTAAGCACCCGACTTGGAGCCTCTTGTTTTTTGGGGTGAATGCAGCCCCACAGCCCCCCATGCTTCAGGCTGTAGCGCCAGGGCTGCCCACGCAGCACCGGGGGAGCCAGGAGCAGCAAATCCCCTGGAGTGGGCAACCACCACACCTTGCTGCAGGGCAGAGGAAAGAACGGGGGTGCCACAACAGCCTCCTGCACTTAGTGAACCCCAAACTGTCACCCGTCCTACACGCTGGCATTGGAAAGCAGGCAGCACTGGGAGCTGGGGCTCAGTGCTTGGGGGGCAGGGGGGGACTGGGGAGGGAGAGGCTGCATGGGGGGACAGGCACAGCCCCTCTGAGGGGGCTAGGCCCCTCAGCACAAGAAGGATGTTGAGGCTCTGGAGAGAGTCCAGAGAAGAGCAACAAGGTTTGTGAGGGGTCTGGAGAACAGGCCTTATGAGTAACGGCTGAGAGAGCTGGGGTTGTTTAGCCTAGAGAAGAGGAGGCTGAGAGGAGACCTCATTACTCTCTACAACTACCTGAAAGGAGGTTGTAGAGAGGAGGGAGCTGGACTCTTCTCCCAAGTGACAGGGGACAGGATGAGAGGGAATGGCCTCAAGCTCCGCCAGGGGAGATTTAGGCTGGAGATTAGGAGGAAGTTTTTCACAGAAAGGGTCATTGGGCATTGGAATAGGCTGCCAAGGGAGGTGGTTGAGTCACCTTCCCTGGAGGTGTTTAAGGGACGGGTGGATGAGGTCCTGAGGGACATGGGTTAGTGTTTGATAGGAATGGTTGGACTCGATGATCCGATGGGTCTCTTCCAACCTGGTTGTTCTATGATTCTATGAATGGGCTGGGGAAGGAGTATGTTGTTTGCGGAGCATGATTGCTGCTGGGGAAAGGGGAGCTGGCAGGTCCTTGGGGAGGGGGCACCGGGCAGGATGACGGGGGATGAGTCCTCGAGGGAGGCGAACACGTTGAGGGGGACCCTGGGGAGAGGGAAGAGGGGACACCGGGAGAGGCAGGGCCGCCGGGGAGGGAAGCGGGGGAGGCAGCGGGGGGGGGCGGCCCCGCCCCCCCCGCTGCCTCCCCCGCTTCCCTCCCCGTCGGGGGCCGCGGGGCGGGTTAGGGCGCGCACGGCCACTCACTCGGTGATCTTGGGGTCGAGGTTGCCGATCCAGAGGCGGTGCCCGTCCTGCAGGGCCCCCTCGGAGAGGATGGAGGCGTTCTCCAGCGTCTGGCGCCCGGGCTCCATGGCTGCGCTCACCGTGACGCCGCAGCCGCCATTCCCCGCGGGCCTCGCCCCGCCCCGCGGCGCGGGCCTGTGACGTCGCGCGCGGCGCCCACCGGTGACGTCACGCGGAAGGCGCATGGGCTGCGCGACGGTGAGCGAGGCGGAGGGGGCGGCTTCCCGCTTCCCCTGTTCTCCGCCGCTCCCGGTCCCCATCCCGGCGGGCGGGGCAGCCCGGGCCTGCGCGGGATACCGGGGGCAGCGGCGCGGGGGGGGCGCGCTGAGAGGGGGCAGAGGACGGGGCCTAGCGAGGCGCTTGTGCTTACGGGAGGGCGGGGCCTTGTCGAGGGGGCGCGGCCTCACGCTGAGGGAGGACGGTGGCGCAGGGGGCGTGGCTTATAGAGGCTTGTGGGCGGGGCTTCGCCCCTCCGCGTGCGTGGGTATTAACGGCGTCTAATGTAGTGGGCGGGGCATAGGGAGTGGGCGGGGCCTCGACAGGCGACGAGGATATAAATGGAGTGGGCGTGGTCTTGAGGGGGCGTGGCCTCGTCGCACGTGTTGTGCTGGGGAACCCGGTGGCGACCCGAGGGGCCCTATGGGTCCCCACAGCCGGGCTCGGGGGCAGCGATGGTGCCTCTGAAGCAGCAGAGGAGGGTCCGTGGCTGGGGATGTGAGGAGAGCCCGGCCCCCCCCCCCGTGTCCCAGCTGAGATAAATCATAGGAATCATAGAATCATAGGATAACCAGGTTGGAAAAGGCCTATTGGATCATCAAGTCCAACCATTCCTATCAAAAAACCATGTCCCTCAGCACTTCATCCACCCGTGTCTTAAACACCTCCAGGGAAGGGGAATCAACCACCTCCCTGGGCAGCCTATTCCAATGCCCAATGACCCTTTCCATCAAAATCCTGTGATTTTGGGTGGTTTGGGGTCTCATGTCCAAAATCAGCATTCCCACTGCCCCAAGGTGCCGTTCCTGCCCAGCAGATGCGGTGCTGGCATCCCAGGCCCCTCAGGACAATGTGCACCGTGACCTCACTCCTATGGCCTCAATCCTTCTCTTTAGCGTGCTGAGTGGACCCCCCCACCTTTTGTCTTTTCCAGGTGGGTTAGAGAAGAGCCATAAACGATGGCAACAGCACTACGATGTGTCCGTCACGTGCCTTCCCTGCTTTACCGTTCCTTGTCTGCTGCGGTACGGGGGCTGCCGCAGGCTCCCGTGAGCTGCCCAGCCTCGCTGCTAGACGGCTGCAGGCAGCGTGTCCCGCTGGTGCTGCTGGCCAGGCAGCTGGCTACCAAAAAAGGTAACGGTGGCAGCCTTCTGCTTCATATTTCCTACCCCTCAGTACATCACTGGAATTTGGTTTCTTATCCTTTTTCTCTCCTGGACTGGCACTGATCTGACTTAGGCAGAACATGGCTCTGGAGGAGCTGTTTTGCTTGATGAAACCTCAACCCTTCCCCAGGAGAGGAATTGGGCTGAGCTGCTGTTGGGCTCGGGCAGGAGATAGCAGTCATAGAAGCATAGAATCACCAGGTTGGAAGAGACCCATCGGATCATCGAGTCCAACCATTCCCATCAAACACTAAACCATGTTCCTCAGGACCTCATGTACCTGTGCCTTAAACATCTCCAGGGAAGGTGAATCAACCCCCTCCCTGGGCAGCCTATTCCAATGCCCAATGACCCTTTGTGTGAAAAACTTCCTCCTAATCTCCAGCCTAAATCTCCCCTGGTGGAGCTTGAGGCCATTCCCTCTCGTCCTGTCCCCTGTCCCCTGGGAGAAGAGCCCAGCTCCCTCCTCTCCACAACCTCCTTTCAGGTAGTTGTAGAGAGCAATGAGGTCTCCTCTCAGCCTCCTCTTCTTGGACCAGCGCATGCAGCAGGACCTACAAATACATTTTGGCTTAAATCATCAAATTCTGCTCTAGTTACTCATTAAAAAATACATTCACGTTGGTTTATCTTAGGCTCTTCTCTAAACCTAACAACGTTTTTAATTTGCTCTCTACTTTCTCATGGTACAACTAATTTTATGTCTAATCTACAGCTAAAGGTAAAGGGCAGGCTCCAGCCAAAGTGAATATCAGTGCCGCCCTAGTCGAGGATATAATCAATTTGGAGGAAACCAATGAAGACATGCAGGCAGTGATAGAAGCTCTGAAAGAAGATTTCAGCAGAAATCTCAGTGTTCGAACCTCACCAGGTTGGTAACTTTCTCTTATATCATGCTCTGTTGCCTGCATGTGAGGACAGTAGTCCCAAAGAGCTCTAATTTGATCAAAATTTATTTTCTTTGTATTGCACTATTTGACGGGAACCCAGTTACTACAACCTTGACGTCCCCCGCTAAAGGCTTTCTTCACCCTGAGCTTGACCAGGAAGAGTCCATTTTTGTTAACAGCTTCCTGAAAATAGCTTTTGTAAGTGGGAGATGTCAAAAGTGTCTAACTGAACGGTTTGCAGATGTGACGAAGAAGCAGGTTGTCAGCTAACGGTGCAGCAGGGGCAGGAAAAATCCAATTGCCATTAAATTAGCCCTTTGGAAATTGCCATCAGGCCGGTGTCTGGCATATACAAACTTCCTTTTGCCGCACCTCTTTGTGGTTAGTGACCATGACCAGCCTTGTTCACTTAGTGAATTTTGTGATTTAGGAAGAAGTGCGAATGTATTTAACGGAGCTACAGTTACCGCGACACTCTGAACATAAGTATTTGTAAGTAGCATCAAGTTTCAGGGATAAAATTTAACATTAAACAGTGATTAGATTTGAATCGTTCATCGTTCCAGCTCTGGCAGGGGTGCTTCAGGCTTTAATGGAGTTGGAAAGCGCAGCTCAGTCTCTTAACTATTTATTTCAACCGCAGGTATTTTTTTTTTAATTGCACTGATAAAGTAACCTCTTGTCCCATGTGCCTTTTGGGCTGTTAACATTTTGCAGCAGAAACTAGAGAGCAGATTAAGCTCAGAGAGAAACTAAATGCTTTAAATTAGTCAGTGTACAACACCTCCTCTTGGGACCTGGGAAAAAAAAAAAAGGGCTTTAAAGGAACGCTGCTAAGTTAAAGACAATAGCTCTCTTGGTTTTTATGACAACATTTTGATTTTCTTTGAGTGTTAAGAATTAAAAAATAACAAGTTCCTTTTCATTCTTAACAATCTCGCTCTTCGTTTTCTTATTCGCGTAACAAAAACAAACAAGAGCTGTTTTTCTGGTTTTGTGTTTGGGAGTAGGGTTAGACATATTTAGCTTGCAAATACCACAGGGGATGCATGAACACAAACAGCACCTGAATTCTGAATAAACATGTTTTGTTTTTTTTTCTTTTATAACATCTATATTTTGCGTACCAGAAGGGAAGTGGGACGCTGCACGGGTGGTTTTTTTTTTCTTCGACGTCGCTGTGAGCTGCTGTATCATACTGAAACTCCTCTGTGTTTGCTTCTCTTGAGGGGCCCTTGATCACATAATGGTGACGACAAAAGACGGGAAGTTTCCGCTGAACCAGCTGGGGCAGATCTCACAGAAGTCACCGCAGCTCCTTATAGTGAACATGACCAGTTTTCCGGAGGTAAGGACACATTTCTGAAGGCGTCGCCAGGGGAGAGAATTACCACGGGAACAAACAGGTTGATGCTGAGCAAAGGAAGGTTTAGACAAAACCAGTCAAACCTCGTGGAGCTGAGAGGCTGCCTGGGCTGTGTGTCGCATCTTCTCCCAAGTGCCAGGGGACAGGACAAGAGTGAATGGCCTCAAGCTCTGCCAGGGGAGATTTAGGCTAGAGATTAGGAGGAAGTTTTTCACACAGAGGGTCATTGGGCATTGGAACAGGCTGCCCAGGGAGGTGGTTGATTCCCCTTCCCTGGAGGTATTTAAGGCACAGGTAGATGAGGTCCTGAGGGACATGGTTTAGTGTTTGATAGGAATGGTTGGACTCAATGATCCGATGGGTCTCTTCCAACCTAGTGGTTGTTCTATGATTCTAAAGCATTGCAGTGGATGGAACAGAAGAGTGTTTTGCTGCAGACTGTGTGGGCAAGTGGCTCTCCAGCCCTTCTTGGCATGTGGAGCATCTCACGTGCAGTGGTGCAGGATTAGAGGAGAGTTACGTGCTGCCTGTCAGGCTGGATTGCTCTCAGGGTCGTATCCAGTAAATGCTGCAGTATGGATTCGCTCTGGGGACTTGCTTCCAGTTGGTTGGATCTCTTAAGTGCTGAGCGTGTTGCAAAGCGGATGCCTGGATTCACTGCCCTGCCAGGTCTCCTCATTTCCTTTGCTTTTACAGCACTCAGTAGTTTTGAATGCACTCACACTCTCCTCTGGCTCACCTCAGTTACACGTGTGGAGGTGATGCTGCGTCTGCCCTGTAGCATTTATGTCATTTCAGTTCCTTGTGAAGACATGGCCATGCACAGAACCAGATGTGGAGCTGGAATAGTCTGTGTTTGTGCTCAAACTTCATCAGACTCCTCTAAAACTTGCTTACTTACCACCCGGGCTGGCGACAGTCCCCGAGAGCTCATGGAAGAAGCCGATGATGTAGCCTGTGAGCAGCTGAAAAGCCTCCCTGCCAGGATGAAGCTTGTGCTTCACAGGGCTGAGGTTAGCAAGCTCCTTCCTCGGCAGCTCCTGCAGGTCAGAACCCACACTAGGTGCTTTGACTTGCCCTCTGGGAGAGCTTCCCTTGATTTTCTACAGGAGCCTTAGTTAGACTTGCCCCTAAATGAGGCAGCAAGTCTGAATCCCACCTCATTCTCAAGCAGCAGTGGTCCCTCGCAGTGGCTCAGGCCGATAAAGCCAGGAGCCGTAACGAGCACGAGGTCACCTGTTCATCCTGCTCTGGGTCTGGAGCTTTGCCAAAGCTTATCTCTATTTATTTTGCAAAGGCTTTCCCCGATTAATTAAGTCAGCAAAGTCTCAGAGGAGGTCAGTGTAAGGCACTTGATGCCTAAGTGTTTCTTAAAGTGCATCCAGCGCATACAATGGCTCTGAAGGAGGGAGGCCCCTCAGCAGCGAGTGCACCGAGGTCCCTCAATGTGCCAGAGCGGAGAGGGACGGGGAAGTCACTCTGTGCCTTAGCCTGTGCCCAAGCAGGAGTTCAGGCTGAGAAACAGGCATGTGAGTAATTCAAGATCGCTCTGTACAGCAGTGCCTGCTTTTGCTTTCTAAGCCAAAGGGCCACTTTTCATTACAGCTGGAGCTAGAACTCCATTCTCTCAAACGGCTAGAGCCATTTCTCTCTATGCTTTATACTGTGACTGTTCCACAGATAGGATGAACTCTTTAAGGCCATTACAGACATGCTCACTCATTGTCATTATTTACAGGATGTAGTCAGTACTTCATGG
This sequence comes from Coccyzus lansbergi, assembly GCA_033558105.1. Taxonomy (NCBI): domain Eukaryota; kingdom Metazoa; phylum Chordata; class Aves; order Cuculiformes; family Coccyzidae; genus Coccyzus; species Coccyzus lansbergi. The sequence goes on along the minus strand of JAUMJK010001497.1, from coordinate 226,732 downwards.
CATTCAAAAGCAGGTAAAAATGCCTGAAGTCGTAGAAAACAACTTGCAGAACCATATTCTATTTGCTGAGAGTTATAAAACTAAATAAGACTGCGATTTTAAGCCTGGCTGTTTATTGCATGGGCTGCGAGAGGCTGGAGGCAACATTGCAATATTTTCCCCTTCCTCTGTCTTCTCCAATACATGTTAAACAACACAGCTTTTACCGAGCATTTCCTTCCTACAGATCAACACTGGCCATAAACTGACACGTTTACGTTCCTGACATGCTGAGATCATCTCGGTTCCATTTTCTCTGCCCTCCTTGTGTTCTAGAGGACAGCAGTTACGTCTTACAAAACACCAGCAGAGCATTTTGCTCAGCGATGTCGCGCATCGGAGACCTAAACTAATAGCAGAGCTTCAGTTTGTGCCTCAGTGAGCAAAAGCTGAAGTTTATAAACCTATCATAGAATAACCAGGTTGGAAGAGACCCATCGAATCATTGGGTCCAACCATTCCTATCAAACACTAACCCATGTCCCTCAGGACCTCATCTACCTGTGCCTTAAATACCTCCAGGAAAGGTGAATCAACCACCATCCTGGGCAACCTGTTCCAATGCCCAATGACCCTTTCCATGAAAAACCTCCTCCTAATCTCTAGCCTAAATCTCCCCTGGTGGAGCTTGAGGCCATTCCCTCTTCTCCTGTCCTCTGTCACTTGGGAGAAGAGCCCAGCTCCCTCCTCTCTACAACCTCCTTTCAGGAAGTTGTAGAGAGTAATGAGGTCTCCTCTCAGCCTCCTCTTCTCTAGGCTAAAGCTGATCTACTAGAGCAGCCTGGAGCTGAAGTTAGTGATGGGAGAGAGCATCAGAAGTGGAAATGCCACACGTGTGCCGCAGTCTTGTCGGCAACGTCAAGAATGAAGCAACCTGGCAGAGCTCTGTGAGAGCTCCCAGTAAAGCTCTGATTTAACCGTAAAACCTGAAGTTACACCAGCACCCTGGGGCGGGGAAGGAAACCTTCAATCACACTGCATTACCAGGCACCTCACCTTTTAAGCCGAGCAGAGCGTCGTCAGCCAACGGCAGTGATGTTCAGAGAAGTTAGTCCTAAGTAATAAGCTGTAAAATAAACACAGAGCTGGGCACAGGCGCTGTTTCTCGGCCAACTGCTACTGCGCTGCTGTAGTGCGGTCAGGCTGTAGTGCTGAAGCGGTTAAGTTCGTTAGCGTTTCTAAATTGGCAACTGTGTGGTTTCTAGTGGGAAACATCCAACTGGAATCTTTAAGCGCTCAGAATCTTTCATCTCTTTCGCCACAGTCAGGCTACGCCTTGGGAATTTATTGCGGTTTCGCTCTCCGTTGCCTCAAACCATTCGAATAGTTTCAAAGAAGCGAAAGAGTTTTCTTTTGTTGTTGCTTCCCTTCCCCTCTCCCCCTGCCCGTGCCCCCCTACCCCGATCCCGAGCGCGGCCGTAGCTTCCCATTCGGTTTGATCAAAGCTCTCCGCACCAATGTAACTTCCTGATCTTACTGGTAACAGAAGTAAATGTTTCCATGTTCTGTGGGGATGGATTGCCAACTATTGACAGAGTTCTGGCATATGGGAGTGATTATTTCCTAATTCCCTTGTACCTTTTGATCTGTTTTACAGAGCGCAGCTGCGGCTGCAAAGGCTATAAGGGAGAGCGGCATGAACCTGAACCCAGAAATGGACGGGACGATAATTCGGGTGCCGATTCCCAAGTGAGTATTGATGGCTGCCTGAGTTCATCATTGCACAAGATAACGCGATAGGGGCACTGAACACCCTTTAGAGAGTAAACATGCCCAACTGCTCTAAGGCTGTGGTGCAGCTCCTTTCCAGACAGTTCAGGCTCAGAAAAAAAAAAAAAAAACAAAACCCTGAGTCCCTACAAGCATCTGGTGGAAACTTCCAAGCGTCTGAGCAACGTCACCGCATTTTGGCATTTGGTGGCTGGATTTAACCATTCTTTAATCTTCCCTTGCAGAGGAAAGTTGGTCCTAGCTGGCTGCAGCGCTTTTCAGGAGGCAGCCAAAGGCTTTTGAAGCTGCATTGCCTTAATTCGGGGCTGATTCTTTGCTGCCCTGCTGCAAGTTCCTTCAATTACACCAGCGCAGAGCAGCAGTAGTGAACTGGTAGTGTTAGGGGTGAAGAGCAGTTGGCTGCAGAGAAGCGATGAAAGGAAGAGAGAAGAAATAGTAACTTTGACTGAAAAATGCACTCCCTTTTCTCATGTAATACACATTGCGTAACAGATGGCTGCCTGGAAACTTCGGTACAGGGCGGATAGATAAGCAGACTGCTCCTGAGCATCACTCTCATCACAAATATCTCCCATCCTGGGATCATAGAATCACTACGTTGGAAGAGACCTACCAGATCATCGAGTCCAACCATTCCTATCAAACACTAAACCATGTCCTTCAGGACCTCATCTACCTGTCCCTTAAACACCTCCAGGGAAGGTGAATCAACCACCTCCCTGGGAAGCCTATTCCAATACCCAGTGACCCTTTCTGTGAAAAACCTCCTCCTAATCTCCAGCCTAAATCTCCCCTGGCAGAGCTTGAGGCCATTCCCTCTCGTCCTGTCCCCTGTCCCTTGGGACAAGAGCCCAGCTCCCTCCTCTCTACAACCTCCTTTCAGGTAGTTGTAGAGAGTAATGAGGTTCCCCCTCAGCCTCCTCTTCTCTAGGCTAAACACCCCCAGCTCTCTCAGCCGCTCCTCATAGGGCCTGTTCTCCAGCCCCTTCACCAGCTTCGTGGCTCTTCTCTGGACTCACTCCAGAGCCTCAACATCCTTCTTGTGCTGAGGGGCCCAGAACTGAACACAGGATTCAAGGAGCAGGATAAGACAGGAGGTATCGCTACATCCCTGCTTCTGCTTGGATCACTTTTGAAGCGATTCCAGTGATCCCTGCTTAGCGTGCTTTGGTCTCTGCCCGTGAGTGGGATTCCTTTCAGATGAAATTAGAGAGGTGCTTTCTGGGAGAGTGGTGAGTTTTCCCACTGTGGATTCAGTCCCTGGGACGAGGCAGGAGCTTGCATGGAGCGAGAGCTCCCAGCACAGCTCGTTAGCATAGACACAGTCTGCAACAGGGCATTAGTGCTGCTCCACTCAGCTTTGAGTGCAGCAAGGAAGATTCACAAGTTCCTCTTTGTGCTCAGACGCTGCAGCGATGGAGCCCTCTAAATACCCAGGGCAGATGCAGATATTCCTGATCTCCCACCATGGGGTGTGCTGCCAACACCTCCCACAAAGGGTGGTGGTGGTGGCTCTGTGCACGGACGCCTTGCACACGAGCTGCCTTTTACAAGCAAGGTGACTTCTCCATAAAGACGAACCAAATATTCCTCACACTTTAGCTCTACTTTAGAAATTCTGTGGAATTTCATCTAGCATTTTGATCAGAGGAGTCTTAATTGCAGCTTTCCGGTGCTGTCGGAGAGAGGGAATGACATTATCGTTCTACTTGCTGATTTTATTTTCCTTGTGCTCCCTGCCCTTCCCCCATTCCTCAGGAGAGGAGGCAGAGGAGGAGGAGGGCACCATTATCTTCATAATTGCTGAGGCTCCCAGGTTGCTGCACAGTGGTTTGATTGTTAATGGGCACTTGGGTCATCCTTGAATATGAATTGCAGGGGAGGAAACTCCAAAACTGCAAATCCCAATCTTTAAGAAAAAAAAAGCTGTTTTTTTTAATTTAAACAAATGTGTAGCGTCTTGCTATCTTTTGTGGTGCTGCAGAGTAAAAACTGGTCTTCTCTCCTCAGGGAAGATCTGCTTAGCTCCCTTGTTCCTCTGCTCTGTAAGGTTTTCTGCTTCTGGCCTCTTTCCCTGGTTGTCAGACCAGAGAGGCCTGAGTGAAAGAGATTTTTGGCCTGGGAGATGTGCCCTGCAGGTCCTTGCTTGGCGGCACCTCCAGTCCCATTTGCTCTTTCTAGGATTATGGAATAGTTTGGGTTGGAAGGGACCTCTTTAGAATCATAGAATCACCAGGTTCAAAGAGACCCATCGGATCATCGAGTCCAACCGTTCCTATCAAACACTAACCCATGTCCCTCAGGACCTCATCCACTCATACCTTAAACACCTCCAGGGAAGGTGACTCAACCACCTCCCTGGGCAGCCTATTCCAATGCCCAAGTTTTTGTTATATCAATATCATACCCCTGAATTGTTTTTCCAAATTTTCTAAAAAGTTTTTCATTTTCCCCAGCTCGGAAGGTTGTTTATGAAAGGATATACGACAGACAGACGTGGCGGAATTGCAGGTGTGCAAAACAAGTGAACACATCAGAAATTAGGAGACCATACAGCTTCCGCAGAGGCGGATTGTTTCACAAAGGTGTGCATGATAAAAGTCAAAATCAAGCCTGAATTGTCCTTGTCTGCTATTGAAAACACTTTTTAGCCTCATCCATCATGGATGTGCGCAAGTCATATTAAGCCTTGTGCAGGCCCAGCTCTAGTTTCAGCACTTGAGAGTGTTTCAACTGCGTATTTTAAAGTGGAGTTTACTTTCCAGTATTTATTCTTCCAGTTCAGTTTTTGCATTGCAGTTTTAACAGAAAAAAAAAAAATACACTCCTCTCGTTCGTGTTTACTTCTGCTTCCTGCTAGGATCCCCTCTACTCCCCGAGGTATTCGCTTGTTTGTGTTGCTAGCCCTGCACGGGCAATATTTATTTGCAGAAAAAGTATTCTCTGAGGGTTTAAAAAGAAAAAAAAAGGAAAGAAAGAAAACCAGCCATGGGAACATTTGTATTGGTCGATCCCTTGGCCGAATTTGACCTGACCTTGTGTCTTTTATGGTGTTGCCTCATTTTTAGATTCATCTTTTTTGGACCCATTGTGTTGCGCTGGATATTGTTTGTAAATCAGTCATATTTTTACACGAGCTTTACTGAAAGCCAGATGACTCACTTGAAAGTTTAATGACTCATTGTGAGCTTTTTTTTGTGTTTTTTTTTTTTTTTTTCTAATCCTTTGCCCTTTAAAAAAAATATGCAAAGGCACCTACAATGGGGAGAAAGGACTCAAAAAAATTCATTGTGAAAGAAACCTAAGGCTGTTCCTGAGCTGTGTTGCTCCGAGTTACTCCTCACCCGGAGTCTTCTCGGGTGGATGAGGTCCCGAGGGTCTTGATTTAGTGTTTGATGGGAATGGTTGGACTCGATGATCCGATGGGTCTCTTCCAACCTGGTTGTTCTATGATTCTATGATAATATTTGTATATTTGTTCTATGGTTCTATGATTCTCGTGCGTTTTATTGAGCAATATACATTGCACCCGATGTTTATCTGCAATGGTTCACGCAGAGTGTTTAGTTAAGCCTGCTTGCCTTTAACGGAGCCCTCTCGTTCACAGGAAATTCCTCGCGTTCGCGATAGAGAAATTGCTCTTACCCACACGCGCGTCTTGCGTCGGAGACGAGATGTGGCTTGTGCTCCTGCCGTACGCAGGGAGAGGAGCATCCAAGGGGCACAGGGCTTGAACTGCTGTGGGAAGGAGAAAAGGAGAAGGTGTTACCCGTGGGTGTTTCTGAACAACCCCAGGCTCTGTCCCAGTCCCAACAGGGCAGGACTCTCCCTAGGGGAGCAGCAGGATTTGAGCTCACGGCTCCTCCGACTGGAGGAGCCGTGAGCTCAAATCCTGCTGCTCCCCTAGGGAAGGCAGAAGGGATGACAGAGGGGACTTTGTCCTCATTCCCCACTTTTTGCACCCCTCCCCACCCTCGTTTTGGCTTTAAAAAGGGGATAGAAGCGATGGTTACTAGATAGAAAAGAAAACATAGAATCATAGAACAACCAGGTTGGAAGAGACCCATCGGATCGTCGCGTCCAACCATATCTAAGAACGGCCTGAAAGGCCCAAATCTAGGGGCAGGATTAAAACAACTGTCCTCGGAAAGCAAGGGCCTGGCTGGCGTTGATGGATTCCTTAACCAGAAACAGCATCTGCTTGGAAAAAAAAAAAAAAAATCGTCCGTTTCTGGCATCGTTGGTAGCATTGCTGAGAATTTACACACAGGCTGGCTGGAACATAAAACCCGCTGAGAAACTCCCCGGCGCTGCACGGTGATAAAAAGAAATTGGTGTTAATAAAGACAGACAAGGAGGCATGAAGGCTGTGACCCCGTGCCAAGAAGCGGAGGAAATCTGGCAGGGCTGCATAAATAAAAACATTTCCTTAAAGGCTCAGCAGCCCCAAGCAGGCCAGCGATACCCTCAGCACGACTTGCAAAAGCCGAGCAGGAGGCGGGAGGCAAATAGCCGACAGCGAGCTGGGTCTCCCACAGCAGAGGCAGCCCTGTTGCGCATCGACTCCCCTCGCCACCCAGCAGGAGGGGAGGGAGATTTCCGCCTCTCTCCTCTAATTTTAGCAGCCAAGACGGACTTGCCTGTCCCTCTGTACTCGGCACTGGTGAGACCGCTCCTTGAATACTGTGTTCTGGGCCCCTCAGCACGAAAAAGGATGTTGAGGCTCTGGAGCAAGTCCAGAGAAGAGCCACGAAGTTGGTGAAGGGACTGGAGAACAGAACCTATGAGGAGCGGCTGAGAGAGCTGGGGGTGTTTATCCTGGAGAAGAGGAGGCTGAGAGGAGACCTCAGTACTCTCTACAACTACCTGAAAGGAGGTTGTGGAGAGGAGGGAGCTGGGCTCTTCTCCCAAGGGACAGGGGACAGGACAAGAGGGAATGGCCTCAAGCTGCACCAGGGGAGATTTAGGCTAGAGATTAGGAGGAAGTTTTTCACACAGAGGGTCATTGGGCATTGGAATAGGCTGCCCAGGGAGGGGGTTGATTCCCCTTCCCTGGAGGTGTTTAAGGCACAGGTGGATGAGGTCTTGAGGGACTTGGTTTAGTGTTTGATAGGAATGGTTGGACTAGAAGATCCAATGGGTCCCTTCCAACCTGGTTGTTCTATGATTCTCTAAAATCTGCTTGAGAATCTGCCCTCACCAGACCTCTGCGAGGCGGCTTTGCTGGTTTGGCATGTGCCGCGGGACCTGTGGCTGGAGAGATCGAACATAAGAAGCCCTGAAGGCATCGATATGAGGATGCAGAGGAAACCACGAGTGACCCTGCTCACTTCTAATTAGGTGTTCAGTCCACGCTCGAGCCTGTGCTGACCAAAAGCCTCTTGCCATGTTTGCAGTTCCCTGGTGCTGTCCCTCTGGCTGCTTCTCAGCAGGGAGCAGGGCTGGGTGAGAGCATAAGGGGCACCCTGGATGCTGCAGCTTGATTACTGCTGTCTAGGTCTGTGGGTTTTTCTAGCAATCCCAGATTCCTGTAATTACTAACGGGTTCTGAGAAGCCTATTCCATCTTGCGCTGTGAAATAAAGATAACTGATGAGAGGCCAGCGCCTCTGCAGGCATCAGCTGTGAGCAACCTGGCTGCCCAGGGAAGGTATTGGCACGTGTGCGACTTGCTAGGCTGAGCGCAGGCTCGGGGATGGCTGATTATGCTCCTCGTAACGCACACCCACCCTGGGGCAGAGCTGGTGCTGCCCTGGGAGCCCTCGTCCCAGATTTCCTGAGCTCTCTGCCGGAAGAATCTTGGCCTCAGTGTTTTGGTGACCCTGGCTGCTGCAGCCAATTTCTAAATACTCCCATGAAATGTTTATTTTGCAATATCTCTTGCTGGTGAGTCTCAGGGAGCGCTCCAGGGTCTTTTCATTCTCAGGGCAGTCTGGAAACTTCAATAGGCATGAAAATAATTAAAATATTATTGTTAAGCACTAGCAGTTTTGATGTTGACAGTGGTCAGCTGTAAGTGCTGGAGCTTCACCAGAGCTGAGGTGACACGTCATCTGCTCCTGTGCCTTGTTGAGATGACCTGCCTCCCTCGTCACCTGCAGTTTTTAGCTTGGGATGGAAAGTTGAGGATTTTCTTGGGGTAGCACAGCGGTAACTGAGACCACGGGGAAGGTGGAGCCAAAGTTCTATACCGAGTTACCTGTGCTTGTACCGAGTCACTCATTTCTGAGCCGTGTTGAGCATCACCCTCTTGTCAAATAGCGGAAAAGCCTGGTTGTGATGAGCTGGAGTAAGGCTGAGTGAAACAAGCTCTGTAGCTTCCAGGAATATAATTTGGGTTCTTCAGTTGCAGGGAGATGATAGGGAGTTTCAGGCAGGGATGGAGGTTTCCTCCAGCTGCGCAGGATTACACTTCTCGGTTCCATCTCTCAGGTTTGGAGCTGGATTTTCCCCTCTTTCCCACAGAGACTTTGGCAGCAGAAAAAAATAATAATAAAAAGAAGCAAGTCTGAACCGCAGTGACAACTGTAAACTGAGCAAGGTTCAGTCCAAGTCCCTCGGCTGAGGGCTGTGCTGGGAACTTTCCATTCCAGGCTCAAGACTGTGCTGGGATGCGCTGCCCTCGTGATGCTGGTTCATTCGGGTGGACCAAAGCAGGATAAAAACATGTCCTGAGCTGTCAAGTCCCTCTGCCCTTGCGGTGTACAGACCAAGCTCTGGCTTACACAGGCAACTTTCGGGTGTCCCAGTGCAGCCTGGCAGCTCTGAGCCAGCGGGAGAGGTGCTGCAGCAGAGAGAGGCACTGCGTTTACCCAGAGTCCATCACGGAAAATAAATCTGGCTGTGCTGCACATGACAGTGTTTTTCCTTCCCGTGTTCTCTTTCCCGTCGCTGCCAGGGTAACGAGAGAGCACAGGGAGAGCCTGGCCAAGCTCGCCAAGCAGTCCACCAACAAGTCCAAAGAGGCCCTGAGAAAGGTGCGAAGCAAAAGCGTGAACCAGGTAAAGAAATTCAAGAGCAAAATCTCCGAAGACACCATCTGGCTGCTAGAAAAACAGGTAATTTTTTTTTTTTTTTCCTCCCACCACATCCTGATGTTTCACAGCTCAGTGATGCTTTTATCCCAGCCCCTTGGCGACAAATCTCCAGCACCGAGAGCCCAGCTGGGCAATGGGTGGCCCTGGGCTGAGTTTTCGGAGTCGGCGGCGACTGTTGTGTTTGCTTTTCCTTTGTGAGATTTGGGGCTTTAATCTCAAAGCCAAATTTATGGTATGAAACATTGTAAGCTGACACAGGAAGAAAAAAAAAAAATATATATAAATACCACAAGGGTGTTGCACAAAGCAGCTGAACTTGGGGAGCCAAGTACCCGGCGCCCCGAACTTTACCAGCCTTGACACAGTGCCTGACCACTGCAAACCAGCTGGTGCTAATGAGGATCGCTCCAGTTCGTTATTAATGAAAAGGCTGGCAAGATTATCTCCGTTAGGAGGTTTTGGCTCCGATTCAGGAAAATACTTAAGCACATGCCTAATTCCCTAAGAGCAGATGTCACTAAAGTCAATTGCTTGGGCATAAACTCAGGCACAAGCCTAAGTGTTTAACGGAATCACCGCCTCGGAAGGCAGGCCATTACTTTTTATCTGTTTGTTTATTAACAGCTAAAGTTAGATACATTGCAAATGCTGCGGGACTGTTCTCTGTGCGCTCACATAAATAAACATCGATATACAAGAGTGTTTGTGCAAGCAGGAGAGATGGCCACACTATTGTAACCGAATCCTGTTGGGGAGCAGCTCTCCCAGAGCTGACAGATGGTTTTCTGCAGGGTGGAGGTAGCCTCTCAAGTCTTAAGTGCTTGCTTGTGCCCATATTTTCCAGAATGAGGAAAGGGCATCGTTTTATACCTGAGAACTTCGGAGTGAGCCTGTAAAACTTAGTGCACGACCCTAAATGTGCTCCAGCTTTCACCCAAACTCGCTCAACTCAGTACAATGCGTTTAGGTCTTGTTTACATGCTTGCTGTCTCCATACCTCGTTACTGGGAGGCCCAATCCCTGGGCAGGGCTTTAACAATCGCTGTTTATCCTTTTGACAAGAAGCAAACAGATCTGTTACTCGATAGGCGAATTCTTAGCGTGTACTAAGGCTGCGCTCCTGCTGTTATCTGTTTTGTTCTAATAGTGGAAAGGTTGCTGGAGGTAATGAGATAAGCCCTCTCTCCTCTGGTGCCACCACCAGCAGCTCCGTAACCCTGACTTCCCCTGAAGTCACTCTGTTAAGTAAGGACCCGACCAAGTCTCTCGTGAAGCTCAGCCAAGAGTTTGTGTTGCGCGTCTCCTTTCAGAGCCCTGTTCTCACTGTACAACACTGGGAGGTTGCTCTTACCGGCTGCTGGGAGCCCCCAGGAGGAGCCAGCTCTTGCCCCCAGCACCAGTTTGGGTTTTATTAGGACTTCAGGCTTCGCGTCGGGAGGCGATTCAGTTATTTCTGAATAAACTCTGGCCTCACCCAGCACGCGACTCAAACTCTGTGCTGTGTTGCTGCAGATCCAGCAAATGGCAGACAGCGCCGCCGCCGAGATGGACAAGCTGCTGGCAGCAAAGACCAAGGAGCTGCTTGGATAAGCACCATCGCAATGGACACACTCCCTCCTGGAAGAAGAGCGGACTGCCACACACCCCAGTGGCCGTCCCCGCCGGAGTCAGCGGCCAGGGCGGCTCTGCCAGACCTCCTGAGCAGCTCCACGCTTTGGCTGCTCCGGATCCTCACCTTGGGTTGTACTGGGGAGAGGGGAGATCTCTCCTCGCTGCTCTTCACACAGGTGGCAACAGAACTGGTTGAACTAAGATTGATAATAGCAGGAAGGAGGGGCGGAGGCTGCTGGGAGGGCTCCCACGCAGAAGCCGAAGCACGGGAGGAACAACTACTCTGCCTGCTTTCTGCACCAGCCTGTGGGCATCCCAGCACCTCGCAGCCTGGCAGAAGCCAGGACCGCAGCAAGGGAAACCTGGGCTGTCCTGCTGGGAACTGGGGCATCTAGTTTTGCTTAAAATAAAGTCAGAATGGGATGTATGGTTGGACTAGAAGATCCGATGGGTCCCTTCCAACCTGGTTGTTCTACGATTCTATGATGTGGAGGAGCAACCTCGGGACAGCCAGTTCCTGGTTCATGTGTCCCCTTGGGTTCACGTGGGCAGCAGTTACCTGCAGCCTGGCCACTGGGAAGGCACAGGGAGCTCGACCCTGACTGGTGCAAGGAGGGTGGGGGAAATGGGCCCCAAGACTTTGTGGACAGAGGAGCAAAACCAGTGCTGTCACGTGTCTCCTGCAACCAGGACCAAGAAGACCAAAAACAACACGGGAACTTCCCAAACCCAGCATCTGCCTTCCCTGACCGCTTGCAGAACACGCACGAGCCACTAGTACCGCATTTTAGGGAGCGGAGGAGGTAGAAGCAGAACTGAGTCCTGAGCACATCCTGCAGCTCAGCTCCTCACTACCAGCAGGTAGTTCCCCATAGCAGCAAACACCCCCACAGCCTCAGATGAGGGCGAGAGGAGGGGAGGTGGTGGCCAGCGCCGCTCCCAAGGCATTTGGGTTCAAAGAGCACCAAGTGCTCTGCAGTCCTTAAGTAAACAACTCCCCAAAAGTTAGTTTGTGCGCAGTGGGGAGGGGGAAGGAGGATAAAGGATTTGCTCTGCTAGGGCCCCACATGTCAACAATTTCTCTGCTTTGTGTATTTTGGCCAAAGCGCTTACCGTGATAAATGAATAAAGGAAAATGGTGAGCCCAGGGCGGTTGCATGGCTCGGGAAATTGCTTTCAGCCCATTGCTGGATTTCTTTTGACATTTATCAACTAGACTTTTTTTTTTTTTTTTGGCTGGTGTCACAGCCTCCGCATCCCAAGCAACAGCCTGGGTTGGAAGAGCTTGAGGAATTTCCCAAGTATTTACTGTTATTTGTTATCTTATATCATCTCGCTGCACCTCACGTGAATTAAAACCTAGGGGTAAAACTGCCCCAGCTCTGGGATGGGGATGGAGCTGCCTGTCCCGGGGCTGCAGAGGCAAAGCCAGGTGCAAAACTAGCTTTTAAACACGCAGAAAAGCCAAGGCCTGCTTTCTGAGCAACCACAGCTGATGGGCTCACAGCTTAAGGGGCCCCTTTTCTTGTGCCCTCACCTCACCCCCTTGTGTCCTCACATGAGCAGGAGCACCCACTACAGCACCAACCGCTCTCCTCCCTGGGTGTCAGCAGCACGTGAGCTCACGGAGCTGTGCCACCACCATCCATCCTGCTCTTCCCACTGGTACGAGCAGCACGTGAGCCCATAGAGCTGTGCCACCACCATTCATCCTGCTCTCCTCCCTGGTACGAGCAGCACGTGAGCTCACAGAGTTGTGCCACCACCATCCATCCTGCTCTTCCCACTGGTACAAGCAGCACGTGAGCCCACGGAGCTCTGCCACCACCTTCCATCCTCCTCTTCCCACTGGTACGAGCAGCACGTGAGCCCATGGAGCTCTGCCACCACCTTCCATCCTGCTGTTCCCACTGGTACAAGCAGCACGTGAGCCCACGGAGCTCTGCCACCACCTTCCATCCTGCTCTTCCCCCTGGTATGAGCAGCACATGAGCCCATAGAGCTGTGCCACCACCATCCATCCTGCTCTCCTCCCTGGTACGAGCAACACATGAACCCACAGAGCTGTGCCACTACCATCCATCCTGCTCTTCATCCTGGTACAAGCAGCATGTGAGCCCACAGAGCCACATGCCATGGCCTGTTCCACTCGTGTACTCCTCTTGCACAACAACAAATAGACAACAGCACCGGCTCCCACCCTAGCACCTTCCAGGCCCACAGGAGCAGGGCAGCACCCCCACACAGAGCCAGCTGCTGGAGAAGCCCCCCCCGTCTGCCACAGCCACAGCAGAGGTGCCTGGTGAGCACTGTAAACCACCCAGGAGAAGAGAGGACAGACACTCACTGTGACCGCAGCTGGCTGGCACACGGATGGGCTCTGGACAGGTCCCACCTTCCCATTCGCTGCTCAAATCACCTCCACAACAGGATCTGCAGCACGAGACCTGCTCCAAAAAGCTTCCTCCAGCAACAGCAGCAGGAACCTCTCACTTGGTTCCAGCCTGGATTGCACCCAGAGCTGATAAGAAGCTGCAGCTGATGCTGTTGGCGGGTGGGGAAGGAGCTCCAGCTGCAACAAATAACCCAGGAGGGAAAGGGACTGTGGGCCAGAAAGTGGTTGGGCTGGATGTAACATGGAGCTGATGTCAGTGATGCTGCCAAACGCTTTGGCTCTGGCAGCAGATGCCGCTGGGTGTTGCAGGACAGGGCAGCAGGGGTGAGGGAGAAGCTGTGGCCAGGTCACCTCGAGTTGTGCTCTGGGTTCCGCACACCTTGCTGCACCCGCCAGGAGCTCCCTTCCAGCACCACGTGTGGATCTGGGCACCGTCGAGTTCCCACCTGGCGAGCACTGCCATGGGTTGGTGGTCCCCAAGGGGACACACAGGGTGCCCCTCTGCACATCCCCACTCATCGCGTCCTGGAGAAGAGCCTCAGAGCCCTTCAGGGCTGTCATAGAATCATAGAACAACCAGGCTGGAAGGGACCCATCGGATCTTCTAGTCCAACCATTCCTATCAAACACTAACCCAAGTCCCTCGGCACCTCATCCACCTGTGCCTTAAACACCTCCAGGGAAGGTGAATCAACCACCTCCCTGGGCAGCCTATTCCAATACCCAATGACCCTCTGTGTGAAAAACTTCCTCCTAAGTCCAGACACCCAAGCTGTGCTCCAAGCCACCAAACCGGGGCAGCCACCCCAAGGGGACTCAGGAAAGGGTCCGAGGCGGGCGCTGCCCTCCCGTCACCTCCCAGGCCGAGCCCCTGCGCCCGCCACGAAACGCGAAACGGAGGCAAGAGGAAGGCAAAAACTCTGAGGAAGCTGGAAGCTCTCGATATAGTTAAAAACCAACATTGCTCTTCAAAATAGATGTGATTGCGCTCCTTGTGAGTCATCGAGCAGAGACACCGAGATTGCTTTGTGCCAGGGACGAGCCCGGGCGCTGATTGTGTGCCGCCCGGATTTGTATAAAACAGAGCATGGATGGCATGTCAGAGTTTACAGCTCGCATACATTTGCAGCAGTGAGCTTTGCAAAATGTATCAATGTAATCTCTGCCTCCTATATTCCGTGTTGATTAGACACGATTTCTGGCTGGATTTTCAGAAAGCTCAAGTGCTTTTTTAATCACTACAGAAGCTCATTATTGCTTTCCAGTGACTCTTATGTCCTTCACTTCTCCTTTCAGATTAGAGTCTATAGTCAGATGAATATTGGATGATTTCATTACATACAAATGCAATCAACAGTTTTGCATAAATTTCTCCTCTTTTCTTGAGTTTCAATTGACCTCAGCACCCGTGGAGGCAGGCGCAATACACATGTAAATGAGCTGGCGTTGCCGCAAAGACATGGATGCGGAGAAACAAGATAAACTGTCAGATAATATTCGGGATTTTTAAGAGATCAGGAAAAAAAAATACTTCCTTGTTCAGAGCCGTAAAAATGGCACCTTCAGCTGCTGGGGGAATTTGCTTTTGTTTTGCTCAGAGTCTGTGGACAAAGGCCAGGAGCAACGGCACCGCCCGCGAGGCTGAGCAGGGCGGCAGGGATGGGAACCCGTGGGGCGCAGGGGATGGAGAGACCAGAACCACCATTGAGGTGGCCAAGGTAGCCGCTGCAGAGCCGCCTTTGGCAGCTGAGACCCTGCCGGTGGTGGGTACCATCATCCCTGACAGTGATGGGTAGCATCATCCCTGCTGGTGGTGGGAACCACCATCCTGCCAGTGATGGGTAGCATCATCATCCCTGCCGGTGATGGGTACCAACATCCCTGCCAGTGGTGGGTAACATCATCCCCACCGGTGGTTGGTACCATCATCCCTGCCAGTGATGGGTAGCACCATCATCTCTGCCGGTGATGAGTAGCATCATCCCCACCGGTGGTTGGTACCATCATCCCCACTGGTGGTGGGTACCATCATCCCTGCCGGTGATGGGTAGCATCAGCCCCGCCGGTGGTTGGTACCATTATCCTGTCGGTGATGGGTAGCATCATCATCCCTGCCGGTGATGGGCAGCATCATCCCCAATGGTGGTGGTTACCAATATCCCTGCAGGTGATGGGTAGCATCATCCCTGATGGTGGTGGGTACCTTCATCCCCACCTCTTTGATATAGAATCATAGAATCATAGAACAACCAGGTTGGAAGAGACCCATCGGATCTTCTAGTCCAACCATTCCTATCAAACACTAAACCATGTCCCTCAGCACCTCATCCACCTGTGCCTTAAACACCTCCAGGGAAGGGGAATCAACCACCTCCCTGGGCAGCCTATTCCAATGCCCAATGACCCTTTTGGTGAAAAACTTCCTCCTAATCTCTAGCCTAATATGACCAGCTTGATGAGAGGATGCTGAGTTCGGACCCTCCTGGACCCCCCATCTTCCCCTGGTGAGCCCTGAGCATGGTCCCCTGGCAGGGCCACCCGCCGGGTCACAGGGCTCGCCCGGGGGCTGCTCTCCTCCCTCCGCATCGACAGGGCACGAGGGAAGCGCACGTTCAAAATAGAGTTAAACTAACGTGAACAATCAGGGCTAATTTAAACAAGCTGTAATTAAACATAAAGGACCTCTTGGTAGCGAAGTCAGGGGAAAAGTGTCAGCGGTTCCTCTGGATGCGAAGCCCTTACATCGAAATGAACAATTTTTGTGCTAATGTGAGCAATCCAGCACTCCCACACTCGCCTTCGGAGGCCAGTGGGGAAAGAAACTCTTGGGTTGCTTTTGATACCTTTACGCGCTAATCTTCTTAACAGATTTTTAATTAATGGGAGCCGAGCACTTTGCAGCCGTGAAATCTATTGGTATAATTGCCTGGTGGATTAGTCCCATTAGCCACACAAATTACCTGTCTCCAGGCCTCGGCCCGACGGGGGAGCTCCCCGTGCCGGACACACCGAGCGGTCCCATTCTGAAACAATTTTGATAAAATAAACTCTCTAATCAGGTAAATAATTCCATAAGGAAATTGCTGCCTTCCCGCAGCCCCCCCCTCCGCCGGGACCTGGCTATTTTCAGGGGAATGCAACGTGCCTCCAATTACAGGCAAACCTCCAGCTCCGAGACCGGTCGGGAGAAGCCCGCAGCACGTGGGACCCCCTCGAACCGCAGCGGACGAGGAATTAAGGCATTTAAGCTGTCAGCCGGAATCTGGCTGGGCCCTGATTACCTGGGGAGCCGCGCGGTGTATTTAGGTTCGTGTCCGTTGCAATTTCCTGGCCCCCAGCGTTGATCCCGACTGACTCGCGGCCGTGTCAGGTTCCTGCCCGGGGTCCCTCCAACACGTGCCCCTGGGCTCTGGGACGCTGACCTTTGGGTAATTAGGGACATCCAGGCCAGGTTGAGGCCCGAGAAGTGGAAACGCAGCTGCCCTGGAGAGCTGCAGGGTGAGCGGAGCTGGCCATGCCCATCCCACCACTCAGGATGGGCGCTCAGACCCTGGAGTTCTTCCCAACCCCACCTGTGGGTCATAGAATTAGAGAATCACCAGGTTGGAAGAGACCCATCGGATCATTGAGTCCAACCATTCCTATCAATCACTAACCCATGTCCCTCAGGACCTCATCCATCCACATCTTAAACACCTCCAGGGAAGGCGAGTCAACCACCTCCCTGGGCAGCTTCTGCCAGTGACCAATGATCCTTTCTGTGAAGAATTTTTTCCTTATGTTGAGCCTGAACCTCCCCTGGTGGAGCTTGAGGCCATTCTCTCTTGTCCTGTCCCTTGGGAGAAGAGCCCAGCTCCCTCCTCTCCACAACCTCCTTTCAGGTAGTTGTAGAGAGCAATGAGGTCTCCTCTCAGCCTCCTCTTCTCCAGGATAACCCCCCCAGCTCTCTCAGACGCTCCTCTTCTTCTCCAGCCCCTTCACCAGCTTCATTGCTCTTCTCTGGACTCTCTCCAGAGCCTCAACATCCCTCTTGTGCTGAGAGGTCACATGATCTCCATGGTCTGTTGTGGTTTAGACCTGAACCTGGTGGAGGGTCATAGAATCACAGAATCATAGAACAACCAGGCTGGAAGAGACCCATCGGATCATCCAGTCCAACCATTCCTATCAAACACTAAACCAAATCCCTCAAGACCTCATCCACCCATCCCTTAAACCCCTCCGGGGAAGGTGCATCAACCCTGCAGCAGGAGCAGAGGAGGGAGGGCCAGGAGGCCACCTGAGCTGGCAGGAGCCGCACTGGCAGCCGAGCAGCCCTGCAACCGCCTCGGTACCCAGTGCCGGTGAGCGTGGCCGGGGAACCCTACACCGTTGGGTAATCGACAGCAGATGCTCCCTGACCTGCTGCATCCAGCGGGAAGCTGGAAGCGTTTATTTGTCTGGGCCGGCGGGGCTCTGGGCGTGCGGGAGGCGTTGGCACTGGAGGGGCTGCGCCAGCCTTAATGAGGCTGAGCTGAAGATGATGAATATGATTGCTGAAAGCGCTTTCCTGAGTCCTCCTTTCCTGGGGCTCAGGTTACCAGTTCCCAGACAGCCTGTCCAGCCCTGGCTTCTCAGCTTTGATTTGTAAACCCCCCAAATAGCCTCTGTCAGCTCCCCAAGCGAAGGAAACGCTGGATCCTCTGCTATGTGCCCAGTAGAGCTGGGGAAGGGGCCACCAGCCCTGCTTGGCCATCAGGGCAACCCAGGCCACCCGACCTGCTTGGCCGAGCATCCTCAGAGCCCCCTGAGCCCAGGATGGGGTGGAAAGGTCATAGAAACATAGAATCACAGAACAACCAGATTGGAAGAGACCCATCGGATCATCGAGTCCAACCATAAGAGGCCCATCGGATCATCGAGTCCAACCATAAGAGGCCCATCGGATCATCGAGTCCAACCATAAGAGGCCCATCGGATCATCGAGTCCAACCATAAGAGGCCCATCGGATCATCGAGTCCAACCATAAGAGGCCCATCGGATCATCGAGTCCAACCATAAGAGGCCCATCGGATCATCGAGTCCAACCCTGAGTCCAACCATGATGCCCCATGAGTGGTTATCAGCCACCAGCACCTGGACTGAAGAACTTGGGGCTGTCGGGGACACTTGTCACCAGTAGCTTCTTAACCTTAAGGTGGAAAAATAAAAGAGTTTTGCTTCTCTGTTTTCAGTGTAGCCCGTGGGGAAGGGTCAACCGCATCCCTCTCACCTGCCCCAGGTGTGCTCACCTGGCAGCATCCCCCGGGGAGGCCAGGGGGAAGGTGCTGAGGGGCTGGTCCTGCCCCCAGGAGCCCAGGGAGGGGCTGCAGGGCCTGAGGGGTGGAGAGAACCGGTCCCTGCGCCGCCTCCAGCTGCTCCCACAGCCGCTGCTGCCATAGACGGTGCTGTGCTGCCTCCCCTCGGGGAGAGCAGGGAGGAGGCACCCGAGCCCCAAGCACTGGGATGGGACAGAGGGATACCCGGGGTGGGAGTGGGGGAAAGCTGGGATGTGAATGGGGGAAAACTGGGATGTGGGTGGGGGAAAACTGGGATATGAATGGGGGAAAACTGGGATGTGGGTGGGGGAAAACTGGGATATGAATGGGGGAAAACTGGGATGTGGGTGGGGGAAAACTGGGATATGAATGGGGGAAAACTGGGATGTGGGTGGGGGAAAACAGGGATATGAATGGGGGAAAACTGGGATGTGGGTGGGGGAAAACTGGGATATGAATGGGGGAAAACTGGGATGTGGGTGGGGGAAAACTGGGATGTGGGTGGGGGAAACCTGGGATGTGAGTGTGGGAAACCTGGGATGTGAGTGGGGGAAACATGGGATGTGAGTGGGGGAAATCTGGAATGTATGTATGGGATACCCGGGATGGGAGTGAGGGAAACCTGGGATGTGAGTGTGGGAATTCTGGAATGTGGGTGTGGGGTACCTGGAATGTATGTATGGGAAACCTGGGATGTGAGTGGGAAATCTGGGCTGTGGGTGTGGGAAACATGGGATGTGAGCACGGGAAACCTGGGATGTGAGTGTGGGATACGTGGAATGTATGTATGGGAAACCTGGGATGTGAGTAGGGGAAACATGGGATGTGAATGGGGGAAAACTGAGATGTGAGTGGGGGAAATCTGGAATGTGAGTGTGGGATACCTGGAATGTGAGTGTGGGATACCTGGAATGTACGTATGGGAAACCTGGGATGTGAGTGTGGGAATTCTGGGATGTGAGTGTGGGAAACCTGGAATGTGAGTAGGGGCAACCCACAAAGTGAGTGTGAGATACCTGGGATGTGAATGGGGGAAACATGAGATGTGAGTGTGGGAAATCTGGAATGTGGGTGTGGGATACCTGGAATGTAGGTGTGGGATACCTGGAATATATGTATGAGAAACCTGGGATGTGAGTGTGGGAAACCTGGGATGTGAATGGCAGAAATCTGGAATGTGGGTGTGGGATACCTGGAATGTATGTATGGGAAACCTGGGATGTGAGTGTGGGAAACCTGGAATGTATGTATGGAAAACCTGGGATGTGAGTGGGGATACCTGGGATGTGAGTGTGGGGAACCTGGGAGAACCTGGAGTGAGGTGTCTGGGGGTGCACAGGGTGTCAGGGCCACCCCCAGCCCTGCAGCTGCCCCCTCCCTGGCCCCACAGCCTGGGGGCAGCCCCTCCACACAGCCCCTTGGCTGCCCCTCGCAGCTCCTGTCTGGCTGTTGCAATCGTTTCCGTATTGTGCAAGAAAATCCTTATTAAAACCCGAGGAGAAGGCAGGAGCAGAGCTGCGAGCGCAGCAGAGATTGTGGAGCTGGGACATCCCCCAAGGCCACTGTGCTGGCCCAGGGTGGCCTGGGGCAGCTGGGCTCGGGCAGACCCCAGTGGTGCTGCCAGCAGCTCTGGGCATCCAGAGAGAGGGGAGAGGATGGAGCTGGGGGTGGGAGTGCTCCCTTAGCAAGTTTGCAGACGACACTAAGCTGGGTGGGAGTGTGGATCTGCTGGAGGGTCGGGAGGCTCCAAAGGGATCTGACCAGGCTGGATCCATGGGCTGAGACCAATGGGATGAGGTTTAACAAGGCAAAATGGCAGATCCTGCACTTGGGGCACAACAACCCTGAGCAGCTACAGACTAGGAGAGGTCTGGCTGGAAAGCTGTCAGGAGGAGAGGGACCTGGGGGTGTTGGTTGTCAGTGACTGACCATGAGCCAGCAGGGACCCAGGTGGCCAAGAAGGCCAATGGCATCTTGGCTTGGATCAGAAATGGTGTGACCGGCAGGGCCAGGGAGGTGATTCTCCCTCTGTAGTCAGCACTGGTGAGGCCGCTCCTTAAATCCTGTGTTCAGTTCTGGGCCCTCAGCACAAGAAGGATGTTGAGGCTCTGGACAAGGCAGCAGTGATGGGCACTGCCCAGCAGCTCTTTGACACCATTCCTGGTGTCATCACCCTGAAATCATCCCAATGCCCTGCTGAAGCCCTGCTGTCCATGTTGAACCACCAGCTTCCATGGATTTATTTGGTGCCCACCCCTGGGGCTCTGCTGCTCTTCCTCTCAGAGGCAGGAGGAGGGGTGAGGAGCAAAACCTGCCCCTCATTTCCAGCAACTTGTCCCCTCCCTGGGAGGGAGCCTGTGTCCCCACCCTGTGAGAGCACATCCCCAGGCTGCTGAGCTCATCTTTCTATCCCAGCTGTTGCCTTCGTCCTCTGAAGCTGGATGTGAGGCCCCCAACATCCTTTCTGGACCTCTGCAGAGTCTGCTTCTCCTGCAGCTGAAAGCCAGGGAACCCCGCAGAAGGATCCACAGACCCACAGAGTGACCCACAGACCCCCAGAGTCACTCACGGAGTGACCCACAAGCCCACAGAGCGATCCACAGCCCCACAGAGTGATCATAGACCCACTGGGTGACCCATAGATCCACAGAGTGACCCACAGATCCACAGAGTGACCCACAGACCTCCAGAGTCACCCACGGAGTGACCGACAAGCCCACAGAGTGATCCACAGCCCCACAGAGTGATCATAGACCCACTGGGTGACCCATAGATCCACAGAGTGACCCACAGATCACACTCTCACCCCCGCAGAGCCTCTCCTGGTCCCACAGGCTCCCCTGCAGTGTGGCTGGTGCCAGCCTGGGCTGGACTGGCCGGATCCTGTCCCTGCTGCCAGCCGGGCAGGAAACTCCCCGCGATGGTTTCGCTGATAAACTCCGTTTTTGTGGCTGCTGGAGGCTCCTGGCACCAGCCGCCCAGCACTGCCCACGCAGCCTCCCGCAGAGGCTCAGAGGGAGCTGAGCTGGGCCTGCAACCCACGGCCACACTGCTCCCCAAACTGTAACAGGGCACCTGGGGACACAGGATCCAGGCAGGGAGAGGGTCAGGGATGGATATAGGGAGACTGGAGCATGTGGGTACTGGAGGGCGGGCATAGGGATGCTGAGGATGTGGGGATTAGGGCATAGGGAAGATGGAGATTAGGGCATAGGGATGATGGGGATATGGGGATTTGGGTATAGAGATACTGGGGATGTGGAGATTAGGGTATAGAGTTACTGGGGATGTTGGGATTAGGGCATAGGGATGATGGGGATATGGGGATTAGGGTATAGAGATACTGGGGATGTGGAGATTAGGGTATAGAGTTACTGGGGATGTTGGGATTAGGGCATAGGGATGATGGGGATATGGGGAATAGGGCCTAGAGATGCTGAGGATTAGGGCACAGGGATGTTTGAGATGTGGGGATTAGGGCATAGAGATACTGGGGATGTGGGGATTAGGGTATAGGGATGATGGGGATGTGGGGATTAGGGTATAGGGATGATGGGGATGTGGAGATTAGGGCATAGAGTTACTGGGGATGTGGGGATTAGGGTATAGGGATGCTAGGGATGTGGGGATTAGGGCATAGAGATACCAGGGATGTGGGTACTAGGGTATAGGGATGCTAGGGATTAGGATATAGGGATGTGGGGATTAGGGCATAGGGAGGATGGGGATGTGGGAATTAGGGTATAACGATCCTGGGAATTAGGGTATAAGGATGCTGAGGATTAGGGTGTAGGGATTCTGAGGATTAGGGCATAGGGGTGATGGGGATGTGGGGATGCTAGGGATTAGTAATAGAGGTGCTGGGGGTGTGGGGGTTAGGGCACAGAGATGTGGGGATTAGGATATAGGGATGTGAGGATTGGGGATTAGGGATGCTGAGAATATGGGTATTAGGGCACAGGGATGCTGGGGATGCGAGGATTAGGGTATAGGGATGTGGGGATTAGAGGATAGGGATGCTGGGCATGTGGGGATTAGGGTATAGGGATGCTGAGGATTAGGGCATAGGGATGCTGGGGATGTGAGGATTAGGATATAGGGATGCAGGGATGTGGGGATTAGGGTATAGGGATGCTGGGGATGTGGGGATTAGGATATAGGGACGCTGAGGATGTTGGGGATATGGAGATTAGGATATAGGGATGCTGAGGATTAGGGCATAGGGATGCTGGGGATGTGGGGATTAGGGTACAGGGATGCTGAGGATGTTGGGGATATGGGGTTAGGACATAGGGATGCTAAGGATTAGGTCATAGGGATGCTGGGGATGTGGGGATTAGGGTACAGGGATGCTGAGGATTAGGGCGTAGGGATGCTGGGATGTGGGGATTAGGGCATAAGGCTGCTGTGATGTGGGGTTTAGGGGCTGCTGCGGGTTGGGTGCTCGGTCGGGGGTCCCGGGCATGGGTCGGCCCCGTCGGGGGCGGGCGGAGCGCGTCGGGGGCGGCTCCGGCGGGAGCTGCGGAGCTGGGAGCTGCCTCTCGCCATGGGCGGCGGGTGCCGAGCCCCGGGGCTGCTGCTCGCCCACGCCCTGCTGCTCTGTGCCACCGCCAGCGCCGCCAAACACCGCTACGGTATGAGGGGGAGGGGGGGGGGGGCAGCCGGGGCTGGGGGCGTCGGGCACCGGGAGGGGGTGGTGGGCACCGGGGAGAGAGGTGGGACCCTGCCCCGGGGTACCCGGTACCGGGGGAGCCGCAGCATCCTGACCCGCGGGGGACCGGGAGCGAGGGGTGACCCTATCCCCCGGGATCTGGTACCTGGGGACGCAGGGGGAGTTGGTCCCAGAGGGTCCAGTACTGGGGGATGCAGGAGGGGAGGCTCCCGGAGGGTCCGGTACTGGGATGGATGCAGGAGGAGCTGGTCCCAGAGGGTCTGGTACTGGGATGGATGCAGGAGGAGCTGGTCCCAGAGGGTCCAGTACTGGGGGATGCAGGAGGGGAGGCTCCCAGAGGGTTCGGTACTGGGATGGGTGCAGGAGGAGCTGGTCCCAGAGGGTCCGGTACTGGGATGGATGCAGGGGGAGCTGGTCCCAGAGGGTCTGGTACCAGGGGATGCAGGAGGGGATGCTCCCGGAGGGTCCAGTACTGGGATGGATGCAGGAGTTGGTCCCAGAGGGTCCAGTACTGGGATGCATGCAGGAGGAACTGGTCCCAGAGGGTCCAGTACTGGGATGGGTGCAGGGGAAGCTAGTGCCAGAGGGTTCGGTACTGGGGGATGCAGGAGGAGCTGGTCCCAGAGGGTCCAGTACTGGGGGATGCAGGAGGAGCTGGTTCCAGAGAGTCCAGTACTGGGGTGGATGCAGGAGAAGCTGGTCCCAGAGGGTCCAGTACTGGGGTGGATGCAGGAGAAGCTGGTTCCAGAGAGTCCAGTACTGGGGGATGCAGGAGGAGCTGGTCCCAGAGGGTCCAGTACTGGGGTGGATGCAGGAGAAGCTGGTTCCAGAGAGTCCAGTACTGGGATGGAGGCAGGGGAAGCTGATGCCAGAGGGTTCGGTACTGGGGGATGCAGGAGGAGCTGGTCCCAGATGGTCCAGTACTGGGATGGAGGCAGGGGAAGCTGGTGCCAGGGGGT
This sequence comes from Coccyzus lansbergi, assembly GCA_033558105.1. NCBI lineage: Eukaryota > Metazoa > Chordata > Aves > Cuculiformes > Coccyzidae > Coccyzus > Coccyzus lansbergi. The sequence continues at coordinate 202,991 of JAUMJK010001497.1, read as the reverse complement.
TCAGTACTGAGGGATGCAGGTGGAGCTGGTCCCGGAGGGTCTGGTACCAGGGGATGCTCCCAGAGGGTCCGATACTGAGATGGAGGCAGGAGGAGCTGGTCCTGGAGCGTTCGGTACCAGGGACGCAGGGGGAGATGCTTCTGGTACTGGGATGGATGGAGGAAGTCCTGTTTCCAGAGGGACTGGTGCTGGGGGATGCAGGGGGAGATGATCCCAGAGGGACTGGTGCTGGGATGGATGGAGGGGGAGATGATCCTAGAGGGTTCGGTACTGGGATGGATGGAGGGGGAGATGATCCCAGAGGGTCTGATACTGGGATGGATGGAGGGGGAGATGATCCTAGAGGGTTCAGTACTAGGGATGCAGGGGGAGCAGGTCCCGGGGGGTCAGTACTGGCTCCCCAAGGCTCAGGGGATGCAGAGCAGTCTCTGGGAGAGGTTGGGGTCTTTCCCTCCCCCCTCGCTGCTGAGCCCAAGCCCTTGTCAGGGCAGCAGGAGGGTCCCTGGGCTGGGACCCCGAGGCCAAGGGCCAAATCGGGGTCCCTGCGGCAGCTGGAGCTGCAGGTTTGACCCGTCACGCCCGACTGGGGAGTAAACCGGCCTAGGAGAAGGCAAACTTCCCCTCTACCTCCCGCAGCGAGGACCACACGCAGGGTCTGGAGGAGCAATCGCTGGTCAGAGCGTGGCCGAGGCCGCACGACAGGTCTGGGTGGCTGCCAAGCCCCTCGCCAGCCCCTGATGGACGGGACCTGGCACCGAGCTGAGGCATCAGCCAGCGGCTCCCTGCAGCCTCCCGGCTGGGATGGGGCTTCCCAAAAGAAACGGGGGCGAGATCCCCGAATGCCGGCAGCCAGGACTCTTCCCCACTCTCCTCACATATCAGGTGGAACTGGTGAAGATGGAGAGCTGGGAGCAGCAGTGGTGGCCTAAGCCGTCGTTTAGCTACTTTGCTAACAGAGAATGAGAGAATCACAGGATGGTTTGGGTTGGAAGGGGCCTCAAAGCTCATCCAGTTCCACCTCTGCCATGGGCAGGGACACCTCCCACTGGATCAGGGGCTCTGAGCCCCATCCAACCTGCCCTGGAACCCCTCCCGGGATGGGGTAAGGGCAGCAAACATGCGGCAGCACTTTCCCTCACGTGGGCACAGCTGCCATGGGCTCAGGCTGCCGGAGCACCCAAGGGTGCTGAGGATAACGCTGCTCATGGGAGGCACCCACAGAGCAAAAAAAAACCCCCACATCTCAGACCCCACCAGCTTCATCCCCAGCCCCTGCAGTGCTGTTTCCTCCAGGTCCTTGGTGGGCATTGACTCCGCTCTCTATTTTGTGAAATGACCTTCCTCCTCCTTGCAGAGAAGAGCTCGTGGCACTTGTCAGGATGTACTCACTAAAGTGACCTCAGCAAACGCAGTGCAGGCAGGTGAGCTGTGTCCTTCAGCAGGCCTCCCGCTGGGCTGGACCGTGAGCAATGGGGACAGGCAAGGGACAGCTTCTGTGGGGTTCTTCCTCCCAGCGTGGGTCTCATCTCCCCAAGAATCATAGAACAACCAGGTTGGGAGAGACCCATCGGATCATCGAGTCCAACCATTCCTATCAAACACTAAACCAAGTCCCTCAAGACCTCATCCACCCATCCCTTAAACACCTCCAGGGAAGGTGAAAGAGAAGCTCCTCCTGGAGACTGAGGACAGGTTGGGAGCAGCATCTGTGTGTCCTGGGACATATTCGAGAGGCCCACGAGGGACACACATACCTGGGAGAGACACACACTGGGATATTGCAGCTGTGACCCATCCCTGGAGCTGACTTGTGCTTACCTGGATCAAAGTCAGATTCTCTATGCCAGGAAAAAAAAAAAAAAAGAAGATAGGTGGGATATAGATGAAAGGCTGGCTCTGTTCCAAGCTTAATTAGGAGGGAGAGATCTGGCTGAGGAATTAGGGGAGCTGTGCTGTGCCCTGGGGGGCTGTCAGCAGAGCCTCTGCTCCTCCCCAGCTGCACCGGGAGCTCCACAGCCCTAATCTAACCTTTGGATGTGCTCTCAAAGCCCAAATAACAGGATGTTGGGCTGAGGCTGGGATCTCCTGCTCACTTGATGTTTGCTGCTTGGGGCATTTCTTCTCGACTCCTTGCTGGCTGCACCTTGGCTCCGAGCCCTGATGTTTGCCTCCGTAGACTCTTCCTCTGGCTGTGAGCAGAGCCAAGCTGGTTGCAGGGTGTTCCTCTGTTTTCCCCAGCAGATACAGCCTTGGCCGCTGGTTTGCCTTCAGGGGTGTAGTTTTGCACAAACATTCTTGCAAAATAAATCTAACCGTCCTCTCCACGGCCTTTCCATCCTCCCCGGGCGCTCACGCCGCCTCAGCCTCCGGCACATGGGAGGTCCAGCAGCACCTGAGCTCCAGCCGTGGGGCAGAGAGGGCGCAGCCCCTGATGAGCGAGGCCAAGCAGGTACCTCTGGCAGAGCCGCTGCTGATCCTTGCTTGTTTCCATCGCCTGTGGTCACCCACCTCCTCCCGGCGCAGCTTCCACGTGGGCTGCAAAGGAGACCCTGTGAGCCCTGGGGCTGCATCGCCCCTTGTCCAACCCCACAGGGCATCCTTGAGCCTCACAGGGCATCCTCGAGCCCCTCAGCCTGGCTGGGGCGCAGCGCAGGGCATGGCCAAGCACCGTGTGGCACGCGGCCTCAGCCCTGGCACGATGCTGCTGTGCTCGGTGCCACCACAAGTGCTTGCAGATGAGGCTCTGGCTGCACTCTGCGTGCCACGAGCGGCTCGCGGGCCCGAGGAAACATCCTTGAATGAGGAAAACAAGTGCGTAAGCCTTTCGTCGCCTTCAAAGCTTGCGGCTGCGGAGCCGTGTCCCACCGAGCAAGCCTGGCCCCAGCCGGTTGGTGATTCAGCCCAGGTTGCGTTGGCTGCGCTTCGCAGAACGGATGTCGTCCCCCAAATCTGGTGTTTTTTAGTGGTGTTGGAGCGTGTTCCCCAGCCCTGCAGTCACGGAGAGGCCCGCGCTCCGGCACGGAGACAGGCTGCAGCTTTCCCCACACCTGGAACCATCCTGGCAGAGCCAGCGCAGGATTCCTGCCCGGGGTGGGGAGAGGCACGAGCTGCCGTGGGAAGGAGGCTCCGAAAGGACGCGAAGGGGTTGCTGTCGCGGGCCGGGACACGCTCCATCGCGCTCCCACCCTCTTGGCTGGAACATGCTGCTCCCACCCCACCTCTGGGACCCTGCGGCACTGACACCGCAGTGAACCGCGCCAGGAGCCAGCTCGGCCGAGCCCGGCGCTGCCAAACGTGCCTCAGAGGAGCACTGGGCCACGACGTGCCGTGAGACATCGAGCCGTGCGCCGCGGAGAAGGGAATCGCTCCTGACTCCCCACGGCAGCTGGAGAGATGGTGCCAGAGCCTGCAGCACGGAGCATCCTCCCAGCCCCACAGCCCCCGGGCGGCACCAGGCCCAGCCCAGCACTGCTCTTCTTGGTGCTTGCGAAGTCCGCAGCGGTTACAGGTGCAGAGCTACCCATGCAGGAATATCCCGGAGGATGCTCCAGCTGTGCCACCGCACAGCCTCCTTCGCAGAAGATCCCGTCTTGCAACAAACCGAACGGGTGGTCTGACCTTAATTTGTCTGAGAGAAATAAGAATCCGCCTGCTGCTTCCCAACTGGGTCTGTCATAGCGTCTGGATACATCAAAAGACCTGAGATGAAAGGGAGTCTGATGGAAAGGCTGAGAGCATTTTCACAAGCCGGTCCCTGTGACGTGAGGGTTTGGGGTCACGGGGCTGGACTTGCCAGCCAAGCCCTGGGCTCCTGGGCAGCTCCTGTCCTGCTCTGAGCCGGCAGCTCTGAATGGGGAACGAGCAACGATACAAAATTAGCTTTACTTTTCAAATATGTTAAGTTTTAGCTGAAATTTCCTGTGGAAAACATGTGGTTTCTATTCTACGCTCTCACATCTCGGCCCCAGTGCTGGAACCTGCTCTCAAATTCCAGCAGAATTGAATCAGGTCTGGTTGGGGCTGGCGAGCCTGGAGGAGCGTGCGGAGCAGCTCATGGACCTGGAAGGTTTCTTCCCTGGGCTGTGACACCAGGCACAGGGACGGCTTTCGCTCCAGGTGAACTGCCCATCCCTGCAGCTGATGGCACCGGAACTGAGCTCTGTGTGGGTGTCACTCCTGTCCCCGAGCGCCGAGCATTCCGGCGAGGCTGGCGTCCTTGGCACTTCTGTTCTCCTGCCACAAAGGTTCTAGCAGTGAGGACTTGGCAGCAGTGCTGCTCTGGCCCTGCTGTGTCCCGTGGGATCCGGCGTGTGGGACAAGCGGGAAGAGGCCCTTATCTCGCGCCTGCAGCTGGAGTGAAGGCGGTGGAGGAAAGGGCTGGGCAGGGGCACAGAGCCCGGGGCACAGATCCCGACGCTCGGCCCTTCCACCCGCTCAGGGCGGCGAGGGCAGAGGAGCCGCTTGCCAAAGCAAACTTCAGCCCCGACAATTTCTGTTATTATTAATGCTGGTCCTGCACTTGCCTGGCTTCACCCCGTGCCGGAGCTCTGGGGGCACAGGAGCATCGGTGGGTGCGTGGCTGTGGGGCGCAGGCGGCTCCTTGGGTGATGCCGGGTGTTTCAGACAAGGCCAATGTCCACAAGGAAGGACGGATGGTGCCAAAGCGACGCTTTTGCCCAAAACACCTCTCTCGGGAGGTCAAAGAAAAGCTGAGCAGTAATACCTGATACTGCAATGGCCAGGGCAGTGCTGCCTCCCTGCAGAGCATCATCGGTGCTGGACTCGGAGGAGGCAGGTGGCATCACAGCCCCTCAGCTCAGGGGACACAGTGGCTGGATGGTGACATCCATCTCTCTCCCCGCAGTGAATCCCTGTTGCCATTTCCCCTGCCAGAACCAAGGGGTGTGCGTGAGGGTCGGCCTGGAAGGCTATGAGTGTGACTGCACGAGGACGGGATACTCCGGGGACAACTGCACCTCCCGTAAGTGCCTCGTGCTCAAAGGACCCGTGGGGCCCTGGAGTGGCACCCGGTGCCCGAAGCAGCTATGTGTGGGTGGGTTGGGTGCTGTTAATTGGCTTCGTTAGTGATGTGAGTGATTTGCTGCTGTCTCCCCAGCCGAGCTCTGGACATACCTCCACAACCTGCTGAAGCCCAGTCCTGCCTTCTACCACTTCATCCTCACCCAGTTCAAATGGTTTTGGGACATCATCAACAGAACCTTCATCAGAGACACACTCATGCGGCTTGTGCTCACAGGTGAGGGGTTGGGGCGGGTCTGGGGGGGCAGCAGGACTCAGGGAACCCCTGAGCATCATCAGAGTCGTGGGGTGGGGGTGGCCTGGCTGCAGCGATGGGCACTGGGCTTGACTCACCTCATCAGGAGACCTCAGGGGATTGTCACCCCTCACGCTGTCACCCTGCCCAGGGTGGGCTGCCCCTGCATCCGCAGCCAGAAAACACGAGTGGCTCTTGGCACGCTGAGCTTCCCAGGCCAAAGGGTTCCTCCTCAGCAGCCGCACGGAAAGCAGCCTGTGGAAATAATGGAGTTGGTCCTCATTATTTATGTCCCCACATCCATCACTTTGTATAAATATTTAGGTTGCAGCCCTCGGAGCTATAGCGACACGGTTCCCGAGGCTCCGGCTGTTAGTTTTGCCATTTCTGTGTGGTCGTCAAGGCATTCATCACGCAGGAACCCACTCAGTGCATCAGCACAAGCTGATCTTCTGCAGGGAACTGCAGCCTTTTAAAGCCTCAGAGCGAAGCCCAGGACGCCCACGTGCCTCTGCTGCTGTTCCCTTTCTGGGGCTCGGGGTGGAAGGGGAGGGCGTCTGGCAGCAGTGAGCAGGCAGGCAGGGTCCCCGTGCCCAGCTCCCACGGTAATTATCTCCCCGTCTCCTTGCAGTTCGTGCCAATCTCATCCCCAGCCCTCCCACCTTCAACTCTGACTATGGCTACATCAGCTGGGAAGCCTATGCCAACGTCAGCTACTACACCCGCATCCTCCCACCCGTGCCGGACGACTGCCCCACGCCCATGGGGACCAAAGGTACGAGGCTGGCCCAGTGGTACCAGCAGCCCAGGGCCATACTTGGTGCAGCATCGATGTTCGGTGTCCGCAGGGCACTGCTGGCAGTGCTGTGTGCTATCACTGTCCTGTCCTTGCCAGCCCTGCAGGCAGGAGGTGATCAATGGTATCCAAAATGCTGCTGGGACAGCTCTGGCTGAGCATCCTGGGCCTGCTGGAAGGGGCTGTAGAGTGTCTGTGCAGAGGAGTCGGTGCCTAGAGCAGCAGCAGACCCAGCACTGCTCCCCAGCCGCCCCTTGGCCAGCGCCGCTGCCCAGTGTGCCAGCTCCGAGCATCCACCCTCAACCTCCATCCTCCGCAGGGAAGCAGCAGCTGCCCGACCCCCAGCTCCTGGCAGAGAGGTTCCTGCTCCGGCAGAAGTTTGAAGCCGATCCCCAAGGCACCAACCTGATGTTCGCCTTCTTTGCCCAGCACTTCACCCACCAGTTCTTCAAGACGTCCGGAAAGATGGGACGCGGCTTCACCAAAGCGCTTGGGCACGGGGTGAGGGGGACTCCGGGCACACAGGGCATGAGGAGGTGCTCGGGCACACCCGGCCTTTCACTGAGCGCTTTGCTTCCTTGGCAGGTGGATCTCGGGCACTTGTATGGGGACAACCTGCAGCGGCAGCACCAGCTGCGCCTCTTCAGGGATGGGAAGCTGAAATTCCAGGTATGACTGCATCGTGTCTCATCCCTGTGCTGCAGGGTTGTCGGAAACCCACACCCGTCTGCAGCCCAGGCCAGAGACCCCAGGGAGCATCTGGAGTGCCCCGTGCAGAGCTCTGCCAGGTCCCCACAGCGGCTGCTGCCCAGAGCAGGGGGGCTGAGTTTGGGGGTTGAGCTGTCCTGACAGCAGCAAGTGTCCTGAAGCTTGGGCTGTGTGATGGGATGTTCCCGGCCTGCTCGGTGCTTGCGGGAGAGCGGCTGTGGTGCCCGAAGGGAGGCAGGTCCCCGTTGTCAGGGACAGGACAAGAGGGAATGGCCTCAAGCTCCACCAGGGGAGATTTAGGCTGGAGATTAGGAGGAGGTTTTTCACAGAAAGGGTCATTGGGCATTGGAATAGGCTTCCCAGGGAGGTGGTTGATTCCCCTTCCCTGGAGGTGTTTAAGGGACGGGTGGATGAGGTCTTGAGGGACTTGGTTTAGTGTTTGATAGGAATGGTTGGACTAGAAGATCCGATGGGTCCCTTCCAACCCGGTTGTTCTAGGATTCTATGATTTTTCCCTCTACCCTTTCTGCCATCCCATTCTTGTCTCCCCAAGGTGGTGGATGGAGAGGTCTACCCGCCGGCAGTCACTGATGCTCCGGTCCACATGGTCTACCCGGCTGGCGTCCCCAAGGAGAAGCAGCTGGCGATGGGGCAGGAGGTGTTTGGGCTGCTGCCGGGGCTCTGCGTGTACGGCACACTCTGGCTGCGCGAGCACAACCGCGTCTGCGACATACTGAAACGGGAGCATCCCACCTGGAGCGACGAGCAGCTCTTCCAGACGGCTCGTCTCATCCTCATCGGTGAGGACGGGGGCTGCTCCTGGGCACCACGGAGCCCAAAGGACCTGAGTGTTTCTTGCTCCCTGTTTGAGGGTGGTGGCCAGTCCGGCTTTAGAGGCTGAACAAATTTCTTTGGAAGCCTTCTGGGGGTTGTTAGCTTTGGTCCATGTAGCAAAAATTGGCTTTGATCCATCAAACAGTTTCGTTTGTGATAATTTTTTTTCACAGTTTTGAATAATTTCATTTTAATGTTCTATTATAAATTCACTACGATCTCAGGAAATGTCATTTTTGACCAAACTCCAGAAGAGACCCATGTCATCACATGGTCTCCAAGAGGCATATCGAGGTCGGTCTTCCTCAGGGACCATTTCACTTGTGGCAGATTGACCTTTGCTAGTGAAGAAACAATTTTCACAGAAGGGGTCATTGGAATAGGCTGCCCAGGGAGGGGGTTGAGTCACCTTCCCTGGAGGTGTTTAAGGTACAGGTAGATGAGGTCCTGAGGGACATGGTTTAGTGTTTGATAGGAATGGTTGGACTCAATGATCCAATGGGTCTCTTCCAACCTGGTTGTTCTGTGATTCTATGAATTCACTGGAGAGTTCCCCACAAACTCAACCCTGGTGAGAAGGGTCCTGGGTGTTGGTGGTTGTTGGGACCTGTTGCCATAGCTTGGGGGGCAGCACCTGGGGGTACAGAGCGGACATCTCCTCCAGCCGACGGCTGCTTCTCTTGCCTCCTGCGCAGGGGAGACCATCAAGATCGTCATCGAGGACTACGTCCAGCATCTCAGCGGCTACTTCTTCAACCTGAAGTTCGACCCGGAGCTGCTGTTTGGGACGCAGTTCCAGTACCGCAACCGCATCGCGGTGGAGTTCAACCAGCTCTATCACTGGCACGGGCTGATGCCCGACTCCTTCCTCATCCAGGGGGAAGAGTACAGCTACGAGCAGTTCCTCTACAACACCTCCATGCTCATGGACTACGGTGTGGAGGCTCTGGTGGAGTCTTTTTCCAAACAGCTGGCAGGAAGGGTAAGGTCCTGCTCCCCTCTCCGCGGTGCCGGGGCTGGGGGACCTGGGAGGGATGCTGGTGGTACCAGGCAGGTGGATGCTGCTGTGCTGTCCTTCTTACACCATGCACAGCGCTGATTGGTGGCTTTGCCTGTCTTCGACCCAGGGCAGCACATCCTGAGTCCTCCACACGAGCATCTCAGCCAGGCTGGGCCTTGGCAGCCTCTTTGCTTTTCCTTGGGACTCTGTAGTAAACACCATGGAGATGCCAGGAGGCTGAAGCTGCCTGGTACAGCTGGGACCTCCTGGCCCAGCCTGTGGGCACCGGAGCAGCTCGTCTGGCACTGTTCTTTGCTGCCATCACATGGATGTTTTCCTCCAAGCGATTCCATCTGCCTTTCTGACTGTCTTTTCCTGTGCCAGGCAGCAGGGCTGAGGCTCAGAGCTGCTGCTCCCTGGGTATGCAGGTTCTCCCTGTGACCCTGAGCACCTGTAACCTCTCCTTCTCCTGGGCTGATGGGTCATCGTCCATCTAGGGCTTCTCCTGCACCATTCCCCGATGCACACTGGGGCTAGGGCTGCCCTTAACCCAAGCTTTTGGCAATGTCCAGCGATTCCCCTCTCCTCCCTGCTGCGATGATGTGCTGCTCTCCCCGACACCAAGCCCAGGACACAGTTGCTTTTCCTCCCCTTGAGCAGAAGCCAGTGCTGCCTCATGCCCTTACGCGACCTCCTCCTTCTGCTCTCACCCTCCAGATCGGTGGGGGACAAACCATCAACACTAACGTCCTCAAAGTGGCCGTTGGGGTCATCAAGGAGTCCCGGCAGCTGAGGCTACAGCCCTTTAATGAGTATCGGAAGAGGTTTGGCATGAAGCCCTACAAGTCCTTCCAGGAGCTGACAGGTAAGGGTTGCAGGAGCTCTGAGGGCTTGACTGGGGCAGCACAGGCTCCTTGTGCGAGACCAGGAGATGCTTTCCTGCTGCTTCACTCGTCCTGCGGAGCATCCACTCCTGCCCATCACAGAACTCTTTCATTTTCCTGAGGCTCTGGAGCAAGTCCAGAGAAGAGCAACGAGGCTGGTGAAGGGGCTGGAGAACAGGCCCTATGAGGAGCAGCTGAGAGAGCTGGGGGTGTTTAGCCTGGAGAAGAGGAGGCTGAGAGGAGACCTCATTACTCTCTACAAGTACCTGAAAGGAGGTTGTAGAGAGGAGGGAGCTGGGCTCTTCTCCCAAGGGACAGGGGACAGGACAAGAGGGAATGGCCTCAAGCTCCACCAGGGGAGATTTAGGCTGGAGATTAGGAGGAAGTTTTTCACAGAAAGGGTCATTGGGCATTGGAACAGGCTTCCCAGGGAGGTGGTTGATTCACCTTCCCTGGAGGTGTTTAAGGGACGGGTGGACGAGGTCTTGAGGGACTTGGTTTAGTGTTTGATAGGAATGGTTGGACTAGAAGACCCGATGGGTCCCTTCCAACCTGGTTGTTCTGTGATTCTGTGATAACAGGGAAGGACAAACCTGGACAAAAAAGTTTTTTTCAGATCGGCCCAGAGGAGCATTATACTTACTCTTTAAGCATTTTTACTGAAGTTAGCGTTGGTTAAATCTTCAATTACATGCTGTTCCCTAATTGGCTGAGCTCATCTGTCCTGGGAGGTTAAGACCTCTGCGACGTATAAAGTTCTTCACTTTCTCAAAAATCTCAGGACTAGCCATATCATTACGGTTGGACTCGATGATCCGATGGGTCTCTTCCAACCTGGTTGTTCTATGATTCTATGACCCTCAGCCAGGGTAGGCAGGGCTGGTGCCCTGATGGCAAGAATCCTCTCTCCTGAGATGCTGGGTGAGCGGTGCAGAGGGCAGTGCCTGCCCTGGGCGCTGGGCTCACTGCCGCCTGCACTGGGGGAGCTGTCACGTTCCTATTGCCCACAGCACAGTTCATCCTTCCCCGGCGCAATTCCCTCTCTAAATCCCTCTGGTTTTCCCTTGGTGCAGGAGAAGAAGAGAAGGCGGCAGAGCTGCAAGAACTATATGGAGACATTGATGCTCTGGAGTTCTATCCAGGCTTGCTGCTCGAGAAACCCCAACCCGGTGGAATGTTCGGAGAAAGCATGGTGGAGATCGGATCCCCCTTTTCCCTGAAGGGGCTTTTCGGAAACCCCATCTGCTCCCCCGAGTACTGGAAACCCAGCACTTTCGGCGGAGCAACCGGCTTTGAGATAGTGAAGACAGCATCGCTCAAGAAACTCGTGTGCCTCAATGTGAAGAAGTGCCCCTACGTGGCGTTCCGCGTGCCGGACGCTGAGGAAAGCGGCAGCTCTCGGGGTGGAGGACGATCTGAGGAGCTCTAAGCAGCAGGAGAACCTGCCCAGGGACAGACCATCAGTGCCAGCCCAGCACTGAACATCCCATTCCTTACTCCAGAGAGCGGCAGGGACGCGGGGACCTGCCCACCCGTGTCAAGCAGAAGCAGGGCAGCAGATGGTCCCATCCTGGGCGGCCTCCCCATCGCCCCTTTGAGGAGAGGCTGGAGCCAGCGCTGGGAAAAGCTCGAGTGCCTCAGGAGTGTGGCTGCCACCGCTGGCCTCAGCAGACCCAGCTCTCCTGCAAGCTCCCATCTTCCCCTAAGCCAGCTCTGGGGTTCCCCAGAGGACACCCACCCCTTCAGAATGGTCTGGACTCTCCTGCGCTTCATCTCCTCCCACTCCTGCTGCTTTCCAGCACCAGGCCACGAGCAGCTTCTCTTCCACAGAGCTTCCCTGCTAGGGACAGCAGAGCCCAGTCCTTCCTCCTCTGCTGCACCAGGTTAAGGCACTGAGCTCGCTGGGAGAGACAGAGGAGGCGACACACTGAGGGATGGGGAGGACACACCGTAAGTGTTCACACTGTCCCACTGGTGACTGAGCTTGCAGGAGAAACCTGCCCTGATCCACTTCTCCTGCAGCCGTTCTGGACCATCCACCCCAGCACACGGGCCTGGCCGAGACACAGCCAAGAAGAAGGAACCGAAGCAACATCTCTGCAAGAGGAGACCAGGGGACGAGCAGCAGAACAGACCTCCCGCATCCCCACCTGCCGTCTGGGAGCCCAGCAGCACCACCAGCCACCTGAGGACACAGCAGTAAAGTCTCTTCCAGCCCATGATCACTACACTTCCCTGCAGTACCAGCTCAGCGAGTGACACGTCTCCAAGGCACACAGAGCCGCTTCCGTCCTGCTCCAGAAACCCCCGGGGGTGTCAGCCCTCACTGACACAGCCACACGCTATCTGGCAGCCACTCTCACTGCCCTTGGTCCCCATCAGATCCTGGTTCGCCTCCAAGAGAACAGGCCTTGAGAATATTAAAAGGTTTTAAATCTCCTCTTGTTTCCTCCAGCCAGTTTCCGAGCTGTCTCGCCAGCGCCAGGCCTTGCGAGATGCTGGGGAGGCAGCAAGAGCTGGGGGAGAGGGGTCTCTTGTCTCTCTCACCGAGCGGCATCGCTGCCGACACCTCAAGCAATGAACGGAGAAACCCTCCTCAAGAACGGCCTCGGCAGAGGGTCTCAGAGCCAGAGTCTCCTGGGAAGGTTTGAGCTATGCAGCCTTCCAGCCACTGCCGCTCCAGAGTCCTGCGCCTCTCTGCTGCTAACGCATCACTTACCTTCCACAATGTGTATTTCTGTCACATAAAATCTACCCACACGTAAATCTTGCTGGTCAGGTATTCCATAGGCACGACAGAGCCGCAGCTGGATGTGGTTTCCACTCGTGCTGAGCCAGAGAAGGAGCTCATGGGCTTCTGCTCCGTCCCAGCACGGCTTCCACCCAGCGAGGTGGCTTCACGGCACGAGGCTGTGTGGGCTCTTTGCCTCTGGCTGGACCCAACTGACACGGTTCTCACACGAAGCCCTGGGAGAGGAGGAGAATCAGGGCGCGAAGTCCTGATCCAGGAGGGTGCCCTGACCCCTGGGACCAGGCAGCCTGGTAGGAATGGGGCAAGCAGGAGAGAGGAGAACAACAGGTGATCTCTCCAGGTAGACACAGTACTCTCTGTACCCTCCACTGGAGAGGATGGATGTGGGAGCTGCCCATTCAGGGAGGGAATGACACTGCTGTGGTCTCCCACCTTCTGCCCTGGAAGTTTCAATCGTTCCTGCTCACACCAGCTGATTTTTTTATTTTATCCCTGATCAGCCAAGTATGTCATGATCCAAATTCCTCAAGAGAGAGTTTATGAGGCGCTTCCAGGCACTAATGAAAACAGTTACAGGAGGTCAGCACAGAAATTTAAACCAGGGAGACTGAAAGAGCTGGTGCTGTGCTGGGGGATGCACTGGGAGGACATCACAGCAGGGGAACATCTGCAAGCACAGCCCCTGAGGCAAGACCTTTCCCACTCCTCTCTTTAACCCTTCAGAAATGAGATGGTTTTACCCTCCAGGCACATACACACCCCAGTCCTACCGCTCTATGCATCGCGCAGCACCGCGTGGAGCACAAGTGCTGAGTAACAAGCCAAGAGGACAAGGTCCTTCCCCATCCCGCAGTTCCCTTTCCCCTTCCTTTCCCCACAGCCCACAAGACATCATCCAAAGACCATCAGTGTGTCTCAGCTCCACACTGGGATCCATGCGCCCCGCGTCCCAGTCAGTCACAGAACACTTCCAGAAAGTCTGTGTGACTGTGCTGAGCTGTCCCAGCCTTGAGCATCCTTCATCCTCATCTGGCTAAAGGCTTAGCCTATTCCAGCTAGACCACAAGCATCCTGGGTTTGTTTGTGGCTATCAAAGGCTGCCAGAGCTCTTTTGGTTCCAACCGATAAGCATGTGACAGCCCATCAGGCACTCAGAGAGCTGTCGGGATGCTCTCTGCCTCCAAGGAGGGATGTTTCACCAGGAGTTCCCTCAGCTGAGCCAACACCAGCCAACCTCACATCACTTCCAGCCACACCACCGGTTCCCACAGCACAGCAAAGCGTCTCCCTCCTGCACCTCACCCTTCCGCTAGCATCAAAAGCTTTGAAATGTTCTCTTTTCAGGACTAAAATATACCAACCAACAACATCCCAGCCAAGCCCCGGCACCCACAGCCCAATCCATGGCACTTTCCCAAGCTCAGTACTGCTGAGCCCTTGCGCTTCCTTTGCTGGTCTTGCAGAAATTGCTCCCATCACCACCACCTCGTTCACCACAACCAACGTCTGAGGCAGAAGGCAGCAGTTTGCACCTAAACATGGCGATTAGCCTGATGCATCCACCAGCATCACGCAGCAAAGGCCAGAGCTCTAAGCATCCCCTGCCATTCCGAGCCCTGGGGATGGCCCAGAGGTGAGTGCTGCCAGACCTCCCCTCTGAATCATAGAACAACCAGGTTGGAAGGGACCCATCGGATCTTCTACTCCAACCATTCCTATCTAACACTAAACTAAGTCCCTCAAGACTTCATCCACCCGTCCCTTAAACACCTCCAGGGAAGGTGAATCAACCACCTCCCTGGGCAGCCTATTCCAATGCCCAATGACCCTTTCTGGGAAAAACTTCCTCCTAATCTCCAGCCTAAATCTCCCCTGGTGGAGCTTGAGGCCATTCCCTCTTGTCCTGTCCCCTGTCCCTTGGGAGAAGAGCCCAGCTCCCTTCTCTCTACAACCTCCTTTCAGGTAGTTGTAGAGAGTAATGAGGTCTCCTCTCAGCCTCCTCTTCTCCAGGCTAAACAACCTGGTTTCTGGCTCTTGGAAAACACAGCTCATGGTATGTCCTCTGATTTTTTAAACAAGCACCTCCTAGGAGCCCAGCTGCAGCTTGTCCCTGCAGGGACAGGAGAATGGCCTTCGTGCAGCGCGAGCAGCAACAGTGCAAACATCTGCCTGTGGTTGTGTGACCTCCTAAGCAATGATTCACCGAGCAGATTACTGACCAGAGACACACAGAACAAGAAAGACCCATTCTCTGCAACGCTCGTTCATGCAAAGCGGCCCCTGCGCTTAGGGGGAAAGGGGCAGAGGTTGCAGCCCGACTGCAGCTGCTCCAGCGTTTCCTTCTCCAAGCAGCCCACACCCCTCCAGTCCCACACGCGATCAAGATCCACACTGTAAAGTCATCCAAGCGCCACGGTGGCAAAAATAAGTAGGGTCCCAATGTAAAAGCTCCCCCGAGCCTGCCCCAACAGGCCCCTGCGCAGCGTGAGTCACGCCAGCAACTGCACAGGAATATTTGTTTGGATTTTCAACAAAGGCACACAAAGAACGTTTGAGAAAGGAGCAGAGTGGAGGTCAACATAACCCAACAATATAAACTTGCCTTTTCTCAATCTTGTCCCTTATTGCCTGTCACCTGGACCAGCACCGTGATCAGATGCCTGAGTTAAGCTCATCCCGTGATTTCAGCCCTGCCCTTGCCAAGCAGGCAGCTGCGTTTCCTCGTGCATTTGCATTCTTGCTTTTCATATTGGAACATCATGAGATGTGAACAAACTCAGGTGATTTTACAGTCCTCTCTCCCAGTGCAGGATTATACCCTCCTATAAAAGCAGCCGTTTAGAGCTGCCCTCTTTGCTGCTTTTTCCAAAACAAAACGTTTCCCAGAGGCAACACAACCTACCCGACAAGTGCTTTTTTTCCAGCTCCTATTTATAGTGCTTCTTGAAGATGAAAAACAACACAGAGATGACTTAGACTGGGTCCAGGTACCTTCTTGATCTGCAGGGTGTCTCACACGAACCAAAGCCGACTGGTCAGAGAGCTGGAAGGGCCAGACCCACTGCGGCTACCTCCACATTCATCCCACACTTGAGAAGCTGCAGATAAAAAGTGGAACAAAGAAGGGACAGACAGCAAAGACAGATTCGTGTTACATCTCAGCTGGAAGAAGTTATCTTGTTGGATCTTGGCTGTGTGTTAACTTACAGTCCCAATTTAGATACAGAACTGGTGTAAATGCCTCAAAACATTTAAAGGTGATAAGTACCAACCTTGTTGTCCAGGACCAGCTGCTTTCTTTCTGAGCTTTCTTGTCCCTGTTGAAACTAAAATGTTAAAGAAACAAAAATATTTAAGAAACTAAAATATTCAAGAAAGTTTGTTTTTTATTTCTGAGTTTCAGATGTGGGTGGGCAGACATTAAAGTGCAGACAACACCTGCACAGCTCTGCCCAGATGAGTCAAGGTGGCTCTGGCTGCTTTGCACCCGGACTCCAAGTCCCCTTTGGCCTTTCACAAGTGATGTTTGTACCTCAGACGTTCCAAAAGCAGCAGCATAATTGCTGGTGAGAGGAAGCGTGGGAAGAACCAGGCAGCAGACACCAAAGGCCACAAGAGGTGACAGCCTGGTGCTGCCTCTGGCTCTGCTCTCTGTGCAGTTTGCTGCCAGAGGCTGCTGGAACGGCCCCTCCAGCAAACCAGCCCCTGCAGGAGGTGCACAAGGAACTGTGGCTCAGCAGCCAGAGGGCAAATCAACTCTTCCCTGGCTTCAGGTGCTGTGCAGCAGCACCAAGAACACCTGGAGCGTTCAGCCCCTTCCCCATCACAGCTGATTCCTACCACCTGCCCCACGGTCGCACCCATCGACTTTCTGCCAGGAACAGCGCCACGTGTTAGGGAAGCTGCTATTCCACAAAAGAGAGATCAAACATCGTGGACAAAATTAAAAAGCATCCTTTATTCAAAACCAAACCATTCAGGAGGAATGCATCCACTGAAATGACATTCTGAGGGTGACAGTACAACGTACAACAGCTTTGGGGGTAGGAGAGGGTCCTGGATCAACCTGAAAACCTGGCATTCTTGAGGTCAAGCTGAATGTCTCAACAGTTTTATTTTACGGTGGTGTTTGTACGATTGCGTTTTCACTTTAGTCATCACATGTGTCTCTAAATACACCCCAATTCTTAACCTGCGTGTCAGGACCACATCTAAAATTAGAGAAATACAGCAGACTTTAACCTAAACATTTACAGATACAGTATTAGTACAAGTTGTAGTTTCTATTTGTATCAAATGGACGAAGGAGAGACACATACAAATTAATAACTAGCCTATTCTTAGATTTACTTTATTACATCGTTTAATGCACATTAAGAAGGCTGTTTCTTTAGGACACACAATTACTAGTGGACCAGTTTTTGATTTAGAATCATAGAATCATAAAATAACCAGGTTGGAAGAGACCCACTGGATCATCGAGTCCAAGCTTCAAGGAAAGAGGAGAGTATCAGCAGCAGAAGCAGCACAGCCCACGATGCTCCTCGGCATCCTCCCCTTCCTACTCCTGCCTGCGCTGAGAACACGCAGCAGGATTACAGCATATCTTCCCTCTACCTCCATCTCCCTCATCCTTATTTTATTTGTCAAGGCGCATAATTACTTGGATTCAGCCCTTCTTTTTCTTTTCCTCTTTGCTACTGGTGCTGCGAACCCTCCGTCACACACCTGAGCGCCGGAGACTCAGAGCCAGGAGTCACTTTGCTGCAGGTCAGACAACAGCAGCAGGAGAGGGTTTGCTCCTATCGCAGTGCTGCTGCCACAGGGGGAAAAAAGAGCACTGTATAAACCCAAAACTTCAAAGAGACTCGAGCAGTCAGCTCTCTCCCAGCCCTCTCTCCAAGCCAGGTTTTATTATGATGCTAATCCGCACCCTGTCTGCACCACAAGCTTTGCTGAATCTCATCTGGAATATAAATTACAGCTCCTTTGATTCGTTTTACTTAAATATGCTGATATCCGAGCTCGATTATTTAATTTCATATAACTTCCACAGGTTTTCTTTTCCTGCGATTCTAAGATAAAAAGAAGTAATCTCTTGCCACATTTTAAAATATGGATTTCTGCCACTTTCCTTAAAACAGCTACGATTTGTGCCTGCTCAGTAGTTTTTAATTACTGTTTAATTTTCTGCTTATACTACCTTTTAAACACAGTTCAAATAGATACAATTACAAATTCTTCTCTTTCTACCCCAAGATCCGTTCTTATCAAGATCCTACTGCTTACGCAGACGTATTTGCATTTCTCCCTGGTGTTCCAAAGTGCCTCACAGAAAACTTGCAATTAAATTTAATCATTAAACACAGCACTACACTGGGTCATATATTTAGGTAATGATACTCTACTTTCCTAAAAATTAAACAATAACAAGCAAAATAACTAAGGGGTGAGCGAGCAAACATGTCGCAGCAGCAAATTAAGCACGAGGAAGGCAGTTCTGTAATGACTAGAAGGGAATGCGCACACTGAACACGCTTATTAGTGCAAGGAACATGGTTTGAGCAACACAGACACATCAGAATCTGGTCAGAAAGCCTCTCTCTTGCTCTGCATCACTGGAGTTTGTGCTTGCATTAGATTAATATATATAGAATATAAACTAATGGCTCCTAACATGGCACAGGTTGATCTCACAGCTACAGGAGCACCAGACGTGCTGGAGGCAGAGTGGACTAGAAGCCCTGAAAATTACTTCCCTACGTAAAGATCTGGTTTCTGAAGCAAGCAGAGCACGAACAAAATAAATAAACACACCTTAATGAAAACTTAATGACCGACAAACAGTAACAGAGGGAAGCACAATGTGCAGCAGTAGCAATAATGTTGATGGAGAGATAAAAGGGAGCAGCCAGTGCCAAGCGGCTTCTACTCTGTGCCCAGAAGTGGGAGTCACCCCGTGGTTTTGGGGAAGGTCAGAACTTTTTAAGATCCGCGTCCTCAGGCAGCTGAAACAGCTGTGTTGATGCTTTCAACATGTTATGGAAGTCAGAGGGGAAAATAGTTAACTCTCCACAAAGGTTTCACTACTTCCCCCGCAACTTTTTTCCGGTTGCGAGCTCCACCGATCACTGTAAAACACGTTTTGCCAACCAATCCCTCCTTGAAGGTATTCAGCACATGCCGGAGCCCTTTGTGACAACCTCTCTCTGAAGAGGCAGAAATCATTTTCTGATGAAGCGAGATGGTGGGTATCTTAAAACCCTGGAATGTGCTAAGATCTGTAACTGAAGGAAAACTTTCTCATTTAAGTCTCAGGCAAGGCAAAAGGAAGAACCCTCTCCAGCTGAAAAGTAATTTTCAGGATGTCGTTAGGGGCTGTTGCTACTTCTAAATGAGAAAAGAACAAAAACCTGATGCTGAGAAGGTACTTCGAGAAGGAGACGGCAAATTCCGGAATGGAAGATGGGACCTTGCAATGTTAACTGGCAGAAGTTTAGCTCCAGCTTAATAAAAATCCTGAATGCTTGAAAACTTCATTTGTGGTTTAAATTCTTGTCTGAGTGAGCAAGTGCCACATCTCAATCCAAGCGGCACTCACACCCTTTCAGGAAGCCTGTAAGAAGCCTGAGCACACGCAGCTGATCCCAGAACAGGATGTTTATCAAACCCTAAGGGATCTGGAAAACACAGATGACAAAAACCAACTGCCTAAACTTATTAACTGAGTTAGAACTTCATCTATGAAGTTTATGCAATTTGAATTGCATCAAAGTAAGACTGTGTTTCAGTGTGTACTTCACTGAATTAATCTAAGAAAATGTTAACAATTCCTTATGCTACATTAAACAAATTCTTAACGAGTCGAAGCCAAAGTGCATGAAGGGGGGGAAAAGAGACACACACTAAGGATGAAAGGGAATAATCCCTAGCACAAGCACATCCCACAGTACAACTACACCTACTGGCCCCACCGTATCTGTGGTTCAGTCTATTTCCAGGTCGCTGTCTTCACTGTAACACGCAGACGGATTACGTATGGAGGTCAGGAGCACGAGGTCTTTTTCAGGAAGCAAACCGCATTCCTGCAGAAAAGCCTCCAGGTCTACAGCGAAAAAATCTTCTCCGAGCTGGTCTGTGATCCGCACAAAATTGCCGACGAGCTCCCCCGCCTTATAGATCAGCAGAGCTGGCAGAGCGTTATTGGTGAAGCGGGCGCTAGCGCCGATGAGTGAACTCTTGACTCTGCAAAATTTAACTGTTGGGTACTCGGCAGCCAGGCAGATCATGCAGCCGTTCAGGGACTCGCTGCCGGGGATATCATCTTCATAAATATGGATCATGATCAGCGTGCCCTTGTGCTCTTTATCAACCGTGTCCAAAAACGCTTCCCCGCTGGGAATCTCAAAAACCTGTTTGAATTGCTGCCCGCTGTACAGCTGCTGCCTCATCTCCTCCATCCGCTGCTTCCTGTAGCGCTGTAAAAACTCCTCGTCGTCTTCATCGTTGTGAATCACGTTATATTCTTGTAATGTCATCTAGAAACACACACGAGGATACGTGAAAATATATCTGTGTCGCTATATGGGTCACTTATGTAATGAGAATTTAAACTGAGAGGATTAATGTGGGTCACTCATCTTTAATAACAGCAAAGTGCAACCCATGAAGGCTCAAGCACCCTCTGTGTTACACTCCATTTTGATCTAATTAGAAACCACGTCCAGTGGGAACAGCGATTTCAGCCTGGGGTATCCCACTTTCCACAAGCTGCGCTAATAATACAAGTGGCTGCTCTGTGCTCCCACTTTAATTCAGGTTAACGGTGGCCACGTACTTTCCCTAAGCCGCGAGCACTGGTCTGGATACCACCTCTCACCCAAGCTCGGCATCTTTTTATCAGCTTTTTCCATTCAGTTTTCCAGTTAACATTTTTTGGCAATCAAATGCACCATCTTGTCTGTAGAACTGAAGTTAATGGGATTTTGTGTCTCTCCTACCTGTCCAGTTGCCTTGTTAAGCACAGTTGCACCATTCAAGAGAGAGAAGAGTGTGGCCAACCTGAAGCAAGCTAATTAGTAACCTCTCTGTCTAGAGCTGTAAGAGCTATTTATACAACCCAGCTGATTAAAGCCATCCGCTTACTAACTACAAAATCAATAAGACCTCCTAAACTCTCATTTAAGGCAGGTTTGCTGCGCAGCTCTTCATAATAACACACTAATGCTGATTTATTTGATGAACAGGTCAGAAAAATCTAGGAAATGTATTTATACTCCTTTGGTAAAGCAGCTAAACTGCTGATTTCTTAACACAAGCAAATGCAATGCTCCTGGAACACCACTAAAGTGCAAAATAATTGAACATGACAAGGCCTGTCAAACACAGTTACAATCGCCTCTTACACTGCGGCTGCTTTCCTGGTCACCAGGGAGGAACAACAGATCTTCTGAAAGAAGAACAATTCCTGTCTGCCTCTTGTATAGAATCATAGAATCACCAGGTTGGAAGAGACCCATCGGATCATCGAGTCCAACCATTCCTATCAAACACTAAACCATGTCCCTCAGCACCTCATCTACCCGTCCCTTAAACACCTCCAGGGAAGGTGACTCAACCACCTCCCTGGGCAGCCTATTCCAATGCCCAATGACCCTTTGTGTGAAAAACTTCCTCCTAATCTCTAGCCTAAATCTCCCCTGGCGGAGCTTGAGGCCATTCCCTCTCGTCCTGTCCCCTGTCACTTGGGAGAAGAGCCCAGCTCCCTCCTCTCCACAACCTCCTTTAGGTAGTTGTAGAGAGCAATGAGGTCTCCTCTCAGCCTCCTCTTCTCCAGGATAAACAACCCCAGCTCTCTCAGCTGTTCCTCATAAAAATTTGTAAGCAAATGATGAAACTGAAAAAGTTAAACATTTCAGTGGTATCTTAATTCCTTGGTGCCACGCTACCTTTCCATTCAGTTTTTCCTGGAGCTCCTTCTGCTTCTGCTTCTCAGCCTCTTCATCCAAATGAGATCGACAAGTCATAGATAACTTTTTAATGAGCCGTTCCATCTCCCTGCGCTGCTCCTGCCGCTGTTCGGTCTCCAGTTGTTTATATCTTCGCCAGTCATTAATGACTCCTTTGGGACCTGAAATTAAACACGTAGGTATTTGATTAAAAGGGTAACGACTCGTCTAATTCCAAATTCAAGCAATAACTAATACACCAACAGGAAAATAGTGGCCCTGTCATAAACAGTTTGTATCACAGAATCACCAGGTTGGAAGAGACCGTCCAGATCATCGAGTCCAACCATTCCTATCATGCACAACATTCCAAAATTCCAAATATTAATATCTGTGCCCTTGAATCAGAACCACCAGCCCTCAAGAATTCCTAAGAGCAACAATGATGGGAAAGAATTATAATTAAGTTTGCCAGAGCTCTTGCAGAGAAGCAATCACATTCTGTGATGTCCAACAGTGCTGAAGGAACCCGTTGGAAAGTGTTACCTTCCAGGTCCCCTCTGTGTACACTAGTTTAGTACTATAATCCCTCCTTTCTTCCTGCAGGTGAAACGTGTAAAACACTTGCAGGAAGGTTTTTTTTATCATTCTTAGAGACAGCATAAAGCACAGAGGGCCAGCCCCTCCTAAGAGCATAAGAAATACCCTCTGGACCACACCAAATGTGCTCCCAGAGCAGTACTCAGAATGCTGCTTTGGGAGAGCTGAGCTGATTTCTGGAATATTCCTCACGTACTCGTTGAGCACCTACATCTGTCGTGTTAGGACAGTCAGTGGATAACAACTGTGCAGCTTACGGAATAGAAACGTAAGCATTATCAACCAAATTGCACAATTCAGCTCCGCAAAGCCAAACGGCTTTAGCTATGATGCCAAAGTCTCTCAGAGGACAAGTCAAACATTAAAACAAAGAACCGGCTATTAAAAATAGACTATAGCCGGGAAATCATCGATCAACTGCTCAAGTACACATCAAACCAGGACTTTGATTTAAAAAAATGCATTTTAGAAGAACACATGAATCTCCCAATAAACAAAGTACTGACAAAAACAATTAGTCTACCATGACGATACCTGTGTTGACGGCACTGCCATCGCTGCTGAGTTCCACCTCCCCAACACTTTCAGGAACGGTGCTCTCCCCTTCTTTATCTTCTTTCTCACTGTCTTCATCCTCCCCCTCACTACTGCTGTAATAATACTGGAGCTTCTCACCGAGCAGTTTATCATCCAAAGTAGTCATGATGTCCTGAAAAATAAATACAGGATCCATCTCTTATCCAGATTTGCAGCAGGAAAAAGCACTTTAAATGCACAACGATGGGGCCTTGGTGCCTCAGAGCAGTTTTTAAGCCACATAATCAGGTTTGCAGCCCATCAAACAGCTTACAGCACAGACAGGCAAAGCGGTTAATTCTCAGCCACAATTTGAAACTCGCTTAAGTTAAAAACCTTGATGAATAGAACCGCTTCGAGGCTCAATACTGCAGAAAAACCTAATGTCTGTTCTCATTCTCGGAGAATGAATTTTCTAACTGTGGCTTGGGAGTCTCATCAGCTTCACTCAGCTCCATGAGGCTGATTTCCCTGTTATCAAAATTTGAATTTTCAGCATTATTTGCGTTATTTTAACAATGATCTAGTTGAGTTGAAGAACGATGAATGCAATTAATCAAATTAAAATGTTCTGACCTTTATTCCTTTCCAGCCTCCCGGAAACAAGCGCCTAAAACCTGGAGGAAGACATTTCAGGCACTGTCAATTCAAACTGTCAAAGGCAACCTCGCAAAAACTTTTGCAGGAAGTCGGGACATTTAGATAACACAACATACGCAAGGAAAACAGCTTAAAGAAAATGTCACCACATCCACTATTTAATAAAAAAGTTTACTCACAAACACAGAAAACATACTTTGAGGCAAAACATAAAAATCATAGAATCACAGAACAACCAGGTTGGAAGGGACCCATCGGATCATCGAGTCCAACCATTCCTATCAAATCCTTAGTGCAAGCAGCACTATTTCATGAATATTGTCTCCAGGCTTGGAAATAACTTATCAAAAAAGAGACATCTCCCTGCCTGTCATATTTTCACCTGTCCAAGGACCACATCTTCACAGAAGTCAGCAGCATCCTGTTTGTACAGCACCAAGAGCCAGACGCTGGTGCACAAATAAAGAGATTGCAACTACCCTCAAAATGCTGACATTTCCCCGAGTTAAATGTTTTCTTTATCCACATCATCTTCAGCTGAATAGAAATGAACAAGAGCAGAATCCACCCTCTAAAGCTACCGCTGGTGTCAGCATTTACAGATGCTATAATATATACAATATATATATAATATATATATAATATATATATATATATAATATATACAGACTCTATATATACAGACTCTATATGAGGGACATGGTTTAGTGTTTGATGGGAATGGTTGGACTCGATGATCTGGTGGGTCTCTTCCAACCTGGTTATTCTATGATTCTATGATTCTATAAAGTCTCACAGAAGGAGAGCTGAGAGTACCGATGTTTCCAAGTGATGAAGGGGCCAAAAAAACATCCAGTACCCGGAGTTTGGGGCTCGCTCCACTAACCCCTTCCATGACAGTGCTCTAGAATCATAGAATCACCAGGTTGGAAGAGACCCATCGGATCATCGAGTCCAACCATTCCTATCAAACACTAAACCATGTCCCTCAGCACCTTGTCCACCTGTCCCTTAAACCCCTCTGGGGAAGGTGTGTCTCTAAAAGAGCTGTGGATCAGATCTCATCCTGACAGAGACGTAAAAGGCATAGGAATTGCTGATCTTTCCCAGGAGAGGGGCAAAGAATCGTGGAGTCATAAACTCACAGAACGGTTTAGGTTGGAAAGGACCTTTCCAGGTCACCCACTCCCCCTGCAGTGAGCTACAGCGCAGGCTCTGGCAGGTGGGGAGATCAAAAATGCCAGCAAACTCTCCTATTTTGGAGCATTAGGAAGCAACCATCCTTTCTGAGGCAAAGGCAATACCAAGAGTTATCTCCATCAGCTGTGCAGCCAGACAAGAGCGGGGAAAGAGCACATTTCGCACTTAGTTGCACATGTATAGGATTTCCCATAGATCTTATGCATATTGTTGTTGCCCAAGGACTGATTTTAATGTTATTATGAGCCTCACAACGGTCAAATCTGTTAATATGGAGCTGGCTCCCGCTCTCTCTGGCCTTGCACTTGAGGCAGGGAAACTGCAACCGGAGGGGATTAGAGAGAAATATCCGTTCGGCACAGATCAGACCGAACGCGCAGAAAAAGACGCCTCTGGAAAAACATTGTTTGAAAGAAAACCCGCTATGAGAGGGACTTCCCCCGAAGAACCGGCCCCGACCCAGAACCGCCCCGAGCCCCAGCCCTGCTCACCCGCTCCGCGCCGCTTCCGGGTGTGGCTGCGCGGGGCACGACGGGAAGGAGGCGGAGCGAGAGGAGGGGGGAAAGAGGGGGAAGATGGGGAAGGGGAAGAAAGAGGGGGAAAGGGAGAGGGGAAAGGAGAAAGAAGGGAAAAGGTAGGGGAGAAAGAAGGGAAAAGGTAGGGGAGAAAGAAGGGAAAAGGTAGGGGAGAAAGAAGGGAAAAGGTAGGGGAGAAAGAAGGGAAAAGGTAGGGGAGAAAGAAGGGAAAAGGTAGGGGAGAAAGAAGGGAAAAGGTAGGGGAGAAAGAAGGGAAAAGGTAGGGGAGAAAGAAGGGAAAAGGTAGGGGAGAAAGAAGGGAAAAGGTAGGGGAGAAAGAAGGGAAAAGGTAGGGGAGAAAGAAGGGAAAAGGTAGGGGAGAAAGAAGGGAAAAGGTAGGGGAGAAAGAAGGGAAAAGGTAGGGGAGAAAGAAGGGAAAAGGTAGGGGAGAAAGAAGGGAAAAGGTAGGGGAGAAAGAAGGGAAAAGGTAGGGGAGAAAGAAGGGAAAAGGTAGGGGAGAAAGAAGGGAAAAGGTAGGGAAGAAAGAAGGGAAAAGGTAGGGAAGAAAGAAGGGAAAAGGTAGGGAAGAAAGAAGGGAAAAGGTAGGGAAGAAAGAAGGGAAAAGGAGGAAAAGAAGAAAGATGGGGAAGGGGGAGAAATGAAGAAAGATGGGAAAAGGTGAGGGGAAAGAAGAAAGATGGGTAAGGGAGGGGAAATGAAGAAAGGTGGGGGCTAGAAGAAAGATGGGAAAAGGGAGGAAAGATGGGAAAAGCTGCAGGGAAAGAAAGATGGGAAGAAGAAAGATAGGAAAAGGGTACAGGGGAAGAAGAAGAAGGGGGGGGAAAGATGGGGGAAAAGAAGAAAGATGGGAAGGAGCAGGAAGAAGAAAGATAGGAATGAAGGGCAAAGAAAAAGATGGGAAGGAAGGGGAAGAAGAAAGATGGGAATGATGGGGAGGGAAGACAATGAGTGGGGGGAAAGGGAGTCAGAGAAAGGGATGAGAAGGACCCTGGGGAGGATGACACAGGGACCAAGAGGAGGGGGTGTCAGGGAACAAGGGGGACACCGTGGGGGAAATGTGAACCCAAGGGGTTGAGGGGACAGAAGGGAGGGGGAGGCAGAGCGAGAACCTGCCCGAGGGAGGGGGAGAGGGCCCGAGCGGCTGAAGGCACAGAGGCAGTTGATTAAGGTGAACAAATAATTTTATTGGTGCATGCAATACATGTCAATACTGCAAAGTTCTTCCATCACGGCTCTCACACACGGAACACCAGGCTGCTCTACCCGCGCCCAGCCAAAGCCAGCCAACACACGGCACCGCCGGGCCCTACCCTAACACCACGGAACAACTCCAACCCCAAAGCAACGGAATAGAATCTCCTCCCCCATATAATCCCCATTTCATTTTACAGATTTTTTTTTTTTAAATTATAGTTTTAAATAGAAGCTGAGAATGCGCCATAAAAATGAGCATTAAATCCATCGTAGCGATGGTGCCTGCTTTATACATGATGGGTGTACACCATCTTTTATTTCATTTACATTTCAATCGAACAATAGATTTGCAAAGAAAATGTCTAATACAGACGTAAAAATATTCACACTAGAGCTTCACAATCGGTTGTACAATTGACAAACAGGCCTCTTTTCCCAAACTTTCCAGCTAAGCAAATTTATTAAAAATGTCATCAATGCAACAAGAAAAAAAAAAAAGTTCTCTTTAAAACTTCCAGGGAAAAGAATACGCAGTAAACAGTATAAATGCGACAGCAGATGCTGCAAGCTAACCACGATACTTCTGAGTGGCTGTACAGTGGGGATGTGCAGTACAAATCAAAGCCACGTGTGTTGTATCACAACTACCGTATAATGTACTTGTTTGCCCAGCTACGAAAACGCATGCATTCCCATGCCTTGGATTCACGGAGATCTACTCTGGATAAATCGATGGGCTATGTGCAAATGACCTTGGCTTTTGGCAGTAATAAATGCAGCCAGGCTCGGTTTTAGTTCAGCTTTTACAGCAAAATCTCGAGTGATTAAAAGCTCCCACAAGCATCCTTTTCAAATACAGGTGTAGTTTTATGTTCGGGCATTGGTCATTTTAGTGATAAATAAGAATAATCAACAGGCTTTTTTTTTTTTTTACCTTGTTGTGTTCCCTTGCCAGCAAAGAGAGACACAGGGTGACGACTACTGCCAAAGTCAGCTTTTCCTTTGTAGTGGAAAACTGGGTCATTTAAAAACAGCACATTTATTGTGTTCTGCTTGCAAAAGAGGTCCCTCAACGAGGGACAGAGGGATTAAACTACAACATAAAGAATGGACTTTTACATCCTATAGATAATCCGATCGTTTCTCAGTTTGTTACACTCTCAAATTCAACATCTTCCTGTAATAACAGTCTAATAATAATGAATAGTCTGTTCACAAATATGATCAAGCAGCTGCTGGCATACAGTGTTTATGTACAGCAACAGGTACAACTTGTGCTTTAAAAAAAGCAAAGAAAACCAATGTTTGGAACTATTCTGATTTCAGATCAAGTTATCAGAAGCATTCTTTCCTCAGCTGTTACTGACCGCTGTGCATTACTCTGTACTTCACCACCCAGCCAAGCACACTATTACACAAGAACAGCACTGAGCTCTTGAGTACAGGACAAATTAAAATTTCACTTGTCATCAAAGCACTAAAACCTTCCAAATTGGACTTCTACAAAGAGCAATTAAGAGCTTATTTAACATAATCAGCTGCGTACAACTTTTTCCCCCCCCCCCCCCAAATCAAACGCCAAACTTCAGCGTCCCTGTACTAGACTACCAAGAACCAGCAGCAGTTTGCTTTGCCAAGAGTCTAACCTCTCCTTTGAAGGGTCTAGTATACATTCTACAATGCAAAATCTGCATAAACACGAAGACTCATTTCTTGTCACCCGCTTACAGGGACAAAACATCGGTCGCCGGCACTCACCTTGCTCCAGGTGTATGCACAACTGTACGGAAGATTCCTTTCTCACACAGCAACCCCCTCAGAACAAGCACTAGTCTCTACTCAGACCTATGTGAGAAACGAGGCAACCGAGGAATGAATCCAGGTAGTGAGGCAACTAAATTAAGATACTAATAATTCCTGTATCTCTTGCATGTGAAATCCCTGCTGTACCCCTAGTGGGGGCGGGGGGGGGGAACAAAACAAAACAAAAACCAACCCAAACCAACCCAAAATGCTTGCCCAAGCAAAGCAAAAGAGCCAATCTCTCTCCCCAGTCTGCTGTGGGCCTTCTTTTTCTGACAGCACTGCTAAGTTAGGCCAAAACCTAAATGGGAATCACTGCTATCAACACACACAGATTAGTCACACTACCTCAGTGTCAGAAAATAAGCCCTCCCGTAGCCCAAAGGCACCCGATTTGCAACTAGACATATGAATACATACTCGCTTGTACAGAGTCAAGGGCTGAAACTTGACCCAAGAAGAAAGCCAGAACTAGGTTCCCACCTGTAGCTTCTCCTTGTCAGGGCACTGAAGGGCACAGCTTCATGGCAAAAGCCACAGTCAGTGTTAAAACCACAGAAAATGCTGTGAAAACCCCCAATAGTTCTTTTGCCTGTCATTCAATAGATGAAAAATTCAACTAAGAAAAAAAACCGCTAGCCTCAGTTAAGAACCAAGAGCTGCTACGTCATGGGATCTCCTGCTGCAGACGAGTGTATCGATACTACATCGATTCCTAAATATGCCAGTATGGTTGGTAGGAATATGTTCGGCTTATGTAATTTCACTGGACAAACAGGCAAATGTGTGTAAGCAGCTTCATCCCAATCCCCCTCCAGCAGAGCACAACCAAGTTCTTAAAACTGCAATTTTAAAATTAAAAAGTTAAGGTAAATACACAATCAATTTATGTAGTATATATTCACCCTCAGATCATGCTGAAGATGTTCTGTGGAGTTCTGGTGCACAGAGGGCTCTTTCCCTGAGGGCAAATAAGGACTTCTCAAACCTTTATATTTTCTCTATTTTTGTAACAAAATAGCAATTTAAAATTTAAAAATCTTTTAAAAAAATTACATCACCTTCAACATGGAAGATCTCACTGTTTAAATATCCATGAAAGAGACATACTTGTTTGCATATCTGTTTTGGAATTACATTGTACAGCAAATAATAGTATCTCAGAAGCGTTTCAAAAGTAATATAAATTCATATTTACAGAATGGTCTTGGTATAAAATATACAACAATCATATTCATGTCTAACATTCTAAGTTAAAGTTAACACCGACAGGAAATAAGTTAAGGTGACAAAGGTGGTCTGGTTCTGGGATGAATTCACTGCGAGTTGCAAGTGGAACGAAGCCTCATTCTAACCCTAGCGACAAGGTGGCACTGGCGAGAGGAAGGTTCAGCAACAGCCAGAGGAAACTAAGAGGAGACTACTTGACTGTTTTTCTACATACATTCCTTTACATTTGAGTATTAAATAGATGTGTAAGATCTTCCATACTGACACCAGAATATCAAAACTAACCCTTGGATTTCCAGGTTTATTTACAACATAATTAATTCATGGACATGTTCATTAGGAGAGATATCAAACACCAATATTTACTTAGTCTAATCAGTAACCCTCAGGGAAATGCCAACCCCCACCCCCCAGAAGCGTGCACAAAACAGTTATCAAAACCTTACCCGACCACATAGCTGTGATTTTGTAAAATAACAACTCAGACGACCAGTAACATGATCCTCTTTAAGCATTTTGCTAGCAGGAAAAGCCCTTACATGCAGTACACCTGGTGAAAGATCAGCTTGGCTTAAAATATTCCAGTACAATTTTCAGAGTAAACAACTTCACAGAAGTTAATAAAAACATAAAAAAAAAATGTAAAACTTGTCACAAAGAAAAGTTAAGAGGACAAACAAGACAACAGTAATCATCAGGAGGGTGAGTCCTGCTTTCTTTTTTTTTTTTAAAAAAAGGTGGATTTTTAAGCTTTGCAAAAAAAAAAATATGTCCAGGGCTCTAGTTCTGTGTATGTATGAGAAAAGATTTTCAGCTGACATGTCTAACGTGAATCTCAGTCACATCTTAACAGGGCATGAATTCATAAACTTTCAGTACTCTGAAGGTCAGATAAGGTTATGTTATTAGATATTCAAGGTCTTGGAAAACAAGTTGCCACTGAACAAGCAAAAATTAAACCTGAATACAAAATTATGATTAACAACATTTAACAAAGGTAATACAACCGTCTTAAATTCCCAATATTTAGTTTAAATTAAAAACAAAACAGTACAAAAAACAGCAATACCATCTTGTTAGTCAGTGCAAACACTACATACAGGGTTTTCAAAGGAAAGCCAAGAGCACCTGATACTTTTTGCCAAGTCATCTGGATTCTAGAATCTCCAAGTTGAGAACTATTAATAAAAAAAAAAGAAAACCAAAATTGCTGTTACATTAGTGCATAACCTCTCAAAAAATGGTCAAAAAATGTTTCATGTATAACTTAGGGAAATCGATACCTAGTACATTAGCTGGAGGACTTAGGCACTTGGTTTACTTCTGCTAACTTTACTTGGACAAGTAGCCTGTGTATGTGTATCTACAATACTAAAGCAGAAATCAAGGAGGAATAGGAACAAAAAGCTTCAGCAGAGCACTGCACCACAGACCTGCAAACAACGTAGCAGTGCAAAGCTAATGGTGTGGTAACCCTGTAAGTCTCAAGTCCAAATCTCCACCTCTCATTCTTCAAACAAGAAACAATACTACATGCAAAGTTCCGTAACTAAAGAAAAAGCAGCTGCAACAAGACACGAGTTCTTCTCTCATGAAACAAAATAGAGACAAATAAGTTAGTCTTCCTTTCACTAGATGTATCATCGTAGGATCCTGCTAGTTTAAATAACTGAGTTGTTAGTTTTCTACAGAAGCCATTTTAAACAAGAATGGCTCAGATTCCGCACCGGATTGCTACAAACTCATAAAAAGCTGCTTTAAGCTTAAGTAAAACAATGTCCAAATTCCATTTGTTTGTGGAAAGTGAACGCCTTACCCTAGTAAAGTAAGTTCTTTTTTTTTTTCTTCAGAATGCTAATGCGAGAGGGGCTTGAAGTATCAAAGAGTCCACAGGAAATGCATGACCCCAATATTATTTTTTTTAAAAAAAATATACATTATATAATATATATTATATATATAAAAAGCTAGTGTAAATGCTTCCATGGTGTGGTCACAAGCTGGAAAGATGAATGCCTTTCAGCTGTTAACCATCCTGCCATTTGCAACAGGCTTTAAAAAGTCATTTTTATCCTCAGACATAATGTGAGCAGTTTTCAAAATGAGGCTGCCAACACTGACTGATGTGCTGATGGGCAGGCAGCTTGCATTGCTAACAGATGTTGTGATCGGCTGACTGAAGCAAGAAGTTACGGGCAGGATTGTTTTCTGCTCCTCCCTGAGGAGAAAAATAAGTTACACAAATATTAAACAAGTACATGCACAAGTATCCGGAACTGAATTGTGTGCATTAAATAAATACTGACATAAACTCATTTTTAGCAACAGGCTAAACATCTTAACTACGGAACGGTACGCTCGAGATGTTAAATGCAGTCTGCCTCGTTTTCAAAGGCTGCATTACACATTAAAGGCTACAGAACAACCTAAAATAGTGTATTTTAAAAACTACCTCTCTATGGAGATTTGTGCAAACAGTTATGACTTAAACCTTCTGAAGTTCTTCTTAATTTCTGTTCACTATAAAAATACTCTTGCATTTTTTGCTTATTGAATGTGAAAGGTATTTAACAGCTGTGACAGGTTTCAGTATACGCGATTACAACAATGCACATGAACAATGGTACCATCCCGTGACTTTCGTATTTGTGACCTAATTCTATTTCTTAACAAGTTCTTCTCACTTCACCATGTACACACAAGGCAGATGTCTGATCCAGGTCTGAGTAGGTGCGCAGTGCATCCTTAACCACGCTCCAGCTATTCTGACGCTGCTCTTTGTCTAACACTGGCAGACACTGCTGTTTCGTCTAACACTCACAGAATCACAAGGTCTTCACCTAAACTTTGTCTCTTCTGTTCCATAGATTCTTTCGGGTGCTGCTTTAGTGGATGCCCATTCTCTACAGTTGTTCCATTGAGCAGCTGATCATCTTGAGCACTAATACCTAGCTGTATATCCAAAATCTCCTACAGAGAGAAGGAGAAACATCCATCAATACTGTCGCTACCAGCCTTCATTTTCCTATTATGCTCCACTACATAAAGCTGATGGAAACGGGAGTCATATCACACGACTCCTTGTTTTTACTTCATACTATTGGAATGTCTACCACATTTTACTATAAAGGAAAACCCAGTTATTCAAAGATGGCAGTGAATGACAACAGCAGTGTAAACATCGGTTGCCAGAACACGGTTTATCGGGTG
The DNA here is from genome assembly GCA_033558105.1 of Coccyzus lansbergi. Classification (NCBI taxonomy): domain Eukaryota; kingdom Metazoa; phylum Chordata; class Aves; order Cuculiformes; family Coccyzidae; genus Coccyzus; species Coccyzus lansbergi. The sequence continues at coordinate 170,845 of JAUMJK010001497.1, read as the reverse complement.
GGATATGAAGGAAGCCTCATCATTACTAATGCTATCAAAAAATAAAGAGCACAAAGCTGAAAACTACAACAAAGAACATGGTGAGGTCTTTTAAACTTTGGTACTATTAACCTCCTGGTATCTCCGCAAGAAGTAAGAGACCTCTAGTGTTAAAATAAGGCCAATGTTTGATATCTTACAACGACTAAAACCAAAAGGCCTTGCTAGCAACATCATCTACTACTTCACAGACATTTTAGAAGTTTTTAAATCCCTAACAGAAGGGCCCAGTGAGCTCTTTAGAGACACAGGTTTTCGTACTTACTTCTATTTGTTCACCTTGCCCATCAGGTTCATCTGTATCGAGGGCTGACAGCTCCAATTCAATGTCTCGATCTGGCTTTGTGTCTGCACAGTCCTCAGTATAATCAGTCTAAAAAAAGAATTAACATGTTCTGTAAACATCAAGGGGGCTTTTCACCTGCTTCACACAACATGCAAGTGTTAAAGTAAAAAACAGAAAATGCGCTTCTAGGACACAATAATTCTACAATACAAAAGAGCTAGTTAGACACAGGGTTTTGGGCAGACAACACTGGATATAAAGCTAAATCTAATCACATTAAAGTACTAAAATGGAGATAAAAAGAATACTGAAGTAACTGTAGGGTCCTGCAGGGTCCATTGGCAGAATGTTTATATTGATAACATGTACAAGAAGAATGGAGAGTAATGACTGCAAAAAAATGGATCATCACATTCCTCCATTTTTTAAAGGGGTGACTGGGGCAGCAGCATCACATGTATACCTACTCGATCCCAGGGAAATAACCAGGTGCAAGAACAGTGATTCAACTTGTACAGAATGTGTTATAAACATTTGGAAATGTTAAAAGTAAGAGTTTTAACTCTTATTAAAACACAGGTATTTGTATCTATACAAAACACCTCAAAGATACGTTTCATCCCAATCGCCCCTTTCTTTACCTCACCATTCCTCAAATCAATTTCCTTGCTTAAAAGATTTAAGGTAAGACGACTGCCTTCATCTAGAGAATTCCACTTCTGTTGCATGGCTAGTGCGTTCGCCTCTCTCTGAAGTAATAATGAGTTACTTTTGGCCTACAGAAAGAAATACATTGGTTACCAACAACTAAGCGTAAACCACGAACTGTCAAAAGGCAAAATAAACCAGCTTACAGAGAGAACTGTTCCCTTGCTAGATGGATATTGATATATTCCTTTAATGCATAGCATTTATTATGTTAAGCATTTGCTGACAGTCCTAAAACCGACCCTACTGATGTCAGTGGAGCAGCTCATATTAGCAGTGCTCATACTTAGCATTGTGGTGCTAGCACCTCGTTAACCCTCAGTGATAATTTTGTGAATCATACTATTTTCTGTAGGTGACATTAAGAAACTTTATTTTAAATCACTTCACTAAATCATTCCTTCATAATTATAAAACCCACACAGGGTATAACATATCATCTTACCTGCTGTAATTCAATACTCAATAGATCTCCAGTGCTGGAATGCTTCCTGTGACCAGACAAATCTGTAACTATGAACCTGTCCCTTTAAGAGAAAGAAGGCAAAAGTGGGAATTAAAAACAAGTCAGCTAAAGATAAAGGTCCTTCCATTCATCTAATGGTGACTCACAATTCATATTACAGTACTGACAGACTTAATGAGCCTATCAATGTCAGATTTTTGGACAGAAACCCTGTGACTAAGATAACACTCTCCATCTTCACTGGGGCTCGACACCTCAAGGCATTATATGAAGCAAACATCCTGATTTTGCATACGGTTAAGATGTGGCAGGAAAACTTGACAGAAAGTACTCAAGACTGCAAATCTTGAGATGATGGCTTGACAGTACCTGACTCCAAATTTTTGATTAGGTCTCTGAAGGGATACGTTGCTAGTAACTGAGTAGCGTTAGCTGCATTAAGAATTAAAGACTAGACAAGTTTTAATAACCTACTTTTTCCAAGGCCTTATACTGGATAAGAAAAAAATATTTTACTTAGAGAACGTCTATTAATAGTCCCAGATTTTTTCCCCCCACAACTCAGGATTTTCAAGAATACCAAGATACAGAAAATACTTTTAACTGAGCACAGAAAAAAAGGCCATACCGTTCCACATAACGTGCTGATGAAGTAGAATCTGAGCCATAGGCACTCCATCTTGAGTCAACCGCATTGACATAAGGGACATAATCTGTAACAAATCAAGCCACCGTTCATTACCTGCTCTGTTCTCTAAGTGTAATATACAGGTATTTTAGCTCTTTGCATGGTCATTGCCATAGTTATCATGAACAGGATAAACGTGATGTACACTATATAGTCAGACATCACCTGTACCTGATACGCTGATGGGTTTAGTAGCACTTCCTTGGGAAGCAGTGGCCTGAATAGGATCTGTCGTGTGATAACCCGTGCGGGATGACCTGGAGATTGCACCCCACTTGGAGATGATCGGTCCATCGCTAAACGGAATTATAGGATCTTCTTCCTTTGCCCTTCGCTGAGTTTCAAATAAATGCACTCTCCTTTTAACATCTCCGCTGTCCAAATCCTACACATTTAGGAGACAGAAGGCATGGACTCAATTTGAGGTTATTCAGATTCTGCAGTTGCCCAATAACTTTGATTACTGTGGCTGCCACTGCAACATATTAAGATTATTTTAGATGCCTCAGAATTGTTTGGATTTAGGTGTACACGTATACAAGTACAAAGAACTCTGAAGACAGACAAACATAAGTAAGAAGTGAAAAATTTGTATCCCACTCTAATAATCAAAGAACACATTTAAAATCAGTGACTTCTTATCACATTTATAGACCACCTATTCAAAATACTTTGGCTACAAGTTTGACTTAGAGATCTTTAAATAAAATAATTGTTTCTGACACCCAAGAATTTATTTTGTCACTGAACTAAGTACATTTCTGAAACCGGGAAAAGATTTCTAAATTACTTCATATGGGCAGAATTATCTTAAAATACTGAGAATAGAAACTATCAACTTGAATAAAAAAAGCTTGTTTAACTAAACAACAGGCACTTGGGTGTGTAAGTATCATTACACTAATGAGATAACATGCAGAAACCACCTACCATTAATACGGCATTTGAATTGGCAATCACATCCTTGGGTTCAGAGTCGATAGCATTTATACAAGAACCGATAGTGCCACAAGACCACGGCGAGTAGTGAGAGAGATGGTCTTCCTCAAATTTAGTTCCGCTCAGATCACTGACACTCTCTGAGAACTACAGAAGAGGGAATAAAATAAGCAGTGCATAATAAAACTGAGGGATTCATATTAAAATAAGACAAGACATTCACTGCTACTTAACTAAACTATCTCAGAAATCAATCAAGAAGATACATCTGTATTTTCAGTTTGACTCAGGGACAACATAACCAGTTCCATTCAGTTTTAAACCAGCTCAGGTGATGCTGTCACAAAAGGGCAAGCTTTGCCACTGAAAAAAACAGCCTGGCCTGCTAAGATGAGAGACTGAAGTAAAGGTCACTATGCTAGTGGCATGTTTCATTAGGTAAGTATCTGTAGTAATTAAATTGAGAGAAGCCATTCATTTTCCTTTAATGTGTAAGCCAGCAACAAACTGGCTGCAAACAACAGATGGCAGGTAGAAAATCTTTACTAGAAATATTAAATGGCACCATACAGAAATAAGAAGAGACAATAAAGAAGTTCTTTGGCTTCCCACCTCTGTGCTGAAATCTACACTGAAGAGAGGAGAAGGTGGTGTTGGAGATGGTGTTGCCATAGGAAGGGTTGACGATACCAGAGGAGCTTTCTGTGTGTGGTACTGCGCCCACTGCTCTGGTTTCCGTCTTAACTGCTCATCGTAACCAGTCTTCAAGTGACCACAAGGCTCCTACCAATAAGAGATAAAGGACAGTGTTATCCTGTCATATGCTAACCAGAAGGTAAATACTTGCAGAGGACACCAAACTCCCTCAGGTCTGTAACCTGCCATCCATATCCCTAGATGAATTTCACAAGGATCTGGGGGAGAACCTTGCCCATGTATGACAAATTAAATCCTAAAGACATTATAAATTCAAGCAACATTAATGGGAATTAAGGAGGCAGAAGGTTCTGGTCCTAATCCACATCAGTGGTCTATTTTGCAAGCCCATTTTATTAGGGTTACAAACAAAACAAGAACTTTGTCGAGGTCATATGATCACTGCAACCTCAGATAAACAGAAGAGGTCCATGCTAATTATTTCCCAATGTTTCAGTAATGACCTTCAGAATCCAGACCATGTCCCCCCTTCTCCAGCTCTCACTTACCCTTGGTAAAGGCACCGTCCTCTGTTCGTTTGGAGGTTGACAAGCCACAGAGTAATACCCATCCAAAGAGTTGTATCTCTCACGCAATGATGTCTGATAGACAGAGGAGTGCATCACGTCCATGGGAGGTAAAGAATTGCTCCTAATAATATCATCTCGTGGGTACATCTGTGGGCGCCAGATGCGCCTGCTGTCATAAACTGGAGCATACATTCCAGAAGGGACAGGAGGAACCGGTCCATACGGCTGCGGAGGAGGAGGTTGGTAAGGAGAATTCAGTCGATCTCGAGGGGGAAATGTACTGTAATGATCGGCATATGGCACGGAAGCAGGTGGGAGGGAGGATTCTGGAACGTTATTGGACCTCACAAAGCGAGGAACACAGGGAGCCACACCAGCTGGTACAGTTGGAGGTGGTGGATAATATCCTTAAAAATCGGAAAAAGGCATATTTAATGTAACTACAAATGACCCAGAAACGCACACCTTCTAAAACTGTAAACAGCGTTCGTAAGTACTTTTAGAGAATGAAGAGTCACACTTTAGAAACCCCTTACTGACCCTATCATTTTTCTGGGGAATATTGTTTCATGTACAACAACCATATTAACCGATGTAGTGCTGACCCTCTAGCACCTCGACCCCACTTGGAAAAGGAAGTTTCTCTGCCATTGCTCCTAGATGTTATGGTTTAACTACGTAATTGAAAAGACAGCATATTAAGCACTTCTTTACTTAGGAAGTTAAAATTGTTCTTTCTAAAACAAAAGGCAATACTGCTAAAATAAAGTAATTCTGAAGGCCCATAAATAACCATTGCACACTTGGCTTATTCTTTTTAATTTGGACAGGGTTATTTAAACACCTCTACCTTTCGTATTGAAAGCCTGTGAATGGCCTGATGCTAGAACGCCTAATTGTTTCCTTGAATATAAACACGCATATCACAACCTAAAAAGACGACTGAAAGCTTTCAGAAACATTTGAGCAAGCACAATTATGTGTAAGTCTCCTAAAAGAAGCATGCTCTGCCTCAGGTCTGAATGCTGTCTATAGATAACTTCATGGACAGGGTGTAGGTGCACAAGCCTAAATAAACGCAATTCATTGCTAACAAACGAAAAAGTAGATGAAACACCTCGAGGTTCAGGTTCTTCTGGGTGCTGAGGTACAAGCTGCATAAGACAGAGCATACAAAGACAAGAACACTGGGAGCAAACTACAGGTCCCTCCCATACTCAGCAACAGACCAGAAGAGTATTGCATTTAGTGAAGATTCAGCTGGTATTTTAAGAAAACCCACAAAACGAAGATAAAAGTTATTTCACAGCATTCAGGTTTATCTAGAGAAAAGTTGAGAGTTAGTTTTGATTCAGTGCTTGTCTCACTCACCTGTCTGTGGGTACTGCGGAACTTCATATGACAGCTGAGTCCTGGGATCTTGGAAATATTGAACATTATCAGAATGTGGAGGGTAGACGGGTACTCTGGGTACAAACGGGCTGGATTTCGGAGGTACAGAATTAACGTCTGTTCCAATATTAGGAGGACCAGCTGAGGTAGCTGCTGCCTGGCTTACAGGAGTCTTGGGTGGAGAACCAATTTTACTGAAAAGGATTACCGAGAGATCATTAAGTGAATCTTCACTTATTTCAGCTACCTCTACACACACATTCACATGCAGTGTCAAAATCTGGGCCATGTGATTTCCTCTGGAACTTTTGTTTTCATCCCCCAAACTGGTAATGATTATTCTATCTCAGACTTTCACTAAGACAACTCAAAAGCTAATATAAACATTTTAGTGTGTACCTAGAAGCTTATATAGCACTTCTAAGTGCATTTTAGTAAAGTCAAAGACTTTGGAAAGTCACTCAGACTCAGTGCCTCTCCAGTGCCTTCATTTCCCCAGATAGGAGAAGAATCCAAAAGGTTTTAAGGGAAAACCCCTATACAGAAGGTTTCTGGCTACATGCACCCGTCTTGTTTTCAGGAAACATCCAATTTTGAGTGCACGTTTTTCGTTTTATGAAGTAACCCAATAGTAACAAAGATCAGCCAGGCAGATGACAACAGAATAAAGGACAAAGAGAGAGATTTACTATTTTATCTATATTGCACTGAGCATTTAACAGCTAAAACAATCGATGCTGGCTCTGACAACTTGAATCCACAGACTTTGTATAACAATATCTGCACTGCAGTACCAGATCTTACACAACTCTGCAGCCAGTGAGCACCAGCAATCAGTGCAAGCCAGGACCAGAATTCAGTACCCGCTGTTCGCCATCCACACGCTCCATGATAACCTAAAAGCAAAATGTTGTGCTTAGTTGTCTGTATGATAAAAGTCACCTACTTTTCAGGTAGTGATTCTGTAGGTGATCCAGAAACATTCTGGCCACTGGCTCCAGTCTTCCCTCCCTTCTTGGTGCTCTCTAAAGCTCTCAAGGAGGTCTCTGCGCAGCGAGGGATCAACTGGGGGACACCACTTTCCAGATTAGCTATTCCGTTAGTACTTGGTACCATCTTCCCTGCTGCTTCCGGGCTTCCTATGACAGAAATGACGTTGCCTGTTGTGGTTGAGATGGTGCTGTTTACGCCGACTTTATTTAGAAGGGGGAATGTTCTCACTGTTGCACTGATTTTTTTGTTCCTCAAGCGATACCTACAAACACACAGAAGACAGACTGTTCAGGAAGTGTTTATTGTGCAGTTTAACATATTTGTAATACTAGCAAAAGGAAGGGATTGAGAGGAACACTATATCCAAAAATTGCAGGACTTTAAACAGATGCTGATTTTCAATGACCTGTAAAGAGAACATAAGTGTCTTCCTTATAATGAAGATTATTTCTGAGAAGATTCACTTCTGTAGTTCTTAGAAAATGGATTTGGGTGAAACCAGCTTCAACAAATGTGTACATTACCCACTAACTAGAAGACTCACTTTATTCTTCTCTCCTGCAGGTGATATAACCAATCCCTGACAGACACTGAGCCCAGACTCAGTTTCAGGAAAGGAAGTTTTACTCCCCATTGGGTAAAACAAAAAAATAAACCTAGAATTATTTTACAGACATTGCTTTGCAGTACCTTGAATTCACGTAAATAGTTGTACCTTCAAGAGATTCACAAATCCTTCCAAATGAATAAACATACAGAAAAAGCTGTTTTCAAAATACAGTGGAAGTTGCTCGGATTTAAATTGAAAAGGAAAAAAAAAAAAGATGAGAAAGCTGCCTCCCACACTTACTTTTCAAGCTCTTCCTGAGAATGAGCGAAGGTACAGTTTGTTCCTCGTGGACATCCCCCTTGCTGTCGAAGGTCTCGGCACATACTTGTTTTATATTTGCTGTTTGGTTGTGGCTTTAGAAAAAACACATGACATCCCACTTACAGTCTAGTAGACATTTATACAGAATATGCTTAAAATATACAGTCACATCCCGATATGCTTTTACATTTTGCATCTTTAATCAGAAAATTAGGGATATCTCTTGTTGACTCGTCTAATTACTTTGCTCTTGTGTGCAGCTCAGTGCAGCAAGCTCTGCTGTATTACATATTTAGCAGTGTTAAGATCTCAAAGCCTGAATACAGTATCATCAGTTATTATGCAGAAAAGTCCGTAAATATTTCAAATCAATAGTAGTTTTCAAAGTTGCTTTTTTCAGTAAATGTAGATTAAGACATCTAGCACAATGATTGGATGTAATTACCTGTGGAGTTTCATGGCCTTTTCTACTATAATTCTGAATGAAATCCACCAGCCCATGTACCACAGTCTTCACAGCGACCATTGCATTTTCCAGCTGCTCCCATGTTGGAGATGCGGCATCTAAAATCATTAAAGGCAGGCTTGTCATTCTGGCAGTAATTCCAGCAGAAGCATCAACAAGACGGAACTCTTCTAGTACTTCAAACACCAACTACTAGGACAGAGAGCCCCAAAGAAGGGTTTATAATAAACTGTATTAATTAATGGGAATTTTGAAACTAGGAATGGAGTTTATCGTCTTAATAGTTACTTTGCTAGATATAAAAACAATAAGCAAGTGTTTTAAAAGCTTCACTTGCATACCTGGATTTGGATCTATGTTTGCCAGCAGCTCTAAATGAGGTCTCAGCCTGTTTAAATTTGCAGGATCCCCCGTGCGCTGCAAGACAATTGTCAATTCTTGTACACTCTTTGCAAAAGATTCTGGAGATTGGAGCTGAAAACAAAGCAAGTGTTAGTGTGCTGCATCTCACGACCGTAAATTACCAAGCTTACAAAGATTTTCATTCAACTAGTTCCTAAATGCAACATGTAGTGTCTTCAGATGGCATAGAGAGAGTATCACTGGAGAGAAATTTCATCTCCCAGCTCAGAATCTGCCCTATGAAGCTTCATCATAAGACACAAAAAAGATATTAAAGCACTGGAAAACAAAATGTCTTCATGTGAAGAACACACTACAGTAGGGAAAACCCCTCATTATAGTTTTAATTAATATTTTATATGACTAAAGACGAAAAGTTAATATCAGGTTCTTGGATTTTTATTGTAACATTTTGTAATCAAATCTAATCCTACAAAGAAACTAAAACCACCCCTTTGACTAACCTTGTCAATAATGGACTGCATGTGTGATTTATGTGCCAAGTCACCATAAAGAAGGGAAGACCATTGTTCTGGTGATATCCGAAGTCCTGCTTCCATGGCAATGTGAACAATCTGGGCATCATGTTCTCTCCGCAAAGCCTCATAACTCCGAAATTCTTCTTTAAGTTGCATCAGAGAAGAATCCTCATCCCTTTTAGTGACCTAAGAAATAGTAATAGTTAAAAAATCCACCTTTACAAAAAAATCTGCAGGTCTATTGGAAAAAGAGAGTAACACAGCACAAAAGAACTGCTTTTGTGTATTTAGCATATAATTAATTTTCTTCAACGCATTCAAGAACTACGCTATCGGTGCACAGGCAGAACAGCCAGCTCTTCAAATTTTACAGCATCACAGGTGCAAAACTACATCAACTGCACTACTTCCAACTAGGAAAGTGATCTGACTTGCTTTATATTTTGATCTTCTATTCACTCTTCTCCAGATACAAAGAGCAGGAATATCCAGTTTCAATAAACCACCCATATGTATCAAAACTAAAGTGTCTCATCAGCGCAAAGCAGCTGACACAGACAAATTCAAAAGGAGAGAGTGCGATGTGTTGGAACACAATGTTGGAGCTCAGGCTGACAGTACTCTCTGTGTACAGAGACCCTGCCTCGTGCCAGGTGCTGGGGTAGGGAATCTCCCAGGACTACAGCATTCCAAAAGATTTCTTTAGAATTCTGGGATTGGATTCTAATCTTTGAGGGGACCCAGGTTAGTCTGGCATGGCTGGTCATAGCCCATTCTTGTGAATCTGAATAAAGCCCAAAGTGATTTTATTAAAACATTTCTTTTCCTGAAATGGGCTAGGAGTGCATACAGAGTCGGGTTCTACACCTCTTTCACAAGAGGTTAATTCCCAGATGATGGGCAGCAATTTCAGTATCTCTTCTGGATTAATACCACATAGTGACCATTTGTTCCTTTTCCAGGGAATTTTAAATATCAAAAAACTACTTCACAACAGCTCTACGTAAAATCATAAAATCATAGAACAACCAGGTTGGAATGGACCCATTGGATCTTCTAGTCCAACCACTCCTATCAAACACTAAACCAAGTCCCTCAAGACCTCAAATCTTACAGTCTACATTATTTAAATCTGTAGAAACTGCATTTATGTAACATTATGCAGATGAAAGATACTACTCCCAGGACAGGTTCTCTGGAGTTGTACTAGTTCACTATAGCAACCTTCCAATACTGGTATTTTACCTTAAAGCATGATGCTCTATACAGTAGCTGCACAACGTGACCAATGCTCGTTTTAGAGGCCTGAGGAAATCTTGGTTCTAGCCTTTGTACAACAAAAAGTACCAGAACTTTTCTAGAGAGTGCAGAGCCATCTTCCAGTGCCAGTAGAACAAGTTTCAGTGCCTCCTCTTGCATAGCTTTGAAACACACAAATAAAAGATAGGAAGTGAAATACATTTCCAGAAAGCAGCAAGGCCACCATATATTAACACCATAAGCAGGAGCATCTTAATCACCTTGAACATAGTTTCTTGTTACTTTCTATTTCATTGCTCATTAAAAAAAAAAAAATTGTAAACATTTAGAAATTCGCTAGTTTAGAAATATTTAGATGCACTCTAAACACAGAAAATTTAAAGAGCTAGGACTAATTTTCAGTAATAAAAACATCAGTAGCTCAGTTTTTATACTTTTTTCCACTGTGCAGTCTTGTGGCCTTTGTCATCTTGGACACCTCATCAGCACCATCATCAGTGACTGTAATTAAGAGAGGACTACTAACAGTTTAAACAATTTCCTTCTCATTTCACGCTTGCTTTAGTAACATTCTTAACTAAGAATTTGCTGGTTTTATCAAAGACCAACAGGACCATTACACATTTAATTAAAATTATGTTGGAACCGAAGTTAGGTTGATTGCATTTACAGCTGAAGAATGAAGAAGGCAGTGCAGTCACCTGTCTAGTTCTAATCAAAGGCAGCAGTTACACTGCATTAGGAATTGTGCAGAGATCATGCTTATTTACTCTGCTTTCCCAGGAGTTTTAAATACCTCTTCACATTTTTCAGGAACAGTTAAGGGGGGACAACACCAAAACTTTAAACAAGTAGGTTTTACTAACATGTCTTATTTTCTTCCTCCTCTCTCACTGGCAAAAAGTCGAAAAGCAGAAGTAATTCCATCTTCAATCAGACAGAAGACACATTCAAAGAATGGGTTTTTTTTTTTTTAATTTAAGAAAAGGTACAGCTAAATAGGCCCTTTTGCAGATTCTACTTTACCTGGTCCTAGAAACTGGCATCCTCGTGCCCTGACAGCAGCCCAAAGATTGGCAGAAAGCTGCTGAGGATTTTGGTGCTGCAAGATCAGCTCTGTTACGGTTCTCTCTCCCAGCGATCGAGCTGCTCTCATAGCTCTAACCCGACCCTCTTCCTCCACCAGCTGACAATTCACCAAGGTCACAAGCTTCCTTTGCATGGGACGGCTCAGTGCACTCTGATTCAAGCTTGCAACACCTTCAAAGAAAGCAAGAAAAGGAAAGCTATTGCTTCTTATTCAGATAAATCTAACTGAGTAAGAAACAAAATTGTCTAGCATGCGTCTTTCTCTAGGATTTAGATAATAGTCACATCTATCTTCGCTTCTCTTCTGCAACTGTTTAACATTACCAAAAAGAATATTAATTAAAGTCTTAAATAGACATCAAACCCATCCTTTGGGGAAAATCAGCTTTGGTACAAAGTTAGCCTCAAGGAAATACTATTAAACAAAAAAGAACATATTGCAAACTTAATAAAAAAATCAAGTGTCACAGGTGCGAAAAAACTTTTAAAGACGTACGGGAAAATTTGTCGTAAAAATGAGAGAAATGTCCCATTGATGCCAAAGATAACTGCTGCCAACAGTGCTGTTCAAAGGAAGCTACAACAAAATTCCACTGCTCAGTAGAGACTCACCTTTTCCTCCACTTAATGGCTTTAAGTAGAGTGCCAAATCCTCAACACATTTCTTTGCTACTTCATAATGTTTGTTCTCTCCTACATTACTCAACTTTACTGTCTGATGATCAGGTACCTAAGAAAAGGCAAGGGGGAGAAGAGGTGAGAAAAACGACATACACCCAGCTGAGTTACGCGATCTGCCGCCAGTGGCACTACCATCCCTGTTATTAATTACATAACACTGCAGATGTGGACTGCTTTTTAGAGAAGTCAAAGACAGGATGCGACTAGGGTATGTAGAGCATAATAAGGAGTAACAAAAAGGACTCAAGATGAGGAGCCGGGTGATGAAAGATTATTTGTTAGTACTCAACACATTAAAAACAAAAGTAGGATAGGAAACAACAGCCTAAGTCTAACGAGAAGGTACTTAAAAGCTGAACAAAGAACACAGGATTTGAGAGGATGATCAGTGTGATCTACTACAGAGACACACGGGAAGTTATGAGACAAAATTAAATGGGAAGAAAAAAAGAAAAAAAATCAAATGCAAAGTTAAAAATTCATTTTAGCATTATTTGGACATGCTGAAATCTTCAAAGAGAATGAGAAAACTTAACTGGGTGGACGAGCAGAGTAACAAGGTCAAAGAGTGAAGACAGAAGGAGTTTTAGTCACAATACACTCAATTGTTTGGAAGACATTTCGGGATGTTAGACCAGGAAAATAAATATTGTAATATCAAGACAGTGATTTGACCAAACTCAGACATAAAAAAAGAATGAAAAGAACACGTGAACTTGGGAAGCAAACTGCTTCAACACAGATAGCGTTGTTATCAATAGCTGTGCCAAGATGTGTGACAAAGACATTAAAAAGCGAAGTAAAGAGCATCATCTCACTGGCTCACCCAGGTGTGATAGTGAGAGCACTATGAAAAGCGAATGAATCAGAGCAGGGTGCACAGACTTATTTAGTCTCCATCCAGCACAGCGCTGATTATATAATCGCTGTTTTGCCACAACTATGAGACAGCACGGGGAGCATTCCCGGCCTGATTAGCCTGTGTCTGAAAGCACAACTGGAGAGCCGTCGCCGTGCATATTTTAACAAAATTATACACAGTTCTGAAACAAACAGCTAGTGGCTCTCGAGCACGTGACGTGCAGAAAGTTCCTTGTAAGGGCACAGGGAATGAGTGCAATCTGCAGGTTCATTTTCCTAATGACACTTGTCACAGATAATTGTCTCTTTCCTAATGGGTATTTTTCTCCAGTCACAGTTCCAGAGTGTGCTTTTTAAAGCAGAATTCAGCTTTCAATTATAACAGGTTTTTGTTTTATGAGAAAAGTATGGTCAACAAAATGGTGCAGCTGCTTTTGGAGTACGTATGGACCTCAAGGTACTACAAATTCAGCGTCTCATCATTTTTTTAGGCTAAAATGAGGGGGAAACATCAGCACATGTATTGCAACTGGCATGTAAATTATAATAACATGATGTAGCAAAGTGAAGAGCTGCTTAAATCATACCTGGGCTCCAACTAACTGGAGGAGTGCAAAGTTTACAGGAAGCACATCGATGTCTGTATTGATGGCAGTCTGGTCGAAAGGACATGCCTTGCGATGAAGCTTGTTCAGGCAGGTCTTACAGACAGTGTGAGAGCAACCTAAGCTGATGGGTTTGTGCACATTCTCATCAAACTCGTTGTAGCAGATTGGGCAGGACAGAAATTCTGTCCACTGAGCTGCCTGCACAGGCATTGTGGAAGCTGGACACTTGTTTAGCAGGCTAGCAGACCATTATTTCACTGTACTATGTTTTGGCAGCTGTAAGTGAATAACAGAGTATTTAAAACATGCTTTCTGATAATTTGGAATTATTTTTTTAATTTAAAAAAAACCCAAAACCACCCAACATTTCAATATTCTACAGAATAAAACAAAATCATAGAAACATAGAAACACAGAATCATAGAACAATCAGGTTGGAAGAGACCCACCAAATCACTGAGTCCAACCGTTCCTATCAAACACTAAACCATGTCTCTCAGCACCTTGTCCACCTGTGCCTTAAATCCTTATGCTGAAGCACTCAAACCCCCCAACTTTGTCTTAGTTTAATAACTGCACCAAAAAAGGTTCATGAGCTGAATTAACAAACTACAAGTTGAAGTTGAACCTATTCATGATAAACAGCATTATTCTCTCAGAGCATTAAGTACACCTTTAGTCCAGGAAGAGTAAGAAATTTCTTGGCATGGAAAGCATGAAGGTGTGAGTCACGGTAACCCATCTCTTACTATATCATCTAACCTCAAGTTTTCCAAATCCTGAAAGCACTACCTGGTTGCAGAACGGGCCTAGGCAGGGAGAAGACATAGAACTTTTTATTTATTTAATTACTGGGGGGAAGTTAAAATGTAATCTTCCATTTGAAGTCAAGTAGAACAATGCTTTCCTTCTTTAAATCTTATTTAGACTCAGACACCAAACTAAACACAGCTATGCTTTTTTAGAAAAAAAAAAGACACCTCTTTTAAAGAAAGACATCAATTAATAAATCCATTAACAAAAGTTAAGAATCATAAGAAAACACTAAAACAATAAGCGATTAGTTTTAGTTTTATGATTCTCTTGCATTAGTTCCCCCTTTACTCCCAAGAGCCCCAGTTGGAGCATCCAAGGGCAGAGATTGCTACATGCAGTTTTGGTTTTCCCATCTCTACCTTCCATGAACCAACAGAGATAAAAGCTCCAATGTGTTGAAAATCCAAGTATTTTGAACAAATTTCATGGTAAAGCAAGCAGTAACTTCAGTTGGCTCACTATGAAGTATTTTCTGTTGAAACATCCCACTCTGTGCAGTAGTGCCATAATAGCATTCCGAAGAAAACATGGATTTATAGAGGAAGTTTTGAAAGATCCTCCCATCTTATATAACTTATGTTCTTGTAAAAGATAATAGGCATAAGAAGTCCATCGAAACCATTCACGTTCAAGCTTTTGTCACGCAGATTTCAATATACAGCTGCATCCAAGACCTGAACAGCCCCACCCTTCGCTGCAATGTGCAACCACCTGAACTTTCCATGCAACCTAGAGACCAGTTAGTTCACTTCATGGTTAAGAACAAGCTTCTCCTAGCAGCTTGTTCAAAATGCAGGTATGCAAATGTTTTAATTACACCTGTAACATTCTATTTCTTTTTCTTCGACAATGGAAAAAACGTACATTTTTTTGAGGAAGCAGAGATCTCCCCTCCACATGTAAATTCAGTAACTCTTTACTGCAATTCCATTGTTGGCTGTGCTACAGTTTAATTAATGCTATAGTATCATACCACTGAAATAATTACTAGAACACTAAGTAGACTATCTGTGGATGTATTTCATGTTAGTTATGACCATCTGTTTAGAAATCCTACTTAGTACCATGAACATTCAGTGCCCTTTAAGTAACAGGATACTTGTACAAGATGTCCTTATCTCAGTGAGCCTTTCAATATTATGCAGCAATTTCTCCCCAAACGAATTCCCACAGTAAGTGCAAAACAAACTGAAAGTTGAACCTGTCCCTTCAAAACCAAACTGCTGAGGTTACACTTTCAATGCAAGCCAGAATACTCACACGCGTTGGACAAAGCAGATTTTCATCCAACTTCTACAAAAGCGCAATCAAAGGTCTTAGAGGAAGGAAAAAAACCCACAGTCCTCTTTAATCTGCTACTGCTACACGTGTCTTTTAAGCAAGGAAACTCAAAGGCAAAACAAATAATAGCAAAAGCAAATAATAGCAAAACCAAGCAACGAGTCAACAGGCCTAGAAAGATTTTTAATTCCTCTATAAAGAATCCCACAATCTACTTAGCGCATCCACTTCAGCTTCTCTACCAAAACAGGGCAGGAGGTGCACAGAATAGCAGCGTAACGCCTTGCAGTGAGCACTGTCCTTAAAGCTGTTTGACAGAACTACCAGCAATATCACTGCTGACCTCAGGATGCCACCAGTGCTCACCTGAGCGCATCACACAGGTATCACAACAAACCAGACAACTCCAGGAAATGCGCTACCACCACGACTCTCAGAGGAAAATGTTTAGAGGCTGTGCATGTGCTAACACGCTGTTGGTCACTGACAATTTTCCTAATAAACAGTATCTGTTTTCACACTGCTCAGTAATTCTCTCAAACGCTGAATCCTCACTCAGAGGCAAAACTCACGTTCCATTTCCACAGACACTTCAAAGACTTGCAAGAAAGGGCCACTCTCTAATTGTTTGTTTTCCCGATCAGCACAGAAATGAAACACAACGGATGCTTAAAGCACGCACTGCCCATTTTTAAAAATCCATCTCAGAGTAGTTCATCATCATAAATGACAGATTCTAAGCATGTGTTGACCTTCAGATTCCTTGACAGAAAAAAAATCTAATTAAATCAGCAAACAGCTGGGGAAAGCTCTCATGTCCCAAACTTCAAGCAGCCCTGCTCAGAGGAACGCTCCATCGTCTATTGAGCATGCCAGCTCTCCTGCCATTCTTGCTCTCCACAATCTCACATCTCCTAATTATCATGTCAGCTTCTACAAAAAACATAAACCACATATTTAATAGATTCATACTTCTTGTCAGAAATAATGTATTTCAGGGATGTCCTCCTAAAGAACAAATTGCTCCAAAGCTCTAAATCGAGTAAAAACGAGGAGGGGACCATAATAAAGCAGGTAAATTAGCAGTCAGTTTGGGTTTGTTTTGACACGTAGCGTACCCAGTGCAGCTACCCTTGGTCTATCTATTTGGTCTGGCAGAAGTGCTGTCTCTGCCTTCTCTCCCCCCATCAAAGCAGAAGCATCCTGTATAAAAAAGAAATGCCAAGGAAACGGTTGGCAGATGCTGGCCAAGCAAGGAAAACAGTTGAAAGAGACAAAGTCCCCTCTGCTCATGGACATGGCACAGGGAAGTCTAATAAGCAGAGCTTGCAGGAGAAGGCGACACAGAGTAATTCCATCAGTGCTGAACAAAGGGAAGCCTTCTCTAAAGCTGAAGGGAAATCTTGAAAAAGTAGGGGGTTATATGACATTTCCACAAATTAAGCTAGTCTAATTACAATCCCACTGTGGATTTAAGCCTAAATCTTGGAAATCAATTTATTTTTAATCACTAAATTAAAGAGTCCTTGATATTGACTTGCTCTCAATATTGACTGCAGAGATCATGGTATTTTCTAAGTGATCTCCAGTATAATTTTCCATTTATGCAGATTAATCATTTGTTTGCACTACATGGAGGCGGCTTTCTCAAGCCTTCCTTCCTAAGTTATGTAGTCTTGAAAGCAGCCTGACTGGGTCAAAAAACTTAGCACCCACATAATCAAATTATCTGTATTAAATTATTCTCTGAAGGGACTAGGATCTTTTATTCTTCTCTCTTCAACAGCCACCATCTACAGACATAAAAAACTAACTTCATTAAAGGCTTAGTAAAGGGCCATCCCATAAAAGCTTTGCATCGTTCAGCTATGATGGCTTGAAATTAAAGTAAATCTTCTTTACAGAGCGACTTGCTTGTTTCTACATTCCATAATATCTGGCACATGTAAATCTCTTTATATCACATGCAAATTCTACACATAAAGCGCAGTCTTTAACGATCACTAAAGACAGCATTTCAATGCAACTTTTTCACTGAACTTTAACGCCACTGAGAGGGCAATTTTGAATTCCAGAAAAGTTGTGAAGAGAAAAATTGGTCACATCTGTACCCACACTGTGATTTGCCAACACACCTAAGGATGCTCCACTTGCTATCCTCTCAAAAATTAAAACTTTAAATCTCCTCTGCCTCCCCAGCATGCGGCTGAAGAATAATTCCCTACAAACAGTGGCACAATTTACAAGTTCATGGTTGTTCAGTGGCTGTCAAAGTTCACTCAGTTCAGAGGTGAATCCCCCAAGTCAACGCCCGTTCGTGCACCCTCAGCAGCTCGCGCCTGCTCCTCCCTGACCGAGTCCTGGGAGCACTTTTAAAAGTTTCCTATATTCTTACGTAATGCCACTGTGGGCTTTTTGCGCTCCGTAGGAGTGACCGAAAGGAGAGTTTGTCCTTGCCACAAGCCCGATACCAATCCGGCTCCTGTAGTGGTATTGACTTTCTGGGACCAACTGAAGGGCAATACACACAAAAAATTCTTTGCCGTCAAAAATCAGTTGTATTTTCTCTGCATTCAGCGTAACCATGCCTGAGCTCAGCTATTTTGACACAATTACTTCAAGAAGAAATACGCTAAAGAATTCCCTACTTGTCATTAATGTTTTTAGAGAATAAGGATTCTCATGTACAGCTCAGTTTCCCCCTTTTATTTTTTGAACATGACCTCTATGCTTCAACGATACATTTTACCAAATGAGAAATTCCGTATTCTAGCCTTTTTAAAGTTTGTACTGAATAACTTACACGCCCAGAGATACTGGTTTTTTTTCTTTTTCATAGGATCGCCCAGACAGGAAGAAGAAACTATATCTATTAATCCCACTAAGGGATCTATAAAATCTAACCAAACAAAACATACCACACACCTCACAAAAACCCTACTCATTATTACCCTCTGGAAACTGTAAACATTCTTCTGATTGCAGATCAACAAATCTTACCTAAAAAAAGATCAATACTCAAGACTAAGACCTAAGTTTGAGACATTTCAAGGACTGACACCAAAATCGTTGGAATTGAACATTTTTGAAAGAACTGGCCATGATCTCAAGCAAGGCAAGAACACGGGTTAATGAGAAACCTTTTCTTGTGGAAAACTTTGCTTACATTGCAGAAACAAGAAAAAGTTCATTAACAAGGTATGCGGGTCTCGAGAAAAGTGATTAATTACAAAAATTGAGGATGCAGTGCTTCACAGAGCAGTACTTAACTCTAGAAATCAAAGCTTGTGTTGCTAGTGTTTCCACAGTAATTTAACACAGACCAAAGGTCAAACAACAACGTTTTGGTCCAGAAGATTTACAGTTGCACTTGTTAGTTCTTATTTAAAATGAAAATAATTCTGTTCAGACACAATTACTGATTACAAGGGTGTAGATTTGAAGGGCTGTGTTTATTTTTAATGTTATGATGTAGCAGTAATGGGTGTGAAAGAACAATCACAAGAGTAGCTACAGGAATGACAACTAAACCCAACCAAGTTTGTACCTAAGCTGACACGCAGCAGAGATTTTCCTGGGTGTCATTTTTTTTCCAACAATAAAGACACTCATCTCATTTGGAGCCCTGACAGTAACCGAACCCTCATCTCTCTCCTCTCACATCGTTACCCTTCCCTACGCTTTGTGCTGACTTTGACGCTTCATTTAAACCCCAATGCACACCCCAAGCACTGGGAAAGCCCAGACATGCTTTTTCTGCTCAGCTGTTTCGGTTGTCTGAGACACTTTAAAAGCAACCTGGTAGACTGGGGCTAGTTTTTCCCTATGATTCTTCTCCCCCACTGCCCTAACACGCAGCTCCCAGAGCAGGAATGCTCCTGACACCAGTGTGATTCCCATCTGGGCTGGAAGGGCTGCACTCACGGCCTCACTCACAGAGAGAGCCAGACCCACCACCCCATGGTGCAGGTGCCAAGGGCAGGGTCACTAGACCTAGTACAGAAAGGGGAGAAACGGATCTACTGCCCCACAGTGCTGGGGCAGTAGATCCGTAGTAGAACCAGACCCACTGCCCTGCGGGGCTGACTCAGGGGGCGGGTGGAGACGACACCAGACTCACTGTCCCACGGTGCTGGTGCACAAAGGGGAGAACCGGGCCCACCTCCCCTCAGTGCTGGGGTGGGGGACGGGAAGGAAATCAGACCCAACTGGCCCCACGGTGCCGAGGAGGAGAAACCAGACCCAGGGTGCCAGCACAGAGGCAGGGAGAATCATAGAATCACCAAGTTGGAAGAGACCCATCGGATCATCGAGTCCAACCATTCCCATCAATCACTAAACCATGTCCCTCAGTACCTTGTCCACCCGTCCCTTAAACCCCTACAGGGAAGGTGAATCAACTCCCTCCCTGGGCAGCCTCTGCCAGTGCTCAATGATCCTTTCTGTGATAAACGTTTTCCAAATGTCCAGCCTAAATCTCCCCTGGCGGAGCTTGAGGCCATTCCCTCTTGTCCTGTCCCCTGTCACTTGAGAGAAGAGCCCAGCTCCCTTCTCTCCACAACCTCCTTTCAGGGAGTTGGAGAGAGCAATGAGGTCTCCCCTCAGCCTCCTCTTCTCCAGGCTAAACACCCCCAGCTCTCTCAGCCGCTCCTCATCAGGCCTGTTCTCCATCCCCTTCACCAGCTTCGCTGTTCTTCTCTGGACTCGCTCCAGAGAACCGGCCCTACCGAATCAGGCTCCCCGGTGCCCTACGGCCCGAGGCTCCCGAGCAGCACCCAGGCCCTCGCCGTCATTTCGGCGCCGCCACCAAATGGCTGCCCCAGCCCCGGGGCGGGCCGGCAGCCCCCACCCCTCCGCCGGGCCGGTTCCGGGGGCGCTGGCAAGGCCGGGCGGGGCAGGGCAGGGCGGGCCAGGCCCGGCCCCGCAGCGCCGCGGGGAAGGCGGAGGTGAGGTGGTGGGGGGGGGGGGGGAAGCGCGGGCGGGGCCTTGCCGGGTCACCGCGTCCCCCCCGCCCGGCGCCGCTCCTACCTGCGAGGCGCGGGCGGCGGGGCCGGCGGCGGGCGGCGGGGCCGGGCTCTCACTCGCCATGGGGCGGGCAGCGCGGCGAGGCGCGGCGGAGGCAGCGGCGGGGGCCCCGGCGGCGCCGCCTCATCGCGCCCACAGCCGGGAGCGCCGCCGCGACACGCCCCGTCTCGCGAGACTCGCGGCAGGTCTCGCGAGAGCGGCTGCACGCCTCGCGAGATCCCGCCGAGAGACAGCCCCTCCCTCGGCCGCTGTCCCCCGGACAGCGGCGAGGAGAGGGGGACCTACCATAGAGACGGCGGCACAGACACGCCCGTCGGGCGTGAGCTGCTCTTGCGGGGCGACCATCGAGATCTTGTGGCAGAGCGGCCTCCCCTCAGTGCGCAGCGCCCTGGCCTCGCTGCCCGGGTCCGTTGTTTGTGTCCTTTTTAAGCGTTAATTATTAACTTTATTATTAGTAGTGCTGAGAAGGATGTTTTTAGCAGCCTTCCAGTACGGAAAGGGGCTGCAGGAAAGCTGGGAAGGGGTTCTTGATCAGGGACGGCAGTTATAGCACGAGAGGGAACGGGTTTCAGCTGAAAGAGAGGAGATTGAGAGGAGATCTTAGGCAGAAATGTTCTCCTGTGAGGCGAGGGAGGCCCTGGCCCAGGTTGCCCAGAGCAGAGGTGGCTGCCCCATCCCTGGAGGGGTTCAGGGCCAGGTTGGATGGGGCTTGGAGCCCCTGATCCCATGGGAGGTCACCCTGCCCATGGCAGAGTGGGACTGGATGAGCTTTGAGGTCCCTTCCAGCCCAAACCATTCCGTGTTGCTATGAAGGGGTGAGAGGCTGTCTCTGGCACATGCTGCTTGTCCCAGTGCTGCCCACCTCAGAGCTCAAAGGTGCTATTGGAGCACCTGGGTTCCTGCTTTGCCACAGGGAATACCAGGGAAAAGCCAGGGAGCAGCAACTTTTTTCTCTGGTCACTTACTAAGTCGATCAAAATGTCTTTCTTAAGGCTGAGGCAGTGTGGAGTTGTGATCTATGAGGAGAAAGCATTCATCTGACAAGCAGAGGCTGCAGGCAGACCCTTCTAAAGGAGAGAGAAAACGTGTTACTAAATGACAGCCACTTGAACACCATATTTTGATTACGTCTTGTTTACTCATCACAGCAAGACAAAGTAGGAAATACTAAGGTATGCACAGAATTAGAATCGTAGAATCATAAAACAACCAGGCTGGAAGGGACCCATCGGATCATCGAGTCCAACCATTCCTATCAAACACTAAACCATGTCCCTCAGCACCTCATCTACCTGTGCCTTAAACACCTCCAGGGAAGGTGAATCAACCACCTCCCTGGGCAGCCTATTCCAATGCCCAATGACCCTCTGTGTGAAAAACTTCCTCCTAATCTCTAACCTAAATTTCAGTTGGCGGAGCTTGAGGCCATTCCCTCTTGTCCTGTCCCCTGTCCCTTGGGAGAAGAGACCAGCTCCCTCCTCTCTACAACCTCCTTTCAGGTAGTTGTAGAGAGTAATGAGGTCTCCTCTCAGTCTCCTCCAGGCTAAACACCCCCAGCTCTCTCAGCCGCTCCTCATCGGGCCTGTTCTCCAGCCCCTTCACCAGCTTCGTGGCTCTTAATTATTTAACAGTGATTAGGGGAAAGCATATGATTGCTGAAACAATGTCTTGTTTGCATTCCATTTATTGAGTTATGAGAGGATGAGTGTTTACATGTATGGGCAGGGGAGAGGAAACACCTCTAAAGTGAACATGTGCACAACATCAGTTTTTGTTCATGAAGCTTACCAAGACACTCTAGCCACTGAACAGAACATGCTGTTGGCCTGTCACACAACACGACTCGCTCTCTTGCTTACATGCAGTACAACAGGAAACGAAAATAACTCGCAATCCTGCTCTCACAGAAGATGCACTTGAAAAGATCAGCCTCCTCTCCCCCTCCAGACACGGGGAAATACCTGTGCCTACGCCGGCGAAAATCAGCTGAACAAAACAGAAGGAGTGATCTTTTGAAGTGTTATTGCTGATAAGCACACACCTGAGGAAAAAACATATTAACTGAACAAATTTAAACACAATTGAACCAAATCTGTCCCACAAATGCACAACACTTTTATTTACTGAACTACAGGAATAACATCCCAATGCCAAAAAGGCTGGGGGGAGGAAAGGAAACTTTTTCCTTATATTATGCCCTGTGCTGAGGATGAAAGGATTATGTAATTAAGTCTGTAGACGCACCTGAAAAAATACACAAAAATCTGTACGTATACAAAGTTAACATCTGTAAATACAATAAGAGCAAGTGCAGGTACTAAAAGGCTTTTGAAAATCAGATGTTTAATTTTTATGCAAATGATAACAAAGGATTAATGGTATTCTGTGAAAAACAAGCAAACAAATCTGATAACGAGGTCAAGCAGGCTGTAAACAGTGACAGAGTAATGAATGCAAACATAAGACAGTGCTATAAAATGCAAATTTTTTTTTTAACCTTTACCTGTCATAACAATTATGGATGTAGTATTACCATAGTTACAAATCACCAAAAGAAAGGAAATTACCCACTTGTAATATGATGTAAATAGCAGAGACTATGAAAGGTTATAAAATGCTTAAAATACTGGATGAAGCAGGTGATTTCAGTTCACAGTTAACACTGGTGTTTATTCTGGGGTGCGGTTTCTGTCTTTCACAGGGATACCCTGGGACACCGTCTCGGCACGGACGCCTCTCCAGTGATCCAACACGAACAAAGTCCTTCACGAGTCAATTTTTACAAGTTTCTAGAAGAACTTGGTACCAGTGACATGCTGAGCTTCTGAACACACCACCTGCCTTTAGACCGCAAGGTTTTCAGGCAGAAATACTCTGCTAACAACAAGGCCTAAGATGAACCTGGACTTGCAAAACCTGCTGCAATCCAATGAGTATGTACTTTAAGTGTGAATAATACTAGAGGAAGAGCTAAAAAAAAAATTCCCTCATGAAACAAACTCTTCAATTATGGTTTCTCATAGATGAAGACAGTGGTAACACTGGCGGAATGGCTGGTGCCGATTACAGATAACGACAGGAAACTGCGCGGCAGGTATTGTGCACACCTCACCCCTCATGTACCTGAAAAATAAAGCCCCAAGCAGTGGCTGCTGCACTCACAGACACAGGGAAGGAAAAGTAAGTGAAACCTCTTAACTGACGTCAAACACTATCGCTTTGTATTTTAAAAACAGCCAAGTTAAGGAGCACACAGGCCAGAAAGAACTTTGAAACAGCATCTCTGACAGCTGAAACCTTTGTGATTCAGACAAGATTAAGAACTACTGCTTTCTGCTTGTTGGAGAGAATCGAATGTAAGTACTGTTATCTCATAGCAACAACTGAACAGACCCTTTATTCGTATCACATTAAGTGGAAGGAACGTACACCAGTGACAGGCAGGTATGAGATAAAGGCTGCGTTACAGGGTTTCGATGCTTGTGGTGAAACTGAAATGACCTTTGCCAAAGTACAAACACAGCTATGCAAACACAGATAGTTACGGTTTTACTGCATCACAGAATCAGAGTACGAGAGGACCTCTATGCCTAAGTCATTCCTAACAAGATATAAAGGATTGTTTCTCAAAATGAACAGAGAAGCTGCTATTAACCTAACAGCACACAGCTTAATTCTTCACATCAGTGCACACACCTAGGAGTTGTAAAAAATGAAGGCAAATGTTATAACTCAAATGGGACTAATAGGAATTAGTCAAATACGGGTGCAAAATACTGTGATGAGAGAAAAAAAGATCAGAAGACATTTAGAAAAATTCAAAATCATTCATAAAACCAAACGCAAGTCCTTCTGATGTGACTACCCAACTAAAAATGAAATTCAAAGGAATACTGTTTCGTTCTCTTTTACCAATTCTCTACTTGCAAGAGGCAATTTGAAACCTTCCTTGGTTATTTTTTTTTGGTGTGTGTTCTTAAATATCACAGACTGGAATATGAAAACATGTCTTCTTAACGCTGAAAGATCCAGCAAAGCCTGGGCAAGGAAGGAGATGATTTCGCCATAAAGGGTACATGAACTGAGTAGAAATGACTGACTTGCTGAGTAAATACAAATATCCCTTTCCTGAGCTGTTACAGATCATCGCTCAGGCTTCAGCTTATTGCGATACCAGTAATAGGTTGAAAATCGGCAGTGCCTGTCCTTGAAACAGAGGACTGCAAATCATAACTGGGGGTGTGGGATATCAGAACACGTCCTGGATATTAGAAGAGAAGCAGGAAATAGTTTCCCACATTTTGCACTTTACATTCAACTAGTGAACATGTTTTTTGCACTTACAGCAATAGCAACACGAATGCAGCAGGCAAGTTTGCTGCCCCAGGGCCTGTCTTTGACCACCAGTCACATATTTCTGCTTCTCTCTGAGGAGCTGTACCTGGAATTTCACTAGGCAGGAGCTCTCCACGGAGCCTGGCTCCACAACCCCCCATCAGTTAATCGTAGTCTATTTTAACTTTCGTAATAGTGCTCAGGTTTGGTTTTTCGCTGCTGCTCCTTCCATGGACAGAAGTTAAATGCTTTTTAAGTGCAGACTTGTGTTTGAAGTCCATGTCGCAGCAGTGACACTTGTAGGGCCGGTCCCCGCTGTGGATGTTGAGGTGATCCTGGAGGGTGCTCTTGGCCGTGAAGGTCTTCAGACACACCATGCACTGGAAGGGGCGGATGCCCATGTGCCCCCGGATGTGCCTGTTGAGGTTCTTTTTTTGCGTAAATGTTTTGCCGCACTGCAAACACAAGAAGAGTTTGTGCATTTTTAGATGCCGGAGATAGTTCTCAAGATGCAGAAATCCCCTGGGGCACTTTGGACACTGGTGCCGACACGAACTGCCAGAATCGTCCAGGCTTTGGAATCCATTCATCAGGCTTGAAGTTCCTTCCGGATTGTCGTTGACAAATGCCTGGAAGTGAGTTCCCGACATTTCCGTATTTCTGCTTTCAACAGTAGAATTTATCAAGGAGTGTTGGGTTTCTGGGAAATACATATTTGTTTTAGAGGAAGTGCATGGCTGAGGAAAATGATCATTCTCTACGTTTGCTACACTCATGGAATCCATTCTGAAGATACAGATTTCATCGTCTTTGTACCCGATTTCAACTGTTGATATTTCTGGGGTTTTGGTGTCCTTTCTTTCTGAGACCAAGCCTGGCCCTGCAGGCGGCGAGATGTCCCCCTTCTCCTGTTTCACAGGGTACTCTAAGTTCACAGGGCTGTCTTCAGAGATCTCAATTATTTCACAATCTTTATCTAAACCCTCATCGCTGTTTCTCAGCTCGGTGTCAGAGGAATGACACCTCTCCACAGCCTCATCGCCGTTCTCCATGGCAGCATCGATTTCCAGGTACTTCGACAGAGCCTCAGTACACTTCTCCACGATGTGCACCATCTGGAGATAACTGGCAGCTGTGAGGTACTTGAGAAGCTCCTTCTTTTTCACTTCCAGGGCCCCAGTGTAGCAGGACAGCAGGAGTTTCCTGCCCACCTCTGCGCTCTGCAGGATGGTGATCCGCACCTGCCGGGACTGGTTGAGCAGGAACTGGTCCCGCATGAAGGTGGAGCAGGCGGCAAAGATCACCTTGTGGCCCTGGAACTCGGTGTCGTTGATATAGATGGAGACATCGCAGAAGAGGTTCTGCTGCCGTAGGAGGTTCATCTTCTGCAGGACGGCATCGCCCTGCTGCTCGAACTGGAAATGCAGCACCTCCGAGTCGGCAGCCATGGTGCTGCTCCCGCCACCGGACACCGATACCGGCACCAGCACGGAAACCAGCACCAGCAGGGACACTGGCACCAGCAGGGACACTGGCTGTGACACAGGCACTGACAGCAGGACCAGGGTAGACTTCGGCTGCGATACAGGCACTGACAGCAGGACCAGCACAGTCACCGGCTGTGATACTAGCACCTGCTCAGGCACTGGCACTGACACCAGTACCAGCACGGATACTGGTACCAGCACTGACACCGGCTCCAATCCCAGCGCAGACACCAGGCCCAGCACAGATCCTGGTCCCAGCACAGACACCAGTATTGGCACAGATACTGGTACCCACACAGACAGCAGCTCCAATCCCAGTCCCAGCAGAGATACTGGTACCAGCAGACACAGCAGCTCCAGTCCCAGCACAGACACCAGTATCAGCAGGGATACTGGTACCCACAGACAGTGGCTCCAATCCCGGCCCCAGCACAGATACTGGTACCAGCACAGACAGCAGCTCCAATCCCAGTCCCAGAGTAAATACTGGTACCAGCAGAGACAGCAGCTCCGGTCCCAGCACAGACACCACTATTGGCACAGATACTGGTACCAGCACAGACAGCAGCTCCGGTCCCAGTGCAGATACTGGTACCAGCAGAGATATTGATACCCTCACGGACAGCAGCTCCAATCCCAGTCCCAGCACAGATACTGGTACCAGCACAGACAGCAGCTCCAATCCCAGTCCCAGAGTAAATACTGGTACCAGCAGAGACAGCAGCTCCGGTCCCAGCACAGACACCACTATTGGCACGGATACTGGTATCCACACAGACAGCAGCTCCGGTCCCAGTGCAGATACTGGTACCAGCAGAGATATTGATACCCTCACGGACAGCAGCTCCAATCCCAGTCCCAGCACAGATACTGGTACCAGCAGAGACAGCAGCTCCAGCCCCAGCGCAGACACCAGTATCAGCAGGGATCCCGGTACCCACAGACAGCGGCTCCAATCCCGGCACCACCACAGACACCGGCTCCGCTCCCAGCACAGACAGGGGCACCGGCAGGGCCTGTGCGTGCGAGGCCGGTCCCTCAGCTGGGGCCGCACTGCCCGGCCGGTGCCTTCCCGGTGCCGCAGCGCCACGGAAGCGCGTCCCGCCCCTTCCGGTCCCGCCCCCCGCTCCCCGCGGGAAATGAGAGGCAGGCAGAGTTAGCAGCACGTTTATTGGAAGAGTTGGCACCGCCGCCCCCGTAAGGCCCCCGGGAGGGCGGCAGCCCCGGGGCTCCCCCCGGCCGCCCGCCTGCTTTGGTACGAACACGTAGGACGGGGCTGGCGCCCGGTCGCTGAAGAGGTAGCTCTGGCTCCGGCGGGAGAGGCGTCCGCTCTGCCTTCTCGACCCTCAGCGCCTCCCCCTTTTTGCCTTGGAAAACCCAGGTGGAACGCGACTTCGGCTTCTCGACGGTCTCGCTCCGCATCACGCTTCGGTTCTCCCTCCTCGCCTTCTCTCCTGCCAATGACTCCAGACCCCCCACGCCGGTTTGCGGTGATGCGAATCGGCCCCCACACCGTTAACAGATTCCAAAAGTTCAGCGGCAGTTATCTACGTTCTGCCAAAACAAATCGGGGGAGAAAGAGACTGACGCTTCCATTTTGCCAGTTACAAACGTTCAAAACCTGTCCTCCAAAAGAAAAATAAATAAAGACTCATCCCTGATCTATGCAGGAGGCTGTGCGGCTGCTCCGTGTGCTACACCAGCTACCACCTACACCTCTGGCAGACCTAAAGCATTCTAAGAGCTTCTTCTATAGAAAATAAATGCCAACATTAAAAAAAAAAAAATCCTAATGTATTAAAGGAGTTATTAAAATACTTTTGTAATGGACTTCAGTTGTTTTCCGGACACGAAGGAAGTTGTACAGCACATCAAGTTGTGGGACTATTCACTTACCAGCAAATCGAATTCTACACATGAACACACAGAGCATGACAACTGCCACAGTCCTCGTCTGAACACGCAGCATCAGTAGCAACACCCAATGGACCTAGTCGTTCACTAAGCGGAACACGGCAATGAAGACAACACTTTACATACATGGACAATTAAGTTCGTCTTATTCTGTCATCGAGCTGCCTCTGTATATTCTGTTTATAACAATTCCTGCTCCATTTAAATCAGAGAAGCAGCGTTAGCCAGATTTTTCTCTTCTGACACCTTTCCCATCTTCTTCACTTGTCTGATCCATACAGGGACAAATCTTAGCTGAACTCTGCCACGAGCACATTGCCTTCTTACATCTCCAGTGCTTCTGGAGTCGTGCAGCCGTCTCCTGCATAAATCTTTTGGCCTGCACCCTTTTTCAGGGGCCAAAAGCACAGACATTCATAAAAAAAGTCACTTTTCATCCAACAGATGTGTCCTTTTTCACCGAAGAAGCAGTCTTCAGCATTTCTGCTCTTTCCTATTTATTTCTCACCAAATCGCAAGCAGCCACTTAACCGAAAGGCCGTTGCAGCCTTCTCAGACGCTGCCATCACCACAGCACAGGGCAAGATGAAAACCTATAAATCTTGACCACTTGATATTTTTGTCTCTTCATAGTGGCTTCAGGTCACCCACAGCTGCTTCAACAAGCTGTACTCTCCTTGCGGTAACATTACAGCTTGACGATTCCACACAACCAACCTTCCCAGACAGACAAAGCTTTCAATATTGTCCACCACTTTTCTCTAGCATTTGTACAGTTTTATTCCTTTCTCTGGCAGACTGTTTTCTTTACCATGTCCATATTCATCTGGTTAGATTCTTCACTAGTCCCTGAAAGCACGTTGACCTGGCTCTGCAAGCTTATTCTCCATATCTACTTTCATTCTGACATCAGTACTACAACTTATTTCCATTTAGTGAATAAAACATTATCAAACTGCTTAAACAATACTGAAGATTCTGCCTGAAGACAGAATGAATGCGTCAGATGCAACTGTCGCGGTCGGTTTTAGCTCAAAACAAATCCAACAGCAGGCGGCTTTAAGAGGAAAACCAGTTATTCTTCCTGTGCAAACCTCTTTTCTGCCCCAGGAACCTGAACAGTGATTTTTTTAGAAGTTCCAAACAGTTAAGATTTTAGGCCTAAATATATTTGCTACAACTCGAAAGATGTAATGCCCTGACTCTGTTTCATTGCTTACTTCATCGCTGTCCATGTAACAGTTCACGTAACAGTCAAGTACAGTAGTTTAACAACTCAATTGCAAAAACTGATTCACAGAATCACCTTGGTTTTCTACTTGAAAGTATGCGGATTTCTGAGAACGTTCTGGAACATTAACACTTTTCATCGTCCATCAGTGTAATATCTGCATAAGGAAATCCTGGCTCCTACACACACGGATCTGAAGACCAACTTTTCATTATTACATACAAAACGTTTTTTTTTTTTGCTCCGACACACCTTTGGTCATACCTGTTTAGCACTGTTAACCATACAGGAGCAGCCTCTCACTCAAACACACACAAACAGTAGGTAGGAAGCATAATCTCAGCCTCACGGCAAACCTTGTGGTAAAGAGCTGCATTGAAATACATATTCGAAACACAAACAGCAGTTCTCTGTTGAGGATCAGCCATTCGATTATTAGTCTATGCTACACTTCGAAGTCATCCAAGTGCTGTTCTGCTGGGAATGGTGTTCCTCGGACAAATTAGTTTCTTTCAGCCTGATGGGGATGCGGATAATTCCACGGCACTTTTGAGGAGCAGTACAGAGTAATTCCACAATCCCAACTAACATGCCATTCCCGCTACATCTGATGTTTAAGGCGGTATACAAGAGGTATTGCTGAGTACAGTCAAGAGCTGATACATTAACCTATGGAAATTGTGCTACCTAGACCTCATCCTGGGCTTTGTAAAACACCAATGGTCATAAACTATGCAGGTAATTAAAAAAAAAAATATTCTTTCAGTGTCCAAGAAATCAAAAAACATAATGTTGTTAATGTCCTTATGGCAGGTATGTTTGATTCTTTTTTCAAGTTAACCGAAATGTGGCCTTTATCAGGTATCAACGACAGAAATGCAAGAACTGAAGGGGCGGTAAAAAAGACTTAAAAAAAAAAAAAAAAAAAGAGAAGCATGAAGTTGTTATAAATTGCAGCTTTTAAAACGGATTCTTTTCACAGTGTCAAAAAGCAGTATTTCTTCACTCCAGCTTTGCTCTTAAGCCAACAACTGCTGCGGCTAATATGATGCAAAATTTGCAGGAGACGGGTGATAATTTTTAGTTTTGAAGCGTTTGTTTCAGTTCATGTACTGGCAAAGGCCCCTTGAAAATCCTCGGTATGACAGCATAACACACAGGTCATACTTTCAGTCCAGGCACCAGCCTCTCACATTCCAGAGCTGCAATTTGTTCTCCTTGTGAGCAGTTCTATGCAACGATCAGCTAGCCCTGCCAAATCATTTAGGGTTTTATCTTTTTATAATGCATGTTGAGGTTTAAAAACCCTGAGAGCGTTGACTGGCAGCACAAGTTTCTTGAAATAGTTTAAAAAGGGCAAAAAGTGACACAAAAAAAAAAATACTTCATTTCAACTGTAGGGGTCGAGGGGTAATAGCAGAGAAGATAATGTTAAGAGGTAAGTTTTAATTTAACTACATGGAGTGCTTTCAGTTATCCAGTGCTTAAAAAAAAAAAAAAAAAACCAAAACAGGTTATCTCACAGGCTTGTCCTCTTTGCTCTTTCCTCCACCTGCCCAGACACAGAGAGGCCTCTAACTGTGCAGCAGATGGTTTACTTGCAGCCCACAGCAACAGTCTTTCAAAAGTTGTTAGTCTTGAGTCTCCTAATCAGAGAGAAATGAAACAATTAACCCCATAATCCACAGTAGAGACACAGACAGAAACCTGAAGGAAGATTGCTATTCACAGAAAATATCAAGTAAGACTAAGAACGGTGGCTGAAGACCTGCCAGATTTTGCAATCCAACCCGCCATTCATCCATCCGTGGCCTTTCAGGGCATCCCACTACTTTAGGTAGGAGCCCAAACCAACCGTCTGCTCCTCTCAGTCACGATCCCTGCAAAGGGCTGTTTCTAATTGCTTCATTGACGCAGGTACTATCATTTCTGATGAGCAACTGAGCACAGCCTGAGGCAGCTTCCCTGCATCCAGTATCTGGCTTGCATCAACTTGCTGACAGACCTTACTGTCTGTAGCAGCGCTACATGTGAACGAATCAAAGTCCACGGTTATGTCTTGAACGCTTCTTTCATTGGCATTGTCAAAGCTATTTTTACCGTGTAGCTGTTTAAGGTGTTTCCTCAGAACGGGTTTATGGGCAAAAACCATGTCACAGTAGTTACACTTGTGGGGCTTGTCCCCACTGTGCAGGTTGAGATGGTCCTGTAAGGAACATTTCTGAGAAAACGTTTTCCCACAGATCTTACATTGGAAGGGTTTGATGCCTGCGTGCACTCTCATGTGCCGGTGGAGGTTGCCCTTCTGAGTGAAGGTCTTGCCACAGAGCAGACACATAAATAGTTTATGCATCTTTAAGTGATTAGCATAGTTTTCCAGATGCCGAAACACTCTCGTGCACTTTGGGCACTGATGGTGCCACTGGAGGCCTTTGTCTATTCCTCGGTTGTTAGGCCCAAACATATCTTTGGAGGCCAGGATGATGTTATCGCTGCCAGCGTAAGACAGGGAATAGTTGTGGAGGTGGTTTTGCTCTATTTCACTCGCTCTGTTTTCAACAGTGGAGTTGATAAGGAAGTGTTGAGGCTCCGAGGAATGCAGCGCAGTTTGTTCAGAAGAAATAAACTGGTTCTGATCCTTCTTATTCCTAACTTCTGTTACCTCCCCAATGGACTCCACCTTGATGATCTGAATATCACTGTCCTCCATGTCCATGCTGTCTTCCGAAGGATGCATACACGGTGAATCCTGCTGCAGAGAATCATCGTCTCCTTGATGTTCCTTCGGCTCCGAGGAGTCACTTTGCTGTTCGCACTCCTTGCTCTCCAACAGCTGCTTGGGTTTTATGAACTTCCAGAGGGCCTGCGTACACCGCTCCACGATGTGGCTCATCTGCAGAAAGCTCGCGGCAGTCAGGTAGTTCACCAGCTCCATCTCGGGGAACTCCAGAACACCGCTGTAACAGGACAGAAGCAGCTGCCTCCCCACGTCCGAACTCTGCAGGATGGAGATTTTTACGTCTCTGGAGTCATTGAGCAAGAACTGATCTCGTAAAAAGGGAGAGCCAGCAGCAAACACAATCTTATGCCCGTGCACTTCAACGTCATCTATATGGACCACAACGTCACAAAACTTGTTTTCCTCCCTCAGTTTGCTCATCCTCTGTAACATCGAATCTCCGTAATTGTCAAACTTGAAGTGAAGAATATCTGATCTTTCTGACATTTTGGCACACCTACGGAAAAGCAATGGAAAAAAAATAAGTGAGAACTTCTCAGTTTTCTGGAATGCAAGCCACGAGAGTCTAAAGCAATAACAAAGTGTGCGTTTAGTCAGACATTCGGAGTTATCCTAGGTAAATACTCAAGTCCATTACAAGCAAAAAGTCAAAACTCGCAAGTTTATACCTCACATTACAGCATCTTTACATTTTTTTTTTTTAAACTTAGTGCAGCCTGACTAAAAAGCAGAGGTGATAAGGCAGAAATTCTCCTAAGCAGCATCCTAAAGAGTTAAGATATTTTCCATACCAGTTGCCTGGAATGTAAAGGGAGACCATGGTGGTATTTTGAGCAGCTGTAGCTCCTGTTAAGCTTTGCTTCCACATTAACACTCCTCAGAGATTGTCTTTAGCAAATAACGATGATGTTCCTTTAGCTTTCAATTCTTGATTTCCTTTAACGTGTAAACAGCTTTCAGAACAAATTAAGATGAGAGAACCTGGCACGTGCTAGGGATACAAACACCCCTCTTAGCCTTCTGCATCTCTCTGTACAGCCGCGAGTCTCTCAGCCATCCCTCCTGTCTGCAGTGCTGCTTGACCCACTCCAATTTCTAGGGCAAAACGTTTAATTTTACGAGGCAAGCCCTTAGCAAGTACAAACGGAGGCAGTGGATCCTCACAAAGTATTCGGTGAGTTTCAGGCTTGTTCAAACTACTTCTTTTTGTGTTATTTCTTGGAAGCGGGGATGGAAAGCTGCTGCTGAACCTGTTTTTTCTACCCTGTGCTAACAGAGCACAGATGGAGTTAAAGCGCCTGTGCCCCCTCAGCGCCTCATCCTGCTGTTAATCAGACTCAGCTTTACCAACCGCATCCCCCGAGGAGCGAAAGAGAAGGCGCTCGTCCCGCCACACGTTCGGCTCCCACCGCCGCTCATCTCCCGGGACAAAGCCCCCCGGAGCGGCCCCCGAGCCCTCACTCCCGGGGACGCGGCAGAACGAGCCAGCCCTCGCCTTCCCCCACCCTCCGGCCTCCCCGCCCGGCGCCTCCCCGAAGGGCCGGTGCCGGGGCAGCGGGTACCTGCAGCTCCGGGCCGCCTCTCCGCTCTGGGCGCCGCCTACGGCCCTGGCCGGCGGGGGCGAAGCGCCGCGAGGCGCGGGCCGGGCCCTGCCGCCGCCCGCCGCGCCCCCGGGGCGGCCCCGCGCCGAGCCGCGGCCCCGCCCGGCCCTCCCCGCCCGGCGAACGCGGCCCGCGGCGGCGGGAGGGGCGACGCGCTCGGGGCCGCGCTCGGGGCCGGCCCGCCGGGCCCTGCAGCCGCCGCCGCTGCCCAGCGCCGCGACTCGGAACCGCATCGTGCGCCGAGCGGAAGCGCCCGCCCCGCCGCCGGAAGTAGCCGCCCGCTCCCGCGAGCCCGGAAGCCGCGCCCCCACTCCCCGCGGTCACGTGGGGCTCGCGGCGGCCCAGGCCCAGGCCCGGCACCGGCGGCGCCGCGGTAGGTGGGCCCGGACCGGGCCTCGCGCTCCGCCGCTACCGGCGCCGCGACCCCCGCCCTCCCCCTCCCTGCGGGGCGGCGCCCTCCGCCCCCTCCGCCCGTGGCCGTGCGGGTCCCGGTCCCCGGGGCGGGGAGGGAGCGCCGAGCCCGCTCTGTGCTCGGTGGCCCTGGGGCGGCAGCTCTCGCCCCTCTCCCCTCGCTGCCCCGAAGCCCCTCGCGATTCCCAGTGGATTCGGCTCCGTTTCACCTCCCCTCCCCGCGGGCGGTGCCTGTTGCTTCCCGGTGGATCTTTTCGTGGCCCTTCCCGTGTCCGGACACCTCTCCTCGGTCGGCGTCGGTGCTTGCCTCCGGTTCGTGCCTTCTCCCCGCGGGGACGCTTAAAACAGCCCCGAGCATCATCTTAAAGGGGTGATCGTGTCTCTTAGGGAGGAGGATTAAGTGTAAAGAAACAAGTTCTGTGCTGTGTTGGTTTAAAATCACTCGTCGGCACAAATTAACTGATGTTTGAATTGTTAGAAGGTGACTTTGTTGTTTTTCATCTGTAGTTTCGCCTGTCTAGGGCCTTTTGGGGAAAAGGAGGAGAAAAAAGTATGTGGGAGGGGAAAGAAGACATGGAAAAGGTTCAGAGAGAGGATAAAAAGTCGTGTTTAATTCTTAAATACAAGTTGGAGATCAAGTACAGGTTCCCTGTGTTGCGATGCAGGTGCAGCTTTAGTCTTTATTCCCTCTTTTATTCTCCATAGAAAGTTGTTCAAGCTCAGTCTGATGGGATCTGTGAGTGTTTTGCCTACTTTATTAGAAAATGCCTGACTGTGTTGACTGCCCCGTTGCTGATTAAATTACAGAAATGTTGTATTCTTTTTATAGGCCTCTAGTTAACATTAAAAGATCAAGGACCGGAGCAAACGTAGTTTTGTGTACACAGTAAACAAATTAACAAACGGAGCTCAGGGTAGGGATTTCCTTTCGTTTTTCTCAATCCGGGCACAGACACCTTTTAGCAGCACACACCGTGGGCAACTCTCCTCTTTCGGCTCTTTCACAGCTTGTTTTAGAGTGCTGTGTTTGTCTGGCCTGCATAAGTCTTTCTGTTTGAATCCCAGTGGGAGAGGATCTCCAGGAGTACCTTGAGCATCCTCTTCAGCATTGGTTTAGCTGCCTTTACCCCAGCCTGTTGTGCCCTGCATGGCCCAGCCCCTGAGTGCAGACAGCACAGAGATGAGCCTCATGCTGGCAGAGCGTGGATGAACCGCCCGTTCCCAGTTAGTTCATTCCAGCAACATTCCGCTGTTGGGTTTGCTGAGGCACTGTCAGCATTTCTTTTATAAACCATGGTTTCCCAGGACTTGCTGCGTGTTTCTGGGTTTGGAGAATTTGCTTGTTACCAGATCTAAAAATCGGTGTTTTGTCCACTGAGCAGAAGGTTCAAATTGGGATTAAAAGCAAAATTAATTTGGCAGTGTGAATCTGTTTAGGATTATGAACAGACATTGCATTGGCATAACTCCTGTGTTCTGTCTGATTCCTGCTTCTGCCTGTGATGGATTCACTGAGCTTCCTGAGATCTGCCCTTCTCTGGAGAAGGGTGTGTGTGAAATCCGAGGCAGTGTTATCTCCTAATAAATATTGTTGTTTCTGGCTCTTGAACGGCCGGAATATCTGTGGTGTCAGTGCGCTTTGAAATAAACAGAAGAGTTAGTTTTATAGTTGCTATGTTTTTATTAATTACTCTCTTTAGTAATCTGAAACCTTTATTTTCACACGCAGCATCCCACAGGCTTTTTTATTTGTTTCATTTTGAGAGCAACATTGCTTTTGAGAATGTTTCGCACAGGGAAGGTGGGTAAAGATCAAACTTGGTTATGCAGGGTAATCATGCGCTGTGGAAGGAGCAAAACACTCCTAGGGACTGATCTTTCCCATATGTTTAATTTCCCAGAGGTGCAATAAAATGCAGGCAGTTTGTGTTCAGGGAATGCCAAAGCACAGCTCCTTTCCCACTTGTTTGTCACCACTGCATCACTTTTGCTCTTGAATTTCCTGTGCTGCTTGGACTGACCCCCCTGGCAGGACTCTTGGTGACAGCATCGTGCTGGGGCCTTCTCCAGGCTGTTTCAAGGACCCCTGTGTGTTTGTGAAACACTAGATGTGTGCACTTGAATTGCAGAGGTAATATAGGTTTCAAAGACTGTAAGGAGTGAGGACTCCTAGAGAACCGAATGCTGGCTCGTTTGGCATACGCAGCTTTGCAAAATACACTGCAAAGCTTCAGAACTCTGCTGCGAATTCCACTCTGCATATCCACACCAAGGTATCTACACCAAGGTACCGGTGATGAAAACCAGGGAAGCAAAATCCACGTGTTTTAATCCAACCATGTTATTGTAAGTTATATGTAAAGCCAGAACAGAAGACAGAGAACGTTTTCAGTGGATCGTTTTGCATGGAGTCACTCACCTTGGTGTCTCGTCTGTGTGCTACCTCCTTGTTTTCCGTGTTTTTTTAACATATTTTGTTGATAGAGGGTATAGTTTTATTTTGCATGCCAAGCTTTCCGACTTTGCTATTCAAGGCAGCTTCTTGAATTATAATATTCTTCAGTAATTGAGTTAATATTGCTGTATTCTTCTGTCTGGTGCGTTCTTTGTCAGATAAGCTAACTTTGTGGAGTTGTTCCTGGAAGTGCAGCTGGAGTACAAACCCTGAGAAAGATAGGAATGTGGAGGAAATATCTCTTCCTCCCTAGTTTGCATGCCTTGTTCTCATGGTTGCTTTTTACCTGGAAACCCAAAATTTCTTGTATTCCCCTCTAAGTTAGTGCTAAGGGTGCTGTATGTGTTGTTGACTTAAAGGTCGTTGCTGTTTTTAACAATTCAAGAAGTTCCCAGCTGAAACATTGTTTTTTCTGTTAACTCTCTGGCTTTTTGTTTGGCTGTGGATGTTGCAAACACTGGCAAAAGGGCATCCTTTGCTTCACCTCTCGCATGTGTCTCAAGATGGCATTCGAGGCTCAGTCTCTTACAGTAATGTGAATTGGAAGGGTTTCTGGTTTCTTTTTTTTGATATACTGTTTGCTTTAAGCTCTTTTGAATTCATTCTGGCAGTACTTAAAGGAAAATTGCGACCACAAGTTGCAGCTCAGGTGCCAAATCCTTGGGAGAGGATAGGAGAGAAGGGGATAAATATTTTATAAAGCTGTGTAAATTGGTTTGGCCTTTGGCAGGTTTGCTTTCCAGGTGTTTGAGATTTTAGTATGTGAATGGTGTCTTTGCTGTTCCTTTGCATATTAGAGAGAGTAGGGTAGGTTTCTGTTTCAAAGATAAACGAGGACATTTTTAAGAAGATAGTTTGGGTCCTGGATTTGGGCTGTACGGCAAGAGCAAGCACAGGGTAGAGGTGGATCAAAAGCGAAGACCCAAGAGCCAGTCGTGTTGCTGTTCTTATGTGGAGCTTTTTCCAGTGATCTTTTGTGGAAGGAGAGGCCAGGATACCCACTGAGTTACACAGGTGAGCAGAGAAAGGAGCTGTCAACAAGTTGCCTCTCAGGCTGTGTTTTACCCAGAGGCTTTGTCTCTCACAGAGACTCCTCCAGGCAAAAACTCCATCGTCATGGTGCGGCGGGTCAGGAGCTAAACTGCGCTTGTTGTGAAGAAACCCGAAGTCTTTTTCTTTGTAAGGGACGAGATGTTGGCTGCTTTGGAGAAATATTAAAACTTGATCTGCGTTTGGTAGGGTCTTTCCTCCTGCCTCTGAACGGTGAGGACAGGAAGCTTCATCTCTTAGATGAGCTGCAGGTACTACCAGAGAGCACTGGTACCACTGCTGGTTGCTGCTCTTCAGTTCCAGAGGAGCTGCGAGCCTGATGTTCCATTACTCTGCTGGTCTTTGCCATGTGCTCTTGCAGGCTGGCCCGTGTTTTAAGGACTCCACACCCTTTCCATCGTGAGCTTTCGGATTCGGATAAAGTGATCCGTGCTGTGATCCGCATGGTGTGAAGTGACAGCAAGGAACAGAGGAAATGAAGTTCCTTGTTTGCTGATACATCACAGATAAACAAAAGCTTTACAGCAGTCTGCTGCATTGTCCCCTTTCCAGGGTGCTCTTGTGTAACTTCAGTGAGGTTGGGACCTTCTGCTGTTGCAATTCTGTGTTGTGAAACTACTGTAGGGGCTGGGCAAAGCCCGCTGTGCTCTAGGACCCAGTGTGATGTCTGTTTACACCACGCTGCTAAATACAGGAGTACACAAAGCACAGCATCCTTATTCTTCAGGTGAATTTAATCTCGGTGCAAGGTGTCGGATCGAAAGACTGGAAATAGGTGAAATTAACACTTCAAGACAGATGCCTGACACCGAAATAAATTGCTGAATTGATCCTTGTCTAGATGATCTTTAGAACTGCTTGTGATCAAAGCCTGCTTTTCGTCTCATTCTGTCTTAGTGTGGAAGATGAGTTTGTGTTGTTTGAATGAAAAGAGTAAAGGCAGAAGGGTATTAAGTGTTTGAAGTTATTTTTAGTCTGTGCGTCTATATATTTGATTTAGTCGTTTTCAGATGATCCATGTATTGCATAGATGGTGCAATAAGGAACAGCTCTAGAAATGTTTTAGAGTGAGTGATTTTAAACAACAGCATCTTTAAAAGTGAAAACTTTGCCCTGCCTTGAAGGTACATGTGGGTGATGGTAGATAAGCATGCACGGTGGATAAAACTTTATAAAATGCCTAAATTTCCCAGCTGGTAATTCTCATTGACATGTCTGGGGACAAGTCTGTTGTTTTTGAAAAGGATATGCAAATATCTTCCATGCTTTTGAAAACAAAACCAAATAATCATAGATATTTTGTTATTTGTGAGCAACACGCAGCTGTTCTTCCTCTTGCGCGCAGCTTCAGTTGTCCAGGGAAACATCGCAGAGCCATGAAGCGACGCGGTCGGGAAAATAATCAGGTTAAAAATAACCCAGAGGGGAAAAAAAAAAATATGTTACCCTCCTGGCAGATTTTCAAGTCATATTGGTGGCCGTGAAGAGAAGGGCATTGATAGAAATAAAGGCTGAGTTTGCTATTTTTGGTGCATTGTTCGCAGTTCAGCAAGGAATGCGATGAGCTGTGCGTGTGGGTTTTGCCAGGTTACTCGCTTGTTTGGCTGCTCTTTTGGAAGCCGAGTGGGGCCAGAGCTCCAGCGAGTGAAAGGCAGAACTTGGGCTTGAAAAAGCCCTTGGGCTTGGTCATGCTTGGGAGCAGGGAAGGACCCAAGCCGTTGTCATAAAGGGTGTATTAGAGTTTCTGGGAAACTTAATAACCCATTTTTGTCTCGTCGGTCTGTTTCGAGCCACAGATTCTGAGAATCTGCTGGTGAGCTCAAGGTGTGCAGCTGAACTTCACCTTTTGTTCCTTTCTTCAAATGCCTCTCGGTGCCGGTTCCAGCTTTTTAAAATCCTATATTGGCTCCGATTCTCAGTACTGATCCAGCCTGTGCTGTTCTTCCTGCTTCTTGGAAGTATTTTCTTTCATTGTTCCTTGCAGTAGGGAAGATTCCGCGTAGATTAATGAAATGTCGTATGTCCCAAGGGTTTTTAGAGCATCTTTGCCACAAATATAGAATCACCAGGTTGGAAGAGACCCACTGGATCATCGAGTCCAACCGTTCCCATCAAACACTAAACCATGTTCCTCAGTGCGTCATCCACCCGTCCCTTAAACCCCTCCAGGGAAGGCGAGTCAACCCCCTCCCTGGGCAGCCTCTGCCAGTGCCTAGTATCAGATATTAACTCTTGGTTTTGGGGGAAGAGAACGTGACCGCAGTGTGCAGTGAGCTCAGGTGGCTGTGAAAGTAATTGTTGCCTGAATGCAGGTGGAGGCAGCGTTTTCTCAGGAAAGTAAATGGACTTCACACTCCTACAAGTCCTTTCTCGGCAGGCGTAGTGTGTGACCCAAGGGCTTGTTTTGTGCTTTGTGTAGAAAACTGTGTCTGACACAATCATGAAATAGCGACCGCAAAAAGATTTATTAACTTCCCTTTTGTGAGGCGTGGGAAGCAGGGCTCGGAGAGCAGCGAGGGGCTGAGCACGGCAGAGCCGCGCGAGGGCTCTGGCTGAGGAGCTGGAACCTGCTCATACTGTCAGATGTGTTACTTCTCATAACTAGCCAGCAGGTGTCTGAAAAGAAGCGTTCAAGCGTTTTAGTATGAAGTTTTATATAAGTATTTTTATGATTTTTGTTTTTCAGGAGTTTATAACATATTTAATCTCATTCATGAATCGAACTTCCTTTTTAAGTCATGGATGACAAGGCTTCTGTTGGAAAAATCAGTGTCTCCTCAGACTCGGTATCCACTCTTAACAGTGAAGATTTTGTCTTGGTTTCCAGGCAAGGGGATGAAACACCATCTACAAATAATGGTAGTGATGATGAAAAAACAGGACTGAAGGTAAGAATCGATAACCTGAGTTTGTTCCCTGTTCTTCTAATCAAACTAACCATAGAGAGCTTAAAGAGGGACTTCCCTATTGTGGAAAACTTGACAGAAGGGAGAATTTATTCAAGGATCAATTGTGCCAGTAATTTCTGCGTTACTATTGCTGGTATCAGAGGTGATGATTAGCTTTGAATAGGAGCTCTCTCCATCGCTCCCTGTGGGTCTTTTCCCACTTTGCCGAATCTTTCATGAAGAGCCTAGGATGAAGCAGACTGCCAAGAACTTGGAACTGTGATTTCATCCCAGCTTACAGAGAGAAAGCAATGTTAACATGCACTTGATTTGACCCTGTCTGTTAGTTCAAACATACATTAAAGTTTTCCCCAATGCGAAATGTTCTCTTTAAGGAATGTCGAATGTACTTACAACTAACAACTTGATGTGAATCTGAGGACGTGAGCCAGTGCGGCAGTTGGAAGGGCATTGACATCTTCTCACTTCTAGAAGTGCTGTTCAAAAAAGAGACCCTTGTTGTGCTCTCTTTCCTTTTTTTTATATTTTTTTATTTTGGCTACTTAAAAGAAAATCTCTCATCCCAGTTTGTATTTCAGCAGACTTTAAGTCAAGTAATGTGAGAGTGATAGTCCCTCCGAATTCCATCATTTTAATGTGTTGAAAAAAACAGATCTTCCCGGGAGTGAGTCAAGTTTGTGTGCTCTCTGTGGGAGATGGAAAGAGATATTCCGCCACTGAAGAGCCTGAAGTCTGCAGTCACATCTGTGTTTTCAAATTAAGGTCTTAAAAGATAAGAACTCACGTGTTCTGCCTGTTCCTCTGTTCCTTAGCAGCAGTTGTAACAGACTTGATTGAACGCTTCTTGATGCTTTTGCTCATCTTCCTTCTACTTTCCAACTGCTTTTGTTGTTTTTCTTGCATTCCTTTGAGTCCTGGACAAGACACCGTTCTCGCGGCTGTTTTCTTTTACATAGGACTTCAAGCTAATTCTGTTAGTTAGGAGTCTCAATATCTTACTTACGCTTAATTTGGAAAAAAATGTTCCCTTCTATTTTATTGCTGTTGCAGAAGATGCTGCTTCCTGTCATTGAGTAGTCTGAAAAATTGAATTTTCCTTGAGCAATCGGGCTGGTGATCTCTGAAACCCACTGGAACTGTTACCTCACACTTGTCTTTAGAGGCTGCAAATTCCAGCAGCTGTAAACGCGTAAGAATTCAGAATGGTCTGCCTTGTGGTGCTTACCTGGAGGGTGCTGATGTGGCATCACCTGTAATTACCTCCCAAAATTGTGATGTATCCTCTTGGACCCTAGGAGACAGTCAACCAGACTTTCCATTCCATTCCGTTATTCCCAAAGAAAACTGGGAAACATGAAATGTCCTAATCTCCAACACTTATTGCTCCACATGGGAGCTGTTTCTCTTGCTGGACTAAGGATTGCTCTGTGTTTGTGTCTTGTTTACTACAAAGACAATGAAGAGGCTCGTGTATAAAGTCATCTTCATAAAGCTTGATGGTATTTCAGAGAAGCACATCCTTAATCCAATTCAGACTGACTCCTGAAACTTCTTTCTTAAATATTCCTCTCTTTTTTTTTTTTTTTTCTCCTGAAGCGATTTATAAAACTCCAGTTGCAGGGGTGCTGCTCCCTTCCATGAGGAAAGGGGAACGTTACCTCCTGATCCTTTGTGCATTGTTTGACTCTGGATGTCACGGAGCTCTGCAGGTCTTTAAGTTAAGCTGCTTTGTGAAGTTGGTGCCAAGACTGGGCACAATCCTTGAACAAAGTGATTCACCTTGAGCCTTTCAGTGTCCTGGCGTTGGGAGCTTGTGCTGTTTGGTTACAGGATCGGAACGATTAATGGAAACTTTACACCTCAGATAAGCAGTCGGTGCACAGTCTCCCATAATTCTCTCCAGTTAACCTCCTTCCTTCTCCTTATGGAGGTGGAAACGTTTGACAGAAAAAATGGGAAGACTGTTCTTAGGGATAGAAATTGTCTTCTGGTTTTGCTCTACAGGAAAAAAGAGATACTCCTCTAACATATCATATGGCTTTGCTCTTATCTTTTCTTTCAGCTTGCAAATAGCCATTCAGTAACCATTTTTACTGTGTTATTTATCTGTGTGCACAGATAAGAGGAGTTGTGAAGGTTGTTGGAGGCACGTTGAAAGAACTGTCACTGTGGAATCTGGAAGTGTCTCAGTAGTGTACGGAAAATGGATATTAAAGGTGAACTGTGAGAGCAGAGGCTCTGTATTTCAGAGGAACAAACAGGGAGATGGAAATTTTTCAGGGACAAGCAGTTGCTTTGGTATTTATAACTAAGTTAATTTGTATGTGTCAAACCCCATTTGCTTTGATGTGTCCACTACAAAAAGCAGAAAAGAAGTTCAGTTTCAAATCTGAGCAGGTGTTCTGTTTCTTTAGAAGAGAGAGCAGCTTGAGGATTGTCTGTTTGCGAAGCGCAGTCTGAGGATGGTGCTAGAGTTCGGGCTCGCGTGTGCTGAATAGGGTGGGCTGAGAAATTTGTAGCTCAGGCCTAAGACTCACTTCAGATGCATGGATAAGCCGTAGATTTAAGGAATAGTGCTTTTCTAGGGCAAAAGATACTCGCTCTGCCTTGTAGAATCCTTTTTTGAGAACAACTCTGATTCGTGTCTTTCCTACTGTTTTTAGGAACTACTATTTTCAAGATCACATTTTATAGAGCAGTATCTAGCTATAACTCATTGATGCTGATTGTTTTACCAAATACAGTAGATGACCTTTCTGTCTTTTGTGGCTTGTAATCTTAATGCAGCAGAACCTTTTTTTCATGTGCATTTCATGTTAATACCATTACAACACTTAATTCCTACTGGATGCAAGTTCCTCACCTTCCTTTCCCAAACTGTTCAATCAACGTGAGCAAAAGCACGTGCGATGCAGGTTTTTGCCAGCATGAATTTAAACTGCAAGTTTTATAGAAAACTAATCCTTTAAAGTAGGAGTTACTTTAGGTATAGGCTTCAACGGGACTAGGAGGATATCGTGATTGATTCATTCTGTTTTGTTGCAAAACATATA
This sequence comes from Coccyzus lansbergi, assembly GCA_033558105.1. NCBI lineage: Eukaryota > Metazoa > Chordata > Aves > Cuculiformes > Coccyzidae > Coccyzus > Coccyzus lansbergi. Next base: position 127,083 of record JAUMJK010001497.1, on the reverse strand, counting down.
AACTGTGTACAATAAAGCAACACAGTGCGTGTTTCATCATCATCACCATCTCTCTGACGAATGCCTGTGAAGGCTTGAGTGGTAAACTTGATTACTTAGAGGGATTTTGCCTTGTGCAAGCTTTTTCATTGCTTCTCTGGTGAATCATGCAGACGAATACTAAAATTATTGGGAGGAAAATGCAAATCTGTGGATTTCTATAGCCAGTTTACGATCTGTCTGTGGATGTGCAGCTGAATAAGGCAGTTCCACTGTCCTACTCCTGTTGGATGATCGCAAATTGCACATGGATGTATTTTAATTCATACTAAAAAATTACATTCTATCTGAGCATGAGGTTGAAAAGCATATTTTTTTTTGGCTTTTTTGTTGTTGTTGTTTATGTTCTGTAGTAATACAGCCATTGGGTTTTTATTTTTTGTCCTACCTGTCTCTGGCATCTTCTGTACTCGCTGTTTTTTCTCATTACTTGTGAATGTCACTTTTTTCCTACTTTCTTCTGAAGAACCAGTACCTGAGACTTCTTGTCTTGAAGTAGTTGTACTCTTCTGTACTGTAGAGTAATTCCAGGTTAGAAGTTTCTGGTTTGTTACTATTCTTGTATATTCAATAGTTATTTTTCACCAGGAAGCCCATATGCTGTGTACACCTTTAATGCAGTGTAGGCAGAGACTGTGGGTGCAGATCACTATTGGGAGGGTGCGAGTCTGAGTGTAAAAGAGAAGGCAATTAAGCAAACATCATGTTTCTTCCTTTTCCCACTGAACCGAGAAGCTTGTCTTTGAGGATGCGATTGAAATAGATGTATATCTGAGTGCTGACTTGGCTGGGAAACCTCTAATCTCGCTGCAGTTATTCCTGAGACCGCCTGGTGGAATTGGACCTGCAGATATCGAAGTGACATCTGATGCTTTGCTCATAATGTATTTAATTCATTGCAAGGCTCATCTGTGTGCACAAAGATGTTCTATTGTCTGTCCCAGGGTTATTTCAGCAATCTAAACCACATTTCAGGTTGATCTACTGTTAAAATGTGAGGACCTTGGCCATTGCCTCCGGAGCTCTCGGGATAGTTTATTTTTCTCCTGTGATATGCTGGTTTTGAGGCCTGGGATTTATCTGTACTGAGATTGAGTTATGAGCAGGTTTCTGTCTGCCCTGTGTGTCCTCCTCCTGGTTTTAGCCACTTGCTTTCTTTACGATCTTATTTTAAAGACACATAAAGGAATCTTTAATAAGATTTCATTTACAGTCTTCAAGAACCTGAGGTAGTTGCACAATCTGGATTTTATGAGCTTGTGTGTAGCGTCTCCAGTCAGTAAGCCTATAGAGGTGTGGGGATGCGTGTCTGCTGCTAGAGTGAGTTTCGGTGCCAGCAACAACAACCAGCAGCAGCTGAAGTGTTGGAATCCAGTACCTTTCTCTAACTGCCATCCGGTAAAACTCTTCCACAAACTCCATTTCCGTGCTCGATTTCACTGCTGTGTAAAGCATCAGTCTCTTCCCTGTTAACTGCAGACGAATGGACAAAGTTTCTTTAGATGCAGTATCCAAGAGTCTCCTGAGATGAATGTCTTAGCTCCCTTTTTAGCTTAGGACCTAATTTCACACCATTCAGGTTGCTTCGTGCTTTCATGTTGACTTCAGTGACTGCAAAGTCAGGCTGAGGCTGAGTGTTTGGAAATAAAACATCACTGCCTCTGCTCAGCGTGACAGCATAATCCTGTTCCAGATTCTCCTTCTCCTGTGGAACCTTGCTGTCTTACCAGGAACCGCACAGCATGTTTAGTTATATTTGGCCCTTTCTGGTACTGTTCTGAGAGTTATTATAAACGGCTTTGCTGTGGACATCCGAGTTTCTTCTGTCATCATCTCCTCTTTGGAGTTGGTGACCAAAGACTAGTTTTAAAGTTAGTCTCCTCACTTTTTTCCTGTACTGGAGCATCCCTGCATTGAGCTTGTAGGTGTGTTAAAGCAGGGAGGTGTATCTGTGCTTGGAAGCCTTTGTACTTTGCAGTTTGTGTTGACAGCTGTAAGCAGGCTGAGTGTGTTAACTGCTGCTTTGGTTGGCAGAAAAAGCCGTATGAATGACCTCGTGCCTGAGGGGTGTTCCTTTTCATTTGAACAGTCTTTTTTTTTTTTTTTTTTGTGTCCCAACTCTGTTTGTGGCTCTTAGATTGTGGGGAATGGAAGCGAACAGCAGCTGCAGAGGGAACTCGAAGACGTGCTGATGGACCCACCCATGGAAGAACACTCAAGTGACCGGGACCATGGAGAGGAACTTAGAACTGATGGAGACGGAGAAGAACCTGTTGTCCTTGAAGCTTCTGCATCCTCTACCATTAACCCTGTGTCGGTGGCAGGACTCCAGAAACCGGATATGAGTTTGCCAGTGAAACCATCCCAGGGAGGTTAGAAGGGAATGGGGAATGCACGATGGTGTTTTATGAACTCGCTTTTTGGGGAAGGATGGAGAATTTAGGTCCAGATGTGTCCACCCACCTTTCCCTCTTTCTCCCATTATGGTCACCTTGAGCAGTAAATGACAGGCTACGGGACGCAGGTTACCATGTAATGAACTTTCTGAAAACCCTTGACTTGTGTGCTGAAACACTGCGATTACTTGCCTGGCTCTAGAAAATATTAGTCTGTGTAGTTCAGCTATGCATCTTATTACTGTCATGAAAATTGGTGCACTCTTATTGACAATAAGCCCTCGGAGTGAACTGTCCGTGGAGTTGTGATGGCTGAATTGCTTTCTGCCATCAATAACTCACTCTCAGACAGGATTTTCCTGAAGTATTTTGGTCTGACCTTTCTGTAATGTGTTTCTTGGTGGCTTTTTTTCAGTCAGTAGGGTGAGTCAATCTCTGCTAATTTACTTACGTATGCTTTGTTTTGCTGCTTACGTTTGACTTTTGTGTCTCTCCCCAGACTGTGAGGATTTGAGCCCTTTTACGCCTCTGACAGACGAGGACAGTGTGGTGTTCAGCAAGCTCACCTACCTGGGCTGCGCCTCTGTGAACGCTCCCCGGAGCGAAGTGGAAGCCCTGAGGATGATGTCCATCCTCCGCAGCCAGTGCCAGATCTCTCTAGATGTGACTCTGTCAGTGCCTAACGTCTCTGAAGGAACAGTGAGGTACGGAGCTCACGCAGGGCTACTCTGTGACTTTGTGCCTTTAATCTTCCCTCCTTTTAGCGAAGGAAAGAAGCTGCCAGTTCCCCTGGGAGGAGACGTGAGCATCTTGGGATTTCATTTAGAGAAAGTGAATTTTAAAGACATCTGAGGAAAGCAATGTTTTTAATTTGTTTATCAAAGACATTTTATGCTCAAGGATCAGCATGAAACATGTTGATCCAAGGTGTCCCAACAACCATAGTGAGCACAGTTATTGATGAACACCTAGAAAATATTTTACTTTCAGGGACGGAAAATGACTTGTACACGAGGCTTAATGGGGACGACGCTTAATGGGATGCTGTGTATTTGTGTAGCTTTTTGAAGGCTAAGCCCTGAAAACTGTGAGGAAATTATCAGTGGAAATGCCAGTTGTGTTGTACTTGTTTATGCTGTTCAGTATAAATATAATTATTCTGGTCAGGCTTTGTGGTAAATGGCAGTCTGGAGCTAGGCTCTTTGTGATGTACTCTCTCCAGTAGTAATGAAATTATTAAGGCTTGGAAGTTAATATCTGGCTGCGATAATTCTTCTAAAGCAGCAATCATTGGGGTTTTTTCCTCTCTTTTCTAACAGACTTTTAGATCCTCAGACGAACACAGAAATAGCAAATTATCCAATCTATAAAATCCTTTTCTGTGTACGAGGGCATGATGGAACCCCTGAAAGTGATTGCTTTGCTTTCACTGAAAGCCACTACAACGCAGAACTCTTCAGGATTCATGTCTTCCGATGTGAAATCCAAGAGGCTGTAAGTTGAGTCTCTTTGTCAAATGATAATGATGTACATGTAAATGTTATTCCTGAAATGAAACCAAAGTATTTCAGGGACTTTAGAAGTAAAGTAATTCGTTGCTTTTGGCCTTTTTTCATCCCCAAGTTAAGATAATTGTAGAATCCTCTGAGATGAAATAAGAATGCATGTGATTTAGTAGTTTATCCTTTTAAAAGGCTAAATAACCAGTTAATTAGATGCTAAAATGGAGTTATTTTCTTATGGTGGCATCTCATGCTATTATTTAGTGAAAGTTGGAGTAGGTTTGAGTTGCTGTATTCTCTGGAGCTTTCTGATCTTCGGTGCCATCTAACTGCAGGTGAGCCGAATCCTGTACAGCTTTGCCACTGCCTTCCGTCGTTCTGCCAAACAGACTCCACTCTCAGCCATTGCCACCCCTCAGACCCCAGACAGTGATATTTTCACCTTTTCTGTGTCACTGGAAATCAAAGAAGACGATGGGAAAGGTTATTTCAGGTATGGATTCTTCATTCCTGTGTGTAAGCATTTGGTTCTGTTGGAAAGTGAGTGAAGAGAGAGCGTGAGTCTGAGGTGGTCCCTAGATTTCCTTTTTGAAAGTTTCCTCTTCTAGTTTGAATGAATCCAGACATAAATATTTTTGGGAAGTAAAACCTTGACAACCTTCTCAACTGTTTAATCTTGCTCATGGAACTGGTGCTACCTGCAAAGTGGGTTTTATATTCCTTTTTTTTTTTCTCCTGTCTTTAAACCCTTTTCTGTGCAATGTGTTTTTAGTCATGGTTGGCTGATTTGCTGCTGAAGCTGAAAATGCATTATAGGTCTTATTTTGAAAACTGGATGTCCTTGGTTTTCACGTAATTGTGATAAAAACCCATCACCTCGTTGTGTTGCTGTTTCTTTAATGTTAGTGATGGCAGCATCCTAGGAAAAAAGGGTTTCGAGTGCTTTTGTGGGAGAAGCTGGCTTCACCTAGTGCCTGGTGCTGGGTTTGAGTCATGTGAGGAGTACATTCTGAGCGTTCTGAGCTTCTTTTTACTTTTCTGGTAAATAACAGTGCGGTTCCAAAAGATAAGGACAGGCAGTGCTTTAAACTCCGCCAAGGAATCGATAAGAAGATTGTGATTTATGTCCAACAGACGACTAATAAAGAACTCGCTATCGAGAGGTAATTTTTTTAAAACTCCTTATCTGTTTGATGGTTTATGCCCTTTCCTCTGAGGCAGCAGATTAGTAATTGTTCTGTGAATGCTCCGTTTCTGTACTTCAACTCCACACCCCCCTCTGGAGTGGGACTGTGAATGTGCCGCAGCCTGGGGTTCTAGAAGAGAAAAGGTCTGTGTGGGGAAAGGGAGAACTCAGATCTTTTCCTGCTTAGAAATAAATGGCCAGTTTTGACTGACTGGCTGCTGACGGAGTTTAGTGCTGCTCACACTGCTGCGGAGAGACACAGCTCCTGCCAGACTTTGTAGTCTGGAATGAAATGCAGTGCGATATACCTTGGGAGGGCCACAAGGCTTTGTGAAGAGAAACCGTAGAAGATAGATCCTTATGCTTCGACTGGAATTTCCCGATTCCTGTCTTTATCAAAGGGTAAATTCTATCAAATGAAAAAAAAATATAAGGGTAGAAGAATGCAGTTCTGTGGGCTAGGAAACCCTTGTTAGCAGTGCTGTTTTGCACTGTTCTCACAAACAAAGATAACTGAACAGCTTCCCAGGCTCCTGTAGGCCGGGTGAGATCATATTGTAAATATGCTTATGAAATATGTATCAGCATTTTTAATAATGGGTTGACATTTTTTTTGCTTGACATGCTTGATGCTTTCAAACATCAGGGTTTGTTGACGCTTGATTTGGATTCGTGGGCTGCTTCTGATAGATGACAGGGAGTATTTAGATAAGGAATGTTAATGGTTTGTTTATGAGTACGTCTGATTTTGCAGTTAAATGTTTTGCCTGGCTTTGCAGATGTTTTGGCCTTCTCCTTAGCCGTGGGAAAGATGTCCGGAGCGGTGACATGCACCTTTTAGATTTGGTGAGGATCTTTTATTAACAAAATTTATTAGTAGTGTTTATTACAATTATGTGTGATCTCAGGACCGGCAGATCTCCCCTGGCAGAGCTTGAGGCCATTCCCTCTCATCCTATCCCCTGTCCCTTGGGAGAAGAGCCCAGCTCCCTCCTCTGCACAACCTCCTCTCAGGTAGTTGTAGAGAGCAATGAGGTCTCCCCTCAGCCTCTTCTTCTCCAGGATAAACACCCCAAGCTCTCTCAGACTCTCCTCTTGTTCTCCAGCCCCTTCCCCAGCTTCGTTGCTCTTCTCTGGACTCGCTCGAGAGCCTCAACATCCTTCTTGTGGTGAAGGACCCAGAACTCATGTGGAGCCATGTTTCAACTTAGTGAAAGTGCTGAGTATTGGAGAACTGGGCTTTGAACAACAGGTTTATAGCAGGCTTAGCACTGTAAAAACTGAGGCCCAAGCGGCTTCAGATACAACACTGAGAATTAGTGGGTGCTAGTTTTTATGACTCACTTTAACATCTATGAAACAATGATAACGATTATCTGACCTCACAAGCGTGTTGTGAAAAGAAACTTGCCAGTACTGATGAAATACCTGCTTGTTACCGTAGTCAGTGCCCGAAAAGGCCTCACGTTACATGAATAGATTTGCTTTTTACCAGGCTTTGGATTGCCCAGAAAATAAAGTTGATGAGCAGACAGACACACGGAACACTCACCATAAAATATTGACTTAGATCTTAATAGCTGAATAATGTGTTTTGTGTGCTGAATGAAACTGGATCTCAAGGTGCTTTAGACTAAAATTTATTTTATAAAGCAATTACTTGAGATAAAATAAAGCACATCTGGTGTATTGAAACTTCGTAGTGGAGTACAAGGTGTGTTAATGTGGAACATCTGCCAAGCTTCAGCAGTTTTCAAGAGTGTTACAATTTAATTTTTCTTGTATTAGAAGCAATGAAGTACATCCCGTCAGCTCATGATTACAGCATTATGTTTAAGTGCTTTACCTCTCAAGCAGGTGTTTCATTGTTTTGGTTTGGGTTTTTTTCTGGGTTTTTTGGTTGGATTTTTTTTTTCTTTTTCTCTCCCTTCTCCTTCCCAACAGCCACACGAAAGCAAAGCTTTTGCAGCTTGGAGTCCTGTCTTTCAAAGGACTTGGCTGTGATCTCACCTACTCCTGTGTGAGCTGAAAGTTGCTATCAACCGGTCACCTCCCAAATGAGCTATTGCTCTTCAAGTCTCACTAGACAGCTGTTCATAGCAATTAGTGCTAATTGGCCTTTTTGTGTTTATTGGCAAGGAGACCAAAGATTGCCTGGGAACTCTGCTCTTTTCTTCAGAGATGATTCCTGTCACGGGAGCCTCAGATGCTCGCCCTTCTCTTGCCATTTTATGGGGCTGGGACTTGACGATATAGAGATTTCTTTAATTGAAATAAAAATCATAAGCTTCTCTTGCTTCCAGGAGTCCATGGGTAAAAGCTCTGATGGGAAATCCTACGTGATCACTGGGAGCTGGAATCAAAAATCTCCTCACTTCCAGTTTGTAAATGAAGAAACACCAAAAGGTACGAACTTTGCAGGACATTATCCCTAGGCAGGGCAGGTGGCTGACGTGGGGGAATTGGATCAGTTCTCTTTTCTTTTACGATGAATCCTGCAAAAAGACTTGTTCCCTGGTCTGGAAGTAGGATGCCAGAGGTAGTATTCTTAGCAAAACTGAAGGCTAGAAGGAAGCTCTGGTGTCCACCAATACCTCCTAAGAGTAACTGCATCCCAGGAGGAGGCTGCATAGCTGTGGGCACAGGATACAGGCCCTTTGCGCAGCGTTAGAGCTGCTTAAGAATCCCCTGAGAGTGGAACTAAATGACTGTGGCAGATTTCTTTGCTTAGTTTCTGTCATCAGTTCCAATTTTTCTGAATCCAAGTTTTTAATTAAAAGAAGAATTTCTGTGCCTGTGACAGCAAAAGTAAAACACTCCCCACTGTAATCTGAAAATTGCTGATGCTGCATCGCTCTCTCTCAAGCCCAGCAACAGATCTGTCTTCTGACTTCTAAACAAAAGCGTCTAAAATGTCATTAGGCTGATTGTAATTAGATGGCAGAGGATCTGCACTGTGGAGCTGAGTACACAGATTCCTTCAAATGGTTAGTGGAGATTTTTGATACATTTCAGTGGTATTAGGAAAGCAAAATCTTTATTCGCTTTATGAAGACCCTTTTCTTGGCTTGGAGGCTTAGGTTTCCACACACTCTGACTAGCGCGTGGCCATCTTATTCCCTGTTTCGAAAATTCTAGGGTTTTCAGGTGTTAAATTGGGAGGAAAAAAATTGAAATCTGCAAAAAAGTGTCTTTTGTTCTTTTGTGTTACCAGGAAAGATGCTATGAAATATTTTGTTTAACGTATTTCTTTGGTTTTGCTCTCTAGATAAAGTATTGTTCATGACGACTGCTGTGGATTTGGTGATAACTGAAGTTCAGGAGCCGGTTCGGTTCATTCTGGAGACAAAAGTCCGCGTTTGCTCACCCAATGAGAGATTGTTCTGGCCCTTCAGCAAACGGAGCTCTACTGAAAACTTCTTCCTAAAATTGAAACAGGTAACCCTTTCAAAAAAATAATAAATTTTAATTTGGGATTTGTTTTGGTCGGATGTGGTGTTTGGAGATTTGAGAGGTGAGGGTTTGGTGTGATGCTGAATAAATAGGAATGAATTAGAGGTAAGGGTGACTTGCAGTTCTTAGTGCCTGGTGGCAGATTGGAATTTAACTCTGGTTGGTAAAACCTTTACTGATATAACATTCATATCTCAACATTTTGATCCAAACCGCTGAGGTACAATAAGCGCTTTTCAATTTTTGAGAAGATATCCCTGGTGCTAATTGCTGCTGGCTAGCTAAAGTTCCCATAAAACGTTGGATGTCCTCATTTCAAAGCAAATTTTGACAGCTTTGATGAGGCTGCAGATATTATGTGTAGAGGCTTAAGGATTTTCTAGCCAAACCACAGAAATAAAAGGAACGGAGCATTTATCTGCAGACTGGGGCTGTGCTGAGTCACTTGCATAAGGGGATAGTAGGGTGAATGTGAAAAATTAAGGTTTAAGAGGAAACAAATCCTTTAAATCATCCTGCTGGCATGCTCATATGTCACTAAATTGATCTCTTATCACACAAAGCCAATTTGGTTTTGATAAGCAAACATCCACCTGAAATCAGAAGAACACTGCTTTTTGTGAACGTCTCTTTTCCCCCTTGCACGTGGTTGGAAGCAGAGATTTTATGTGTATCCCAGGCTTCCTCCCTGGAAAAAAAAATTGGGCAACTACAAAAAAAATCCCCAGAACTTGTTAAAAACTTTTACTGCTTTTTCCAGCTTTCTTTTTTTCATAGAATCATAGAATAACCAGGTTGGAAGAGACCTGTCGGATTATTGAGTCCAACCATTCCTATCAAGTCCTGTTTAAGGAAATGGGAATGCATAGAAGCACACAACAGTGTGAATGTACCTGCTCTCTCAAGGTTTAATCATTCTGGGTACTGCCCAAAAAACGCAAAGTTTGAGTCCTGATTTCTTGATCGATGTTCTTCTCTAAAGAGGCTTTGGATGCAATCAGAGTCTTTTCTTAGTTCTTCTTGCACTTGTCTTTAAGTGCAAGCAAATATCAGCACTGTGGTGGCAACAAGGATGAGGGTCACTCAGGATTCTTTTTTTGTGTCTGTCTTATTTTTTGTATAAAACATGAATAAGCTTTTGGGAAGCTTTCCTTCCGAATTTCCTTCAAAATTTAAGGTGGAAAAATTTTTTCCTGGATGAGATCAGTCTTTTTACTTGAGATATTTTTAAGGGGGAGCATGGAGATGTCGAACAGTTCAGGCTGCTGGGCTATAAATATTCCGCAACCTCCAGAAGGCGCCTTTTCAGTTTGGCTTATCTTTCCTAGCTAATTCTGTAGCTTTTGTCTTACCAGATTCGCAGGCATTGTGGCTTATCTTGGCTAACTCTCATTTTTCCACAGGCCCTGTTGGGATATCCAACTTCCAGTGTTTACTCATGGATGATTATCAAAATTCCTAGTGGGAGCAACAAATATAGAATGTACAGCCTGATAAGCCTGGAAGGGAAACCTGTTTCTATGGTGTCATGATTAGCCTTTTATAAAAATACAGCTGTGTAGCATTGGCTTATCTTACCCTGGCAGCGTTTCTTTATTCGGAAACGGTGGAAGCAGAGAGATTTTACTTGCTCAGATTACATTTAGTCATTTTTAGTTTTGATGCATTTCTCTTCATTTTTGATAGGCCAAAGGATAAAATCGAGCACTGAGCGCTTGGTGTAGAGTATAGTTACAAATCTTATTTCCCTCTTTTCTTCGCCTTCCCTTTTCTGCTCTCCGTTTTTATTCATTTATGAGAAAAAGGTCTAAATCCTTAGAGCGTATTAACATTTTAGAACCACTTTGCGAAGAAAAATCTCCCTGAAAGAAAAGAAAGATATCAAAACATTGAAAATCAAGGAGGAAACAAGGCCACATAGTGAAGTTTGGGACACAACGATTTGCTCTTGAAGCAGTCTACACACAGATAGATGACTTGGAAGCATCGCTACAGACGGTTGCCACGGTGGGATAATAAATATGAACAATTATTATTAAAACTCTCCTTTGGCCACCATCGTATCCTCATAAAGTTAAAGATTTTGCTTTTAAGTTTCTGCTAATCTTTAAATAAAGGCAGAGTTGCTTCCTTGCAAGCCTGCATGATGCGTTCTGTGCTGTACAGGTCGAATGTTCCTCCCTGTAGGACTTGATGAAGATTATTCCTCAGCTCTCGTATTCCAAAAAGAATGTGGAGCCTTATGTAATCTGGGCTTTCATAGGGCTTTTCTTGGTAAAACAAAATGTCTTGCTTCCTAGATAAAACAGAAGGACAGGAAGAATAACTCGGACACGTTGTATGAAGTTGTGTGCCTAGAAAGCGAGTCGGAAAGGGAGAGAAGGAAAACAACAGCAAGCCCCTCTCTTCGCCTGCCCCAGTCTGGATCGCAGGGCTCCATGATTCCTTCTCCTCCAGAGGATGATGAAGAGGAAGGTAAGAAGTGGGTTGCATGCTTTGTATGCTTTGAAAGAAAGAGCAGTTGGTAAATAAGTTATGAAACATGTTGAATCCTTTCCAGTCAGAATCTGTCCTCCTGCTGTTTTTTTTTCTCGCTTTAATGCTGCGAGTGCTCCATGACCAGTAGCCCTGCATTCCCAGGTCAGCCTCTCCCTTGTCTGATGCTTGCAAGTGTGTACTTTTGCCGGCCCAGGCCTCCTGAAGCCTCCACTGTGATATATTTGGAACAATGTGAAAAGAGGCTGCTAATAATTTGAGATTATGGTGTAGCTTCTACCCCTCCCCGAGCAGCTGCCAACAGATTTGCGAGTACAAATGAGAAACTGATATTCTTTGGAAGCAGAAGCAAGCAGTGTGTTTCAGCGAAGAGGCGAGTGTAGACATCTGTACTGCATAAAACTACACCAGAGCCTGCCCAGTGTGGAACTTAATGTGTTTCCAAGGTCTTTTTTTCTCTGCTTGTTAAAAATTCTCTTAAACCAAAATATGGTCTAGTTCTGAGGATATGAACATGTGGGCTTCGCAGCTCTGCACTGAAATGAAGATGAGCTAAGTGCCTGCTTTTTCACCTTTTCTTGGTGGCCTTCTCTGTGGCCTTGAGTCAGTTGATTCTCTCCAGTGCTTGAATTTCCCTTTTGGAGAGTCAAAGCTGGGGAAAGTTGGTCTGCAAATTAACTCCTTTGCTATTCATTAGCGATCTCTAACCACAGCAGTATTGGTTTTTAGACCAGGAATGTATGGATGTTGTATTTATGGTTTGATAGGACTTGCAGCATTGCAAGAGTTTGCCAAGTTCAAGTGTCAGTTGAGAAACCGTAGATTTAATGAAAAAGGATGGATTTTCTCAACAGCTCAGACCCAGAGTTAACTACTGTATGTGTGTGTCCTTGCTGTGTTTAAAAATACCTGCGAGTGCGTAGGTTGGCATTGGTTTTAGAGAGAGTTACTGTGGTGACACTCATCCTGTCCCTGCACTGCGTGTTCGAAAGCATTTCGTTCAAAGAACCTGTTTAATTTAAGCCAAGAAAGTTATCAAAATGTTCTAGTTTTCAAAGTGTAAGTACAGAACAGTTTGAATGCCTCATGGACTTACGTGGATCTGCCACAGTGCAGCAAGTCTGCAGCTCCCCAGTGGAACCACATTGATTTTATTGTCTTTCATAGCATTGTAGCTTTTCACATGTGGAAGACTGTGCTATTTGAGAATTTTTGTAGCCTTTCAAAGGTTTGGGCTGGAAGAACAGAACTACTTATGTGAGAAGGGACCCCTGGAGGTCTCCAGTCATGCCTCCCACCCTGTGTGACATGTGGATTGTTCTAGGCCTTGCTCTGTGGTGTTTTGACCATCTCCATTGACTGTTTCCACTACCACACTGTGGCCACACTCGCAGTAAAATTTTTCCTGGTGTTTAACCAGAATTTCACACTTCACTCCTTGTCTTCTGTGTCCTGTCACATTGCCGCACTCAGTACACTTCTGTCTTCTCTGTGTTGAGAGCACGAACACTGCATCCACGAATGAGGAGTTCTCAACATTTAGGTCAGGACAGGTAGAGTGATGGCTGTTGATCTCACAGCATCCCCTCTGTTCTCTTGGCAGACAACGATGAGCCACTCTTAAGTGGTTCTGGAGACGTTTCCAAAGAGTGCGGGGAAAAAATCCTTGAGACGTGGGGAGAGCTGCTGTCCAAATGGTAAGTGGCAAAATCACATGCCGACGATTCCAATTTTGAATATTCTCAGTCTGTTTGCTCCTTCTGCTCAGAGTTTTTTATTTCCAGAAGCCAGTTGAGATGAGATTAGTGTGGATTTAGTTCTCTTTCATCCCCACAACACCCCTTCTGGCTTTGTGTTCTCTTATTTTTTTCAGAAGGCGTTTGACGTATTTTTATTTTGGAGTTCACGCATAAATGCTGCGCAGAAATTCACTTACGCTGTGTCTTTAGGTGGTTCTCCCTTAAAATGAGTATTTTACTTGCCTGTGAGTTCAACTGGGATTTTGTGAAGGCAAACCTTAAGCGAAGTCTCACAAAGAAGATGCAGCTCTCCCTTTGTGTCTTCTGTGGGCCAGTTCCATTCCTCTCTGTAATTCTGGTGTGGTTCCCAGCCAGTTTTTCCTGCAGCTGTCATGTTAGTAACTGCAGCTTAAGAACATGCGAGATTTGTACTTGGATGGTGAAGATGCTTTTCCTCCGTCTTCTAAAGGAAGATGGCTCTGGAGCCTGCCAAGAAGGAAGTACATGAGCTCATCTGGGTTTGTTTTTTTTTTTTTTTTAATCCTAGAAAATGCCAGCTTACAAGAATGTTTCTTGACACCAAGTTGCTAATGCAACACCTGCCTTCCTTTCATGAAGGATCTGTTATTCAGCTGGAAGTAGCCTGAGCGCTTTGAAGAAAGTGGTACTGATTAGTGAAAAATTCTTTTGTTTTTCTTTTGCAAAGGGGAATGGCAGGCACAACATCAGATTGCGCTCAAATATGCTCCATTTTGACTCTGGCATTAGTTGTTGCCTTCTGCTCCCCCACGTTACTGAGGAGCAGGGCAAGGGGATGTGCAGGAGAGTCAAGATCCGATAGAACACTATCTCTGAGGAGCAGGACAGCAGAGACTGGAATAAGCATTTTAGATGATGTGTGACCTCTTAGCCAGGATTCTCTTCAAATTAAAGTTGCAACGGTTTAATATTATCTTTTATTTACTGCAATTAGTACTTACCTGAGGAAGAACTTTTCCTTCCAATTTGATTTTGCTCTACTAGGTTGTGCCAATTCAATAGGGAAGAGGACATCAGAAATAGGGAAAGGCTGTGGTAAGATCCTAAATGATCCCCTTTCCCCCTGTCTCTGAGACTTTAGAAACATCTTGAACGGATGAGCTCTGTGCATCTGCTGCTGGGAGAAAGTTTTTCAACTTGAATTTTGTTGTCGTTCTTCCAAGGGCTCAGGAATAATTAAGCCACCTGACTCCCATTGAAAATGCTTTGGCAGCTCTAAGAGGATATGAAATGCTTCTGCGCTAATGCTGGCAGCAACTTTAATATGTGTTAAAGGGCTTTTCCTTCTTAACTAAAACTGAGTGTTTGCAAGTAATGATCCTTGAGCCTTTAATGCAAGAGGATTGAACATCATAAAAATCTGAGTTCAGGTAGTTTCATGCTAGATTTTTAGAATCCCGTAATGAGATTTGTATAGCGATTAAATTGGCATTGGTAGTTTGCGATTTCTGAATGATGTTTGCTCGCGTTGCATAACTGCTGAGTCACAATTTTCTCATTTCAAAATAGTTTAAATGAATCTAGCAGCGTGTGGCTTTTGATCTTCAGCCTCATGGCTGCATTCACTGACATTCCTGCTGCGCTTGCTCGGATCTGAACTTCAGGCAAAGGCGTTTTGTGGGCCTTTGGAAAGAATTGGAATATCTTGTATATAACAAGTATTTGATATAGATAGATATCTATTTATATTTATAAATTATAAATGTATAACAAACATAAGTCTGTAGATATGGATGTGCCTTTGGAAAGAATTGAAATATTTTGTATATAGCAAGTATTTGATATAGATAGATATCTATATATATTTATAAATTATAAATGTATAACAGACATAAGTCTGTAGATATAGATGTACATAAATGTAACTATTACATAGATCTTATTTTTATTATAGCTGATTTTGTTTAGAGAAAGCCAAGTGAAGGAGGATGTGGTGCTGATTTCTGTGCAGTATAAGCTGATTCAAATGTCCAGTGTGGCTGATCTCCACATCACTGTGTTGGGGCACTCTGGGTTGAAGAAAGGCAACGAGGAATCGGTGTAAAATTATCATCCCCATATTTGTTAGACTGTTAACAGACATTAGCAGTTTATTGTTAAGATGATAACGCAATCAGTTTGGCATACGATCATTTTTTTCCTGGCTTTGTCTCTCATCATTTCACCTAGAAGTCTGCATTTTAGTAACTGCAGAAAAATTGTCATTGCCTTAAATGAAAGCTTCTGTCTTTGGGGGATTTTGTGGATGAGCCACGACTGGACTGTTGAGCTTCACGTTCTGTAACTGCATAAATCAGATGTAGGTTTGTTTTTTCAACTGACAGTGCTGTAATTTATGAGCTGTCACCAGTCTTGCTTGGAAAAACTGTTTGGATGTGACTGGCTTGTGCAGTGGGAGCTGCTGGAAGGCAAGGATGTAGCTAGAGAACCATGTGAGGTCTCATATAGCTCCGTGTGCCTCCTCTCCTCCCTCACCTGGGAGGTTACCTGCATGCTCAGGTGCAGGAGGGCAGAGAAGCAGCACCTGCTGCTGCAAACCGTTTCTCACGTGGTTGGTGTAGTTGGAGCTTGGAATTGTATCCAGTGTGGTATCTGCCCTCTGGTTCCAGTTTTTCCGTGATTATTCTGGTTTGTTGCGTGTTTTATGTCTTTATATTGTGTTTAAATTTAATGAAAAATCAAAGAAATAGTTTGGAAAGTCTTCTCGAAATCGGTTTCTTTCATAACTTGAATTTTTCTCTCTCTGGCAACGTATGGACCGGCTTGCAATTCCTGTTGTTCAACATGTTAGATGTTACACACCCGTTGTAGCTCACCTACCCGGTTATTTATATTTGGATAACGAGAACCATGCTTTGCTTTGACCCAGGCACCTCAATTTGAGTGTGAGGCCAAAGACGCTGTCAGCGCTGGTGAGAAGCGGAGTCCCCGAGGCCCTGAGAGGAGAAGTGTGGCAGCTGCTGGCAGGGTGTCACAACAACGATCACCTGGTGGAGAAGTACCGCATACTCATCACAAAGGTAGAATGCTTTTTTTTTTATCATTTTGCCCCCAGTAGCTTAAGGAATGGAAATAGAGAGACTTCCAAGTGCTGCCTGCTGCTTAAAGGTTCACAAGTGTATCTGAATATTGTGCATCTGAATATTGTGTATCAACCAGCGAGTATAACTCAGTCCTCCCTCCAACGGAAAACCTCAGATGCAGTGCTGGTTGTGGTGGTCTCTCTGTTTAGAGGGCTTTCTTTTGAGTAGTCCTGCTTCTCTCAGATGAGTTCTGAGTGAGTTTGTAGAAAATTATCCTGCCCTGAACATGGTGTATGTGAGAAAAACTGCTGTGCCTAGAGCAGGAGCACAAGGAGCTGATGGAAAACCTTTTGGTGCAAGCAGGAGATGCGATAAACCCACTTGAGCAGTCCTGATCCAGTGTCCCTTCTTTCTTAATGTTGACCTCTATTCCTGTAGCTGCATTTGATTTCTGCCAGGCTTTTCGTGACCCCATGAGGCGGCACAGTCCCAAATTAATAAGGATCTGTGATGACAGCTGCTCCCAAAGCTCCTGGCCTCTTTCAGGACTTTTTTTTTCCCGTGTGGCAGAGTGTTGGGTGCAGTCACCCTGATATTTCTTGTGGTGCTTGCTTTCTTGTACAGATCTGGTGCTTGATGAATCCATGGGGTTTGGTTTCTTTAGCAAATTAACTGCTGCAAGGATAGGTTGTTGTTTATCGTTGGTGTGGAGCTACTGAATGATTGAAGAGGAACTGTCTTCAGTTGTGCTTTACCAGCAAAGGCTGCCTGGATTTCTTCTTGGATCTGACTCAGGTGTTAAAAATGGCATTGAAACTGTGCCTTGAGGTGTGCTGGTTTCATCCCAGTCATCGTGACAGTATTTATTAATTACTTGCTCCTTATTTCTTTGATGAACATGAGCTGGGTTTCTGTACTCGGCGCTTCTGTTACTGCAGTAGTGTCTGAGTTTCACCATTGTGGTACTTCCACAAATCGCTTCTCAGAGCGTGCTCACCATCTGTGTGCAGTAATGGAGCTTTTAGCAGCTCCAGATTGCGGTGCTCGTGGTGGGGATCATGGACGAAAGCCAGCCCAGTGAATTAAGGTCATGTCCCTGCTGGGGACAGAAAGCAAACTCTAGGTGAAATGATCTAGACAATCCCTCCAAGAGGCATCTGTTCCTGGGAGGACTTTGGCGGTTGTGGCTGTTAACCTTCAGGCTTTCAGCCACTGAAAAGGAGGAGAAGTGAAGTGGGGACTCACTCACTCACTCTGGGTATGGACACCCACAGGAGAAATGCTCGGTGGTTTTGAACCTAGGTGGATGGAAAATACTGTTAAGTGGCAAACTTGTAAAGCTAGCCCTGCAGGTTAAAAAATAGAGTCATGATACAAAGCAAAGCAGATGATAGTCTGTCTTCAGACATGGTGTTTAAAAAGGATTAATCATCGAATCATGGAATGGTTTGGGTTGGGAGGGGGACCTCAAAGCCCATCCAGTCCCTCCTCATAGCAGGGACACCTCTCACTGTTTCAGGAGGCTCCAAGCTCCATCCAACATGGGTATTAATGCAGCTACTGGATCTCTGGGACCAGTGGGGATCTCTCAGTGGAGAAGTACTTCCTAACAGCAAAATGTTAAGAACCTGACATGTACAATATTGAGGAGAAAATAAAAGCTTTTGGATATAGGGCTGTGTGGGAGAAAATAACCTCAGAAGGAAAAAAAAATTGTACCAGATAAATATACTTGAAGGAAATTACAACATGAGGGGCATCTTGTGGCACAAATCAAATGAAACTAAAAAGTCTAGTGCTAGAAGCAGTATTTTGGGATGTTTCCCCAGGGTCACCATTTCTGGGAGAAATTCTAGGCCTGGTAAGAGATTAATTTCCAATTTTTCTAATGGCCTTGGGGCTCCTGCTACCCACGTTCTCGTCTTCCCACTCTTGAATCCATGAGCAGAGGATGGCAGTGCACAGTTCTACCTGCTGTACTCAGCTATCTCGGTGCAGGTGATACTAGTTTTTAGTGAAGAAATAGATGAAAATGTCACTACCATTATTTAACTGGCTGTGTTGCTTCATCCGTGGTATGAAATGGAACAGCACTTCAGCTGTGGGTGGCTAACAGTTATTTTCCACTTGTGTCACAATCAGATTTCCATATGCTCATATAAATTAAGAAGAACACATTTAATTTTCAGGAGTACAAAGGGCCACGGTTGTGTACGATGGACTGGAATTAGACCTACTGTGTGGCTGTGAATCGCTGTGTAAGAAGTATGATGCAATCTTGCTGTCGGTTCCCTGGTTTGATTAGTTTTGATCACATGGTGATGAAAGTTTAATTATCTTTTCCAAGCAGTAGTTTTCCCAAGAGCTCTCGTCGTAACTCTGAGTGATTTCTTGCATGGCTTTTAATAGTGTTAGAGGAGGTTGTATTGTATCCCTGCAGAGTGGGAGAAGTCTCTACAACAGAGACATTTTCCATCTCCCCACCAGAACCACAGGTTTGTGTGTCACGTGGAAACGGTTCTTCTTGGTGGGCTAGTTGTGCTCCTGACCAGAGAGTTGGGGCAGCAAGCAGGGGTATCCCAGCCCTGTCACCTTCCTGCTGCAGAGCACACACTGTGGCCTCTTGCATCTGGCTCCTGGTGCAGGGGGGCTGGAGGGAACGGGCGTTGGGTGTTGCTGGTTGGGGTTCGAGCGTGTTAAACAAGAAGAAGTAAGCTGGGATGAACCAAAGGCAAGGTCTTGCACCTGGGTTGGGGCCATCCCAAGTGCAGTTTCAGGCGGTGTGGAGAACGGCTTGGTAGCAGCCCCAGAGAGAAGGAGTTGGGGTGCTGCAGGATGAGAAGCTCAGCATCAGCTGGCAAAGTGCGCTTGCAGCTCAGGAACCTAACTGCATCGTGGGCTGTATCACAAGTGTGACCACCAGGCTGAGGGAGGGGATTCCCCCCCTCTACTCAGCTCTTTTGAGACTTCTCCTGGAGCCCAGCGTTCAGTTCTGGAGCCCTCAAACCTAGGGAGGACATGGAGCTGTTGGAGCGAGCCCAGAGGGGGCCACGAAGATGATCTGAGGGCTGGAGCACCACCGGTATGAGGATGGGCTGATAGAGTTGGGGTTGTTCAGCCTGGAAAGGGCTCTAGGGAGACCTTAGGGCAGCTTCCAGTACTGAAAGGGGCTCCAGGAAAACTTGGGGAGGGGCCCTTGATCAGGGAGGGCAGGGATAGGACCAAGAAAATGGTTTTCAGCTGCAAGAAGGGAGATTGAGATGAGATATTGGATTCCCAGTGCCATTTTGTTTTTATCTATGAGATCTATTTAAAGTTCAGTATCTAAAGGATGTTTCTAATGTGTCTGTTCATGCCTAAGGATCCAGGAATACTGTTGGAATCTATTGGCATGTAAATTGCTTTCTGCTCTGGAGAGACGGGAGATCATTTCTCCCCAAGTAATTCAATTATAGCTTGTTTTTTGGATAACCACAATACCCTCGCCTAAATTTAATTCAAAGTTTGTTTCCTAGCTACAGTTCTCGGACTTCAGTTGCCACGAGCAGAAATGCCATAAATTATAAGAAAAATGAAGGACAATAGTGAAGGCATCTTTTTGAGGGTAAAGATGATAGGGTGGGAAAACCAAGGTTTTGTGTTCAGGCTTTTGCACCAGACTGACTGAAAAATCTGCCAAGTCATGCTCTTGTCTGGCAGGGATTTTTGACCAGTACAAGCGTATTGTAAAATGCTTTTTCCCTGCTTACCGGTCAGCTCAAATCCCCCGTGTCGCAGTGGGATTGCTTTGGGATCTGTCCCTTTGGCTGCCGTTAGGTTAACCAGGACCTTTTGGTTTGCTGGAATCGGTTGAATTGAGTGTGTGGCCACGTTTGTGTGGGTGTCAGTTCACTGGTGACAAAAGGAGGAGCCTCACCCCAGTCTCGTACTGGTTTGATCAGCTCGGAGACCAATTCCGGCAGCACTGGGCCTGTCCGGAGCGGTGCCAGTGGTGCAGTCTGGCACCCAGGTCAGAAGATGAGCTTTCCCAAACCGTGGGAATGTGCTTGGGAGGGAAGCGCTTGGGACTGCTTGGGACTCATCACAACCAACGAGTGTCCTGTTAGGACACCTTTCCTCGTGTGCATCGAGGAGGTTTCCTGGTGAAAGACACGTGATGGCGTTTGCTTGGGGTTGAGCCCAAGAGCGTGGGTCACGTTGTGGATCGCTGCGTGCTCGCTCTCTGGAATGACATCAGGTTTTCCTGCCTGTCTGGTTGGTGTGGAGGGTCTGGGGGTGTTCGAGGGCTCTCGGGGACAGCGATGCCTTTGTGCTGTGTGTGCCCGAGTGCCGCAGGTGCTCACCTGCCTGCAGCACCATGAGGATTCATGGCAGGACACGGTTTTTGGCTTTGCCCTCGGTTTCACACGTCTCCCAAGCCTCACAAACTACGCATGGGAAAGAGCTACCTTTATTCCACTATAAACATTTCCCAGAGGGGCTGGGACGGAAGAAGCCTTAAATTCTGCCTGGAATTGGTGTCCCTGCTTGGACAGCTGTCCTGGGTCTGGGGGGGAGGCAGGGAGCGAGGGAGCTGGGACGTGGGTGTCCGTCCGTCTGTAGGACATGGGCGTCTGTCGGTGCAGTGCCAGAGTGTGGGTGTCTGTCTGCAGGACCTGGCCGTGGGTGGGCGTCTGTCTATCTGCAGGATTGGGACATGGGTGTCTGTCTGTGCAGGTCTGGAGTGTGGGGGTGTGTCTGTGTGTCTGAAGGACCGGGGTGTGAGTGGGTGTCTGTCTGTCTGCAGGACCAGAGCTGTATGTGCTCATCTTATATGTCTGCTATGCTGAGGCTGTGTCTGTCTGTCAGTCCCCTCTGTCCGGGCCCTGTCTGTCTGCCGTACCCGGGCCATGTCTGTCGGTCCATCTGCCTTATTGGTGCCGTGTCTGTGGGTCTGTCGGCTGTGCTGGGGCCATGTCCATCTGTCTGCCCTCCCGCTTTACCAATGAGTCTATCTGTCTGTCCTCCTGCTCTACCTGGGCCGTGTCTCTCTGTCTGCCCGCTCTATCAGAGCCCTGTCTGTCTGTCTGTCTGCCCGCTCTAACCAGGTCGTGTCTGTGGGTGTGTTGGCCGTGCCACAGCTGTGTCTGTCTGTCTGTCCACTGTGCTGGGGCCATGTCTGTGGGTCTGTCCACCGTACCGGGGCCATGTCTGTCTGTCTGTCCATCCACTCTACCGGGGCCGTGTGTGTCTGTCTGTCCACCTGCTCTACCAGGGCTGTGTCTGTCTGTCTGTCTGCCCGCTCTACCGGGGCCGTGTCTGTCTGTCTGCCTGCCTGCTCTTCCCGGGCTGTGTCTGTCTGTCTGTCCTCCCGTTCTACCCGTGCCGTGTCTGTCTGTCTGTCTGTCCGTCCGCTCTAGCCGGGGCCTTGTCTGTCTGTCTGTCTGTCTGTCCTCCCGCTCTAACGAGGCCGTGTCCGTGGGTCCGTCGGCCGTACCGGGGCCGCGTCTGTCAGTCTGTCTGTCCATCCGTCCGCCTTGCCGGGGCCGCGTCTGTCTGTCCGTTCGCCGCGCCCTGCCTGTCCGTCCGTCCGGCTCTCCCCGCGCCGTGTCTGTCTGTCTGTCTGTCCACCTTGCCGTGTCGGTGTGTGTTAGTGTTTGATAGGGATGGTCGGACTCGATGATCCGATGGGTCTCTTCCACCCTGGTTGTTCTGTGATTGTGTGTGAGTGTCGGCCGCCCCTGCCGGCGCCCCTCCCCTTCCTGCGTGGCCCCTCCCGCCCCCTCCCCTCTCGTCTCCCTCTCGGGGCTTTTGTTCGCGGCGGCAGGTGGGGGCGGGCGGGGCCGGGGGCTGCCCGCGCGGGGCGAGGCCAGGCCAGGCGAGGCGGGGCCGCTGCCGGCTCTCTCTCTCCCTGCCGGCTCTCTCTCTCCCTGCCGGCTCTCTCTCTCCCTGCCGGCTCTCTCTCTCTCTCCCTGCCGGCTCTCCCTCCCCTCCGGGCTCGGGGCGCAGGTCGGTGCGTGCGATGGGCGGCGGGGCCGGGGCCTCGGGGCCGGGGGGGCCCGGGGGCGGCGCGGGGCGGCGCGGGGCGGCGGGAGCCTGAGCCCCCGGGGGCGGCCGCAAGATGAACTCGTCCTCGCTCGGCAACCAGAGCGGGCGGCCCTTCTGCCTGCTGGCCCTCGGCTACCTGGACGGCCTGGACGTCTGCCTGCTGGAGGCGGCGGTCGTCGTCTTCCTCACGGTGCTCATCGTCTCGGGCAACGTCGTCGTCATCTTCGTCTTTCACTGCGCTCCTCTGCTCAACCACCACACCACCAGCTACTTCATCCAGACCATGGCGTACGCCGACCTCCTGGTGGGCGTCAGCTGCCTGGTGCCTTCTTTGTCTCTGCTGCGCTATCCCATTGTCTTGAGCGAGTCCTCGGTCTGCCGAGTCTTCGGGTACGTGGTGTCGGTGCTCAAGAGCGTCTCCATGGCCTCCTTGGCTTGCATCAGCGTCGACAGATACATCGCCATCACCAAGCCGCTCACCTACAACGCGCTGGTCACCCCGTGGAGGCTGCGGGTCTGCATCCTGATCATTTGGCTCTACTCCTGCCTGGTCTTCTTGCCCTCCTTCCGCTGGGGGAAGCCCGGCTATCACGGGGACGTGTTCCAGTGGTGCGCCGGCTCCTGGGACACCGACCCCTATTTCACCCTCTTCATCGTGGTGATGCTCTACGCCCCGGCCGCCTTCGTCGTCTGCTTCACCTACTTCAACATCTTCCGCATCTGCCAGCAGCACACCAAGGAGATCAACGAGAGGCGGGTGCGCTTCAGCTCTCAGGACGGGGAGGCCGGGGAGGCGCAGCCTTGCCCGGACAAGCGCTACGCCATGGTTCTTTTCCGCATTACCAGCGTCTTCTACATCCTCTGGTTGCCCTACATCATCTATTTTCTGCTGGAGAGCTCCAACGTCTACAGTAACCGCGTCGCGTCCTTCTTGACCACTTGGCTCGCCATTAGCAACAGTTTCTGCAACTGTGTCATTTACAGTCTCTCCAACAGTGTCTTTCAGAAGGGGCTCAAGCGTCTCTCGGGGGCTATTTGCGCCTCCTGCGCGAGACAGAGGGTAGCTAAGGACTCCTCTACCTCTAGGAGCAAAAGATCTTCCAACGGATGTCACGTCTAAGACGCCCGTCGGCCGGACTGGGAAGCGCAGGGACCATTCTGTAAATTGCAAAAATAAGTTAAATATGTTTTTAAGATGTCCAGATTTGCAAAAAGGTTTCCGAGAAATGCTGCTGACATGGAGGAATCGGGAGCACATATCATTGTGATTTCACTTTAAAAAAAAAAAAAAGAATCACTGCTGTGGAGGAGGCTGCAGAGTTTCACCTCCATGTTCGTTTTTAAGAATAAAGCTGTATCTTGACACTTACCTCTCCAGCTGGTGTGACTGAATGGAGTGGGTGTCTGAGAGCTTCGGCAAGATGTAGTCTTTCTTACAGCTTTACTAGGTTCTCTCGAGCTTCGTGCTTCACATGTAAATGATAGATCTGAAATGGAAATGTCACAGTCTATGGTATATTACAGGGATTTTTTTTTTTTTTAATGTATGCCAAAGTATATTAACACAATGTTCCAGCATCATAGCAGAAGGGGCCAAACAATTTGTTTTTCATTGCGACCTAGGCGGGACCTCTAGAGCAGTAGTGAACGACGTGAACGTAAAGTGTAACCGAGCCATGCGTGCGGCGATGCGATCTGAACGATCTTACGCTTGGGAGGGCCGAGCTGGCTTCCGCGCCCCATTTCCCTGGTAGGATGCACGTACGGCATCTGCATTTTCCTGTTTGTCGTGAAGTAAGAAGAGAAACTTGGATCAGACCATATCTAGCAAGTTAAAATGTGTTTTGATAAGCTAAGGGAATAAAAAAAAAAAAAAATAGATGTAGCTTTATGCTAGCAGAGTTGCGGCAGCCGCTCGAGGATGGTGCCAGCAGCTGAAAATTATTCTCAAAACAGTGGAGAAATGCCATGGGTTTGTATGTGGAAATTTTCTCAAGAACCGCTTTAAAAATAACATGTCCCCCCCTCCCCTTTTTTTTTTTTAATCTAAATTCTTCTGATATTTTACATACTGGAACTTAAGGGGAAAGGAAAGAAAACAATTGTCTTCTAAACAGCTAAGGGAACTATACTGTAAATGTAACTGTAGTATTTGAGTTATTCCTAAGTGCACAGAGCTAAATGAGAGACATTTTTCTTTAGCCTTCGTGGGATTAAAGAAGGTTCGAATATAGCAGGAGCTAAATCCTGTTGGCAAACACGTATCTAACTGGTTAAAGTCAATAGCTGAGTAACAAAATCCCATTGACCACAGCTTTTTCAAGATAGCTCAGATGAAATGTTTTTGAGTGCCATAATACTGATCGATCAGCTCTGTGAAGGAATGTTCTTGGCTTTTCACTGATGGCAATGTTGGAAAATGTATTTGAACCGTGTAATGATGGATTATAGTCTGCATCGTCCTTTCTCGCCCTGTCCCCTGTCACGCTGGTCTGAGAGGAGGTTGCGCGCTGTGACCAGTTTGTTTCCTTCTCTGTGCTTCCAGGCGGTGCTGGGAGCCTGGGGGATTCCGTGAGCTCGTGTCTCAGATCTGGTGTGTGCTGTTAGTCAGAGTGGGAATGAAAACCAGTAGGGAAAAGTCATTTGATATTTTAGAATTGGAGTAAAAAGGGAAGACTGTATTTGTGTTAAATGGTTTCAGGTCTACTGTTGTTATGGATCAAGCTGGTTCTCTCTCTCGTACCTCTACCTTGTCCCTCCCACGAGCCTCCTCGCTGGTCATCTGGGACTCCATCCTCTCATCTTCTGTGCTTTGCCCCAAAACCTAACAATCTGTCTCTGCCCTGCGTCTGCACATGTGGCGATTTCTGCTGCCCATCCACATTTACTCCATGCGGACAGACACGAGTTCTCCTCGTGCTTGTGTGCGTGTGGGTTCCTGTGG
The DNA here is from genome assembly GCA_033558105.1 of Coccyzus lansbergi. NCBI lineage: Eukaryota > Metazoa > Chordata > Aves > Cuculiformes > Coccyzidae > Coccyzus > Coccyzus lansbergi. The sequence continues at coordinate 102,239 of JAUMJK010001497.1, read as the reverse complement.
AGGACAGCGCAGAACCCTCTCTGGTTTGGGTCGAGAGCCCTGTTGCAAAGAGCGTTAAGTCCTGTCATGTTCTGCTTTCAGCGTATTTCATGCCTAGTCCAAACCCCTTGAGGTAAACTTCCTCCTTAGTTCATCTGAAATTTTAAAGTTGTCTAAGCCCTGATGCCTCCACAGCGACACGTCTTCTTCTGTTGAGTGGCGAGACGTTGCGTGGAGCCGGGGCTGGTGCTGTGCTCCGTGCACCAACCTGCTGCAGATGCTTCTACCTGCACAGCTCCTGCTGTCTAAATAGTGGTGGTGGGCGCAGACGGCCGTGGGAGAGCAGGGTAAGGGTGTACTGAGTCATTTATATGCAGCATAATAAGCTCACAGCCCATCAGCTGCCTCATTGTTCTCCAGCGCTCTGGAGGTATTACAGCAGAGGTGGGCTTCAGGGAACAATTCCAGGGCTTTAGTCATTAATATCATGTGTGGTATTCTTAGAACAGCCTCTCAGGTGAACTCCTAATAGCTTTGCTCTGACTCTTCACCTTATCTAACATTTCCAAGGCCTTGAAGTGATGCAATCTGTCGTTCAAATAGCATTTTATTAAATTTAATAGGAGAAAAGAATCTGCTGGAAGTTGGCAAATTCAGGTGGAAGTCAGAGAGTGAAGATTGTTGCCTTTTTTTTTTTTTTTTTTTTTTGATGGCATGACTAGAGGGTTTAAATAGCAGTGTTGTGGGTTTTGAGAATATGGAGAATTGAAAAAAGCGATGAAGGGTCTGAAGCATGGGGTAGAACTTTAACTGGAGCTGGAGCAGTTGCTGCTTCTGCTCTGGGCCTAGAATTGTCCTCAGTGCGTGGTGGTGGTTGTTGCAGATGCATGTACGTGTGCGCAGCTGTTGTTGCTTTGCAGCTCAGGTTCAGTTGTAACATTCCTCACGGGCTCTTGTTCCATGGCCTCGCCCATCCCAGAGTCTTCATCATCTCAGCTGGTTTCTGTGAGAGGTGAAAATCACAGTCTGGAAGTAAAGTCTCCAAGAGGTGGGGACAGGAAGGAGTTGCAGCCAGTTCAAGTTTCATCCAGTGTTTTTGCTGTTGCCTCGGTAGCTTAATTTTAGTGTCAAATATTTCTATTTTTGTCTGTGTTAATTTATTGATTTTTTTTTTTTTTTTAAATTTAACTTAACTTTGTTTTCTCTAAGTTAATTTAATGTCGGTCTGGGTTTGTCTGTGACTAGATGTTTTAACTATTCCTGACACTGAAGCCTGTTGTCTTCAGTGTCATTGCACGAGGGGGAATCTCCTTCACTGTGCCAACTGCAGAAGAAATGATTTTGAAACGTGTGACCCTGTTTGCTCAGAGGTCCAGTGAGCATCCTTTGGCGTGGAGTTACCAGGAGGCACGGCCGCCCCATCCATCCCGCTCTGGGCTGTGCTCGTTAGGCAGCGCGCTCTCCCCTCGGATCACTTTCATTATTGTACACATGAAACTAATCCTTCCCTGGCTGGATTTGCATCTGCCTGCATCTGGGGCTTTAGAAATTGGTACCAGGAGCATCGCACAGATACGTGCCGCGCTGAGGAGAAGAGAGAAATCAAATTACATCTTCATAAAAACCTCTATTGCGATGTGATTAAATGAACTAATTTTGAAGTTCTATCTCGGACTATAAATTTATTTTTCATTTTTGTTATCTGCCTCCCTTTTCGATTAAGCTGCTAGGAGGCTCACTTTGCAGGATGCGATGCAGTGGTGTGTTCTGAGTACCAGGGAAGGGTTTCTGCACACGCTGCTTCTCAGCAGGGCCACGATTCGCTTCATCGAGGACTCTTGATGTTTTTAAACAAAGTTTACTGTAAATTTTTGGTTGTGATGATATTGTCATATTCTGAAATAGACTGGGGAAAAAAAAACTGTGAAATATATATATATAATTTATTTTTTGTGATTTCCCAGTCAAGCTTCAGTGTTTTTAGCTCAGCAGATCTCTCTTGCGTACGTTTTGCTGTTATCTGCTGGTAGGGTTTTTTAATTAATGTCCCTATTTTCTGCACTCTTTATTTGCTGTTAGGGTTTTGTACTTGTTTGTAGCTTCTTATCACTCAGAAATTTGTTTCTACTGGTTGGACTTCTGACATGGCTCCATGTCTGAGTGCCAAGGGGCAACCTGGAGTGTTTGTCGCAGATCTTTGACAAGGTGGAAGTGGGAGAGAGTATAGAGACTCTGGGAATCACAAGCGTAGTGTGAGGCTGCGTGATACAGCCGACTCCAATGAGAACTTCGAACTTTCAGTCTCACAGTGCATCTCTCTAGCATCGTTCCTTTCTTTCCCACAGCCATATGAAGGTTGTACCTGTAAGAAATCCTAGATTTCAGCAGTTTGTTCTGAAAAAGGCACTTCAGAGGCCTGTTAGCCGTGTGGGATGGAACACTCGGTATACGAATCTCATAGCAGGTTTTTCAGTGTTTATTGTGGCACAACTAACTGCTGTGGTGACCCCCTCCCATCTTCCTCCCATGGCAGGGCAGCTTCTTTAGAGTCTCTTCCAAGCCAAACTGTTCTTTGGTTCTGTGCTACCAGATGTACTGAGCCTTCATGGTCAGGAAATCTGAAACATTTCAGTCTGATCTCACTCCACATCAGGGCTTGAAGTTGACAGAACTTCTAATTCAGGTCCGTTCTTAAAAAAAATGTGTTTCTTAGGAATTAATATCTGAGCTCAGGAGCCTCCCTGTAGAGATTATCAACAAAAGGCCCATTTACATTTTTTTTCCCATTTACTGTAGGTAATTGTGATTTAATAAGCGGAGGTGGATGTCTTGGATGGCCTTTGTTATTTTAACACAGTTTTGGTTCCGGCTGCTTGAAGCACCTGCTAAAACCTTTTGTCTAACCTCAGCCTTATCTTCTTGTTCAGTTTAGAAACTTCTTTCTTCTCTTCTATGACCTTGAAGACTACAACACCACATCCTTTCTGTGGTGGCGTTCAAGATAAACTTGGATTTTACCTCACTTCCAACACTACCCAAAGTCGGCAAAGCGTTTGTTTGTGATCGATGTTCTGCTAAGGTCCAAGAGGTGGAAAGGCCTCTGTGGCTTCTGTGCAGAACTGAAGGAAGAGTGACTGTCTTCCTTACACAACCTAAAGGGGTGGACACTGGGTTGGTGCTGGAGTTGTCCTGTTGAGGCTTCCAGGAGGGGAGAGACCGGGGCCTGGTAGCAGAGGAGAAGCACCCAGGCCGTGTCTGTTAGTTCTCTGGGTGAAGCTGTGCTGCTTGCGGCCTGTCTGAGCCTCTTTCTGTCTGACTATTCTCAGTGCTTCTCTTTGCATTCCTTCAGCTGAAATTCAGAGCTGAAGAGAGAGCATGGATAACATAGGGCTTTTTTTATATTTCTTACGCTTTATATTCTGAATAGTGCTGTTTGTATGTGGCGGTGGTTCCGGGTCAGGGTCTCAGATGTGTGAGTCGCTTTGGCACCTCTAAGATTTCAGATTTTGTGTGTAAAACTGGATGCAGTTGTGTTCGGAGCAAGAAACTCCAAAGTTGCGTCCAGTGGAAACCAAGGAATGAGCTGGATGTAAGCTGCAGTTGTGTCCCAAGCGTGGAGAATTTCATTAGGGCAATACACTTTTTAAAAGACGAGGAGATGCTCTGGTGCTCTCTGCTCGGCGTTCAGGGGTTTTGTTCATGGAGCGCCCCACTGTACCTCAGCAACTGCCCAGTCAAACTGATGCTCTGCCTGGTGAATTTGTGGTTACATAAACTGAGAAACAAGTTGCTTAAGTCATTGTTTTGGCCTGAAGATGTGGAGATGATTGCTGAGCTGAGCACAGGAGGTGCAGGCTCTGCTCTGGGAGAGACCGAGAGGCCCAGTTGCTGCAGGACTGTTCCATTCCTCAGGCTGATAACGGGTACCGTGGTTTGCTAAGAGGTTTTTTGAAGTGCTGGGTGGATGCAGAGTGCATTAGGCTCTATTTAGAGTCAGGGTTTAGACAGACAGATGTGTTCTGAAGTTCACGTTTGCTCCAGAAGTGCTGCGCCTGGGCCTGGGATCCAGCATCGGCAGCTCCTGTGGGTGGTGAGGGAGAGGGAAGGGAGCCTGAACCTTCGGGTCTGACTTCTTGCTTTTTATGAATTCCTAGGGTGAGAATAGCAATTCTGTAATTCAAAGCTTTGGCTTCTCTCCGATGGTCATTACTGGAGAACCTTTAATTAAAAAGCTAAATAAATTGAAGTAACTCCTTGCAAAGATGAACTCAACTCTTGCTGCGCAAACGCGAGTCGTCGTTAACCGTTACGGAGATCCCGGGATAGGAGCGACCGAGCGCTCAATAAACCAAGTCAGTGCTTTTATGGCAAATTGAAAAGAAGTTCTTCTGGGATTTCAGCTGTAAATGAATCCTTGCAAATCAGTAATTAGATTAGTAAAGGATGACGTTTTAATATGCTTGGCAGGAATATAGAGGGATTTGTCAGGGGGAGCAAAACCAGACTTTGCACTGAAGTGGCTGAGGCGTATTTATAGTGCTTGTGATTTGTGTGTATGTGTGAGATCTTCGGACTATTTTAATATAATGTAAGGCTTGGAGCTTTAGCGAACTCGAGTTGCTCGTTTTATGATGTTACATTAGTACCACACTGTGAAGTATTTTTAAATATTAGCATTACTGAGTATTGAAAGTATTTCATAAAAAACATTTTTTAAAACATTTTCTGTAGATGCCGTCAACAGAATCGATGTTTGGTGTACAAAGAAACAAACCCCTGAGGGCTGTAAGGTACCTGTGTTCCTATTGCCTCGGTTTTTGAGGGGGTCGGTATTTCTTGAGGATAACTTGTTGTCATTAAAACCTACGAAAACAAATGGTGCAGTGAATCCTTTCCGAGGAAGCGGTGTTACCTCCAGCCACGCTTCGGGACTGCCTGAAAGGATTTGCAATCGCATACGTTGTCTTCACAGACTGGTGTCTTTAGAGCTGCTGTACAGCACGGTGTTTTGCAAGTTCCTATGCTGATGAATTTTCTCCCTCTGTAACCTTTGGGATCTGGTTTCTGTTGTATTTCTAGCATGTGAACGCTCAATTCAATTTTGTATTCCTCTAATGAATGCGACAGGATGGGAACGAGTTTGCGGTTGCTAATGATGAGCTTTTTTTTACTGTTCTTAATCCACATGGGTATGTCTTTTCTTCAGGGATTTCAGAATTGTATTAGGACTATTTTAATTGTTTCCTTCACACGCTGTTTACAATTTGAACTGCTCGCATGGGAGGCTCTGCCTGCATGGGCTTTAGGTTGCTTTGCTGAAGGAGATGCAGCCGAGCGACCTCACTGTAAAGGATGCTCGCTGCTTCTCGCATCCCACCTGCCTCCTTGCGCCTTCGCAGTGCCTGGGGCAGCCGGAGCTGCCGGTGGGATGATTTCGGTGTGTTCTGTGGAGATGTGGTGTTTGTCGAGGCCGTGAGGAGGAGTTTGCTGTGGGAGACTGTCCCGCTCCTATCACGAGCAGCGGCACAACTGGTAGTTTTTCTTGTGTCAATGAAAAGTCCAAGAACAGACAAAATCATGTGTAGGAGTGTGTTTGTGTGTAAGAACTCTGTGCAACTTTGATTAAAAGGAGTATGAATGGGAAACCCCTGCGCTGAACAACTATGGAAAACAACTCGCCAGAGCAGGTTAGGAAGGCAAACAGGGGAATTGGAGCCAGCCCGAGCCTTCAGACTCTCCAGTGATGTGTTTAATTCCGACTTGATGGGGAGTATCGGGGCTCCTCGGTGTCCCCGTTGCTGCCTGGGGGTGCACTGGTTTGTGCCCTGCAGGGAAGGGTTAGTGGCGCAAATGGCTTAATGCGAGACGCAGCTGAAGAAGAGTCAGTGCTGGGGCTCCAGAGCTCCGTATCTTGTGCCAACTCAGAATTGTTGTTAAAATACAGGGGAGAAGGGGCACTTGGACCCTGTCATTTTAAGACATTTCTGTAGCTTATTTTTTTCAACGCTAATAATAAGAAAAACTACAGTTGAGCCAAAAAAAATGACAAACGTCGCTGGTTTAAAATAATACTTGCATATTTTTAAATATTAAATGGAACTAGATAAATGGGAAGCATGTAAATATCTGATTCTAAATCTTTGCATAGTTATTTCCAAGGGGTAATTTTGCTATAAGCTATGAAAAACTCGAAGAAATGTGTTATTATTCCCTTTGAGATGATCTGTACCCTGCCGTGTCTTTCATCTCTTGGCTTGTTTCCTTTTTGCTGTAGGTGTACATGCATATATATTTATGGGTGAGAGTACAATCACTGCCGTGTTCATTTAGTTGTTTTAAAATACATATATCTGCATTTTCCCTACGTGTGTGTATATCTGTATCGACACAAGCGGTTCAGCACAGCAGTGATTGTACAGTCACACTCCTTAGGGCTTTGTAAAATATGTAATTTTAAGAATGTCAGCGTGGTTCTTAGCGACTTTTTATAAACACTTTTCTGACTCTGTTATCGGCACTTCCCCATCCGAGGAGAAACTGCACATTTCTCAGTGATTGTTCCCCTAGTTACATTTTTTTTTTTTTTTTTGTCTGCCGTTTGTTCTGGATTGATGTAATTGCGATACTATGAAAATTTCAAGGGCTGTCGGCGCGTTTCACATAGCCTGGGATTGCCTGTTCTCCAAATACGTGGATCATGCATCAACAGTACTACGTAGCCTTACTGTTCTGCCTAAAAGCCTCGCTAATTTATTTAATTTTCCCTCCTTAAAAGAGAGGTCTCTGGAAGGGGAGGCGCGTTTTAGGATGCTCCTTCTCCCTCTCAAGGGAAACTCAGAATTGAATAGCAGTACTTGTTGATCGGTGATGATATTGTAGCCAAAGGATGCATGGGTGGTTTCATAGGAAGTTTTTGCTTCAAGTTTCTTGATGAAATGTAGTGTCCCTACGGAGCTGTGTGAAGAGTGTAGTTTTTTATCCTAAAATGCACTTGTACACTTTATTTGAAAGGTCTGAATGGATCATAAATACATTTAAGAAATAAATGATATGTCACATGTTTTCACTTCTTGTCTCTCGTGACTTCTCTGGAACTGGTGTGTTGGGCTGGGAGTGGGTGGGGGTTTTCCCTCTTATCTCGATTGCTCTGAATAGTCCGGCTCGTACGTCATCGCAGAGAGCAGGAAAACCTTCCAGCGTGCGTTTGCGTTTATGCTTTATCCATACATGATGTAGGGCACTGTAGGCAAACTCCTCTCCGTGATTTTCCTGTGGGAAACTTGAGCCCTAAAAGGAAACGAACACAGCGAAAGGGCTGCATATCGCAAGGGATTCACTTTTATTTTTAGAAAAGCACTATATTGCCTTATTTGGATGGAAAGTATGTGGTATCGATGCACTATTGTATCAAACTGCAGCTGTCTGACCATTCCCAATTTGTCTAAATTATTCAGGTCTTTTCTGCAAATACTCTTCATTTGTGAGTTTTTCCGGGAAGAGCTCACTCCAGGTAATGTTTGCCTTTAACGAGGAGCATTCCTTGGGAGAAGTCAGCGAGTCCATTGCTTTGGAAGTGGGTTTGTGGTATTTCCCTGAGGTCTCAGGAGCAGGTGTAGTTCTTCTTTCCTAAACCGGCTCACAGGGTTGGGCCCAAGACAAACGCAGGAACGTGCTCAGTGTGAAAGTCAGCGTAAATATTCCTTATTAAAATTAAACTTGGGAATGCCATCAACCTGCAGAATAAGACTCGCTGACCCTGCATCCTGCCAACATTGAAAATAGCTATTGGAAGAGCTTTAAATACTTTCAGATGTACTTAAAATGTACAGATCTGCTCAAAATAACTTAGTCCCATTGTGTGATATTAGCCCTGTTGCTGCCTGTGGAAGTTTTGGGGAGTTTTGGCTTTTTCTGTTTGTTGCAACTGCCTAAAGCTGTCAACTAGTGTGTTGTTTTCTGGAAAGGCTTGTCCGCGTCGCAGAGATGCCTCACGGCGACAACACCATGTTCTGCTCCAACCCTGGGCAAGGCGTGTGGAGTGCCTCTCGTTGACTGTGTCTCTAGACTCTTCTCGCAGTGACCTCTGACCGTGTCGCAGAATCCTTGTCAAGTCAGTGGGACCTTCTGAAGAAATAAGTGCAATGGGAAAATTGATCCCGTGGTGGCAAGAGCGAGGGAGAGGCAGAGTTTGAGGTTTGTGGTGGATGTGTCAAGTCAGCCCAGTGAGCAGACTTCTGTCTTTTGAATCATTCTGGGGGTGGGAGCAAGGGGGAAATCTAAAGTTTGGAGCTCACCTTTTTTCTGGTTTTATGTAGTTTTGGAGGTCAACCTGTGCCTAGGTAAAGCCTTTATTTTATGCTCCCACCAGATTTCTCCACTAGTTTCCTTTACTTCTTTGGAGGTCTCTCTTTTTTTTTTTTTTTTTTTTTGGTCACAGATCTTGCCCCTTCAGCAATCTTTCGCTGCTTCATCCTCTTGAGCTTATGTAGGGGATTAGGAGGAATAAACCAGAGCTGTTGGAAACCACAGTAGGTCAGCCCTGAGAGGAGATGCTAGTAGGTCCATCTCTTCCATGTCTTTTAATTGTAGCCTAAGCTATGGAAAAAGTTCCTCAAGTAACACTGTCTCAGTCTGAAAACATTGGAGGTTGTAACCGCATGATACCATTTGCAGATCCTGGGATGGTCCCTGGAAGGAAATGAAAATAGAAAGAAAATATATTTTAAGTGTGTCCAGTTCAGGAGCCGGGAGCCAATTTGCTTTTATAGATGGGCTTTTATGACAGATGAGTTTTTATTTGCTGGACTGCATCCTGGTTTCCATAAATACTCACATAATTACTTTTTAAAACCGCTGGAGAGGAGGGTTTCGGTGTACATACTCTAATATTTTGAAGTGCATAAAAGAGGGGGAGAAAGGAAACGTTCTTAGTTTGAGCATCGACATTTCCCTGCTTTCCTTTGGAGCAGTGAGCTGTTGTGAGAATTCTAATCTGCCCTATACTTGCCTCAGTTCTCATGGCTGCTTTCCATTCTGTTTTCTTTATTGCTTTCTTTTTCTTCCTGTCATTCTTAGCTTTCTATTTTTCAGTCCCAGTTTGTGCAGGGTGTGGGTTCAGAAGGGTTTCCTTTGGTTCCCAGTCCCCTGAAAGCATGAGAAATTGCCCATTGAGCCAATTCTCACAGCAAGGTATAAAAATAGGAGTAAAGAAAAGGTTACACAATGCTTGGATTGCAGCGGTTCGTACTAATGGGGAGATTTCAAAGCCATGGTTTGAAAAACATTTTCTAAACCTTATCATTTCCGTTAATTTTTCTCTTCCCGAGCTCTGTTTCAGCTGCAGGAACCAGCCTTACTGATTACTTGAGGAGTTGTACTCAAACAGTGGAGTCAAGTGCTGAACGAGTCACGCAAAGCCAGAGAGAGACCACTAATTAGTTCCCTTTAGCCATAATGAGCGATTTGTTTGAGAAGCCTTGTCCTAAGAGTTTCCAAGCAGGTGCTTTGGCCCCTGCTGGTAAATAAGTGGATTAAAAGGCAAGCGGATTTCAGGTTATTTGGTCATCGCAGCAGCATGATGAGGGATCCCCCTCCTTCGGTACCACAGGTTGCTGTTGGCAGCGAGTGGTGCTTGTGCTCTTGCCGAGCAGGGGACTGCTCTGTAATTCAGTCTTGTGAGCTTGTAAGGAGCTGCACCTCGTTCTCTGGGGCCGTACTCGCTTGCTGCAAAGTTCTCAGACCTGTTTCTGAGCATTGTCTCTCCTCTTGCAAAACCAGGTGAAGCTGACAGCCACTCGGTCACTTGACTGCGTTGAGTTAAAAGGCTTATCGTTGCATGACATTTATTTTGCATTGGATTTTCTGACTTCCTCGTAATGAGACGGAATCTTAATTATTATCAAATTGAAATGCCGAACAATACTTTTGATATAACTTCCCAAACAATCTAATAGCTCTACTGTAATAGCCGTGCAGTGCTTGCTTAATGAAATGCTTCTCTTAAACCACAGAGAGGACCATTAACCTTGGATTAAAATCAGATGAGAAAACCCAGTACATTACAGATGAGCTAGTTGAGGCTGGTGTTGCCCACTGATTTCATGGAGATTTTTGGTGTTTGAATCACTTGGATAAAAGTTGGGAGGAAAAGGCCCTTTTACTGTTTGCTATTTAATTGTTGTGCTTTGTTAAATTTCTTTCATCTCTACTGCTTTTTGTGTTAGGACTTGATGCTGGATGTTTCTTCCAACTGTTCTTTTCAGTCCATTGTCCACATTTACTGGTTTACTTCATTGTGTGCTGTTTGCTCTTGTTCAGCTTTCCAGATGTCTGAGGCGTCTGAAGCCGATTGCCTCAGAGACTGCAGAGAACCAAGTTCCATCTTTCTCCTGATAGAATGCCCAGCTCGCAAAGGCACCTCACACAGGCAGCTCGCTGTGATATGTTGTGTTTTAGGACTCAGTTTTATCCTTCCCTCCTGTCCTGTTCCGTGGAGGCTGCAGAGTGTTTTCTCCCTCTGTCACTGGATAGCTGCAGGCGGCTGCTGGCGATTGACCTCTGCTCTCTGCCGCTGTGGGATAAAAGAACCGTGACTGGGCAGCGCTCGCATTCCAGAGTGTCCAAGGGAAGGCTGCTGTCTGCCCGCAGTGCATTGTCCTGGAACGCTTGTGTGCCTGTGCTTTCTCTGCCACTCTGCCCGTTCCCAGATGTGCTTTAGGTAACTGGATCTGTCGAGATTGCGATCTGGAGCTGCCAGCCTGCCGGCAGACTGTTCTGCTCGAGTACACTCTGGTTTGTTAAATTTAGAACAGCACACAGAGCACAGTGCCAATCTCCTCGCTCTCAGCCCTGGCATATTGTGGTTTATATTCTTTTGATGTGGGTTAATTTACATTTTTCTTTTTTTTTTTTTTCTTTTGATAGGAGTCTCCGCAAGACAGTGCTATCACCCGAGACATCAACCGAACGTTCCCTGCTCATGATTATTTTAAAGACACTGGAGGAGATGGCCAGGACTCCCTGTACAAAATATGCAAGGTATTCCTTAAACTCTTCTCGACTGCTTTTGGTAATGTGTATTTCACAGAATCACAGAACAACCAGGTTGGAAGAGACCCATCGGATCATCGATTCCAACCATTCCTATCAAACACTAAACCATGTCCCTCAGGACCTCATCTACCTGTGCCTTTAGCTTCATTAGAGAGGTAAATCTGTTACCTGAGCAGAATGTGTATGTGGTATGTTAACTGCACCATTGTCACAGACTCTGGCGCTGGGCTCAGGCTGGTTCCCCACGTAGATGTTTCCCTGGAGACCTCAGGAGACCTAAAGCAATCGCCCCTTCGGGATTCCTGAACCCTGAGGTGTTTAGTGCAGAGACTGCGTGTGATTCCAGACATGCCAGTCTGGATTTGAGGGTGAGGGCTAATTCTGTACTGATGGAGAGGAGCTCTCTTTTGGCTGCAACGTGGTCCTACGCTGTCAGTATTGTCCCAGTTGTGCTAGCACAGGAGATCATGCTGCTGTCTCTTGAAAAGGAAATGTTCTGATGTGGGGTGTGTCCTTTATGTGTGGTGTAAGCCATAAGCTGATGTCTTGTATATGATTGTCTTTAAAACTGGATATAACTGTGTACCTCCCAGAAGTACTGTGAAGTCAGAGGCATGCATGGAAGTTGCTTATTAAAAGGAAGAAATTAGCGAAAATTGACAGCTTGTTGTTGTGTTCAACTATCTCAGCTGAGATTTTTTTTTTTTGGTTTCCAGCATCCTCTCCTGTGTTCCTAGCGTTCCTCCCTCTTCCTAATGTCCCTGTAGCCCCTGTGTAGAGATAAAAGCACTCAGGTTAGTGGTGTAATAGGCTGCAGCCCTCTTGGGACATCACTGTAACCAGCCAGTGCCATTCCGTGTCACAATTTGGTTTTCATACTGATTGTCCTTTTACCGGAATGCACTGCCTGAAAAAAATCTATGGAACTGTGTTCATTGCAGTGTTTTATCTTCTTTGTGTTTGTAGCTCGAGGTGGATATGCTGTAAACTCTCAACTCTTTTTTAGGCCTACTCTGTCTACGATGAAGAGATTGGCTACTGCCAGGGCCAGTCGTTTCTTGCTGCTGTGCTGCTGCTACACGTAAGTGGTGGAGTTTGCCCCATTTGTTTTAAGCGTGAGAATAAATATTGCTCCATTTACCTGAACGAGCAGGGCTGCAGGCCACATATCCACTTACATGCTGGTCAATAATAATGTGATTTTGGACAGGGAAGAGTTCATTATTTAAAGCTTTCTGTGGCATTCATAGTGATTCTTGCCTACAGTCAGCGTTCATGTCACTATTTCATGTCCTCTTCCATTTGAAACTGCCTCCTAGTAGGCATGGAATTGTGTGTAAGACAGCACCGTAAATGTGTGTTAAAGGGTTTCAAGGTCCGAATTAAGCTTTGTAGAAGATGTTTCTATTGGAGTCAGGGATACAGATGGTATTTGCCATGTCTTGTGCACAGGGGCTTGTTCAGAAGCTGAGAAGATGTGCGGTTCATGTGTATCAGAAGCAAATGCTTGGGAAATAGGAGGGGATTAGAAATCCATACAAATTATTTATAGACCATCCTTTTTCAAAGTTACGCCTGCTTTTTGTCAGTGTCCCTGCTGCGACCGTGGGCAGTTGAAAGAGAACAGAGTTCCTCAGCCCCGGAGTTCTTTGAGATTTCTTTTCCGCAGCTGCGTTTCAGTGATCGTTGCTTCCACAGAGTGTGAAGTGTGAAGACTTCTCTGCAGCTTTGAGTGAAGAGGAAGTCTGGTCTTCAGTGGAGCATTTTTCATAGTGTTGTGAAGTCAGTGGGGGACACAGAGGAGATTGTAAATTCCATTCTTTTGAATCAAAAGCCAAGTGATTAATGATAACAACCTTGTAGTTCTTTGTAATCTGAAATATTTGATGAGCGATTAATTCTTTATTGCAACCCTGAATCAGAACAAGAAGGACGATGCTCTCTGATAGAGCCAAACACTTCGTTGAAACACGTGTGCTTTCTTTTAGGTTTTTCATTGTCATATGTCCGTATTTTTTAATGTCCATTGCATTAGAGAGACTCGCTGTGAATAATGAACTATGTGTTATTCTAGAGTTCTTTCTGTAACAAGAGCTGTGAATAATGTATGCATCGAAAAAGGCTACATTTCAAATCAGGTTTTGTTTTTTTTTTATTTGATCCTCTTTGAAGTCAGCCTATGGAGTGAGGCTGATAGAGAAAATAAATATTAAAAAGAAATCTTGCAGAAAAGGAAATTAAGTTTCTGCGAGTCCTTCACAACCAGGCTGGAATGTCTCAGTGTTCAGATTTAACAAGCTCCATCTGCAAATGAGTAACAGAACACTCAGGATGGATGTCCTGTCCTTCGCGGGAACAAGTGATTGACCTGAAGTCAGACTTTGCTGTGGAAATATGAAAACTGAATTTTGATGTCAGGGAAAAAATGTCTAAACGCTATGAGCGTTTCTTCAGTTTTTGGCAGGAAAGGGATATTGAATTCTCCTGCAGCAGTGCTGAGCTGTCATGTGTGGAGCTTTTTGTTAGCAGTTACTGGTCTCTTTTATTCATACTGTCTAATAGATAAACTTCAAATGTAATGCTGTCATTTTAAAAGGTAAATATACCGTTAAGGATAAAGGAAAGATCCTGTTTACCATCCTCTGTGGCCAGGGGTTGGGCTGTTCCGAATCTCTAGGATTTGGACTCTGGCTTGATTTGGAACAGAGACACCAAGATGCTGCTTTGGTCTTGTGACTGAAAGAATTGTTTTCGGTTGGACAATTGAGAGGTGATTTATTCCACAGACTGAGAAGGAAATGCAGCTTGTGACACTCGACCTAATCTCCTGTGTTAATGTTCTCGTTCACTTTCAAACTGGCTTGGGTCAGATTGAAAAGCAGTGACAGTCTGGGCTCTTTGTGAGAGGGAAGAGGAGGGAGGGAAGGATAAATGGAACTAACAGGAAAGAGTTAAAACGCTTTCTGGTAAATACCCTCTCCTCTCTCACAGATGCCTGAGGAGCAAGCTTTCAGTGTTCTGGTCAAAATCATGTTTGATTATGGACTCAGGGAACTTTTCAAACAGAACTTTGAAGATTTGCACTGCAAGTTCTATCAGCTGGAGCGCCTCATGCAGGTGGGTGCTCAGCCGTGGGTCGAGTGAATGGATCAGAGCTTGCGATTTGACACCTTGTCAGAACTACCAGTTTATCTTAGGCGTGAGTGGCGTTTGTGACCTCTTGGTAAGGATGGAGAGTGAGGACTGTCCGTGTTGGATAGAGAACGTTGGCTCAAGGCCAGTCTGCTGCTGCTGGCGGTGTGCAGTCAGTGTTCAGGAGGACGTGTCCCACCCCCTGCGGTGTCTCTCAGGTGACCTGACGTTCTGAGCGCTGCAGGCACGCCGCAGAGAGGCCTCGCAGCGTCAGCACGGCTGCTGGCAGCTTCCTGCTAAGGTGAGGGCTGGGAGCTTGGACTCGTGATGGAGTGTCCTGAGCACCCACACCAGGACGAGCCTTCAGTGCCCTTAGGAGGTTGTGCAGCGTGTTGGCAGCTGTCTTGTCAGGCACAGGGGGACGGGGAAGCCTGCCTCGTGGCACTGGTTGTCCCTCTCCTCCACTCACTTCTGTTACTTTGGGATTTTGGCTACAGTTCCAATTTTCAACTACAGTATAAATGAACTTTCAATGTCTGGTTTTTTTTTATTAGGAATACATTCCTGATCTGTATAACCACTTTCTGGATATTAGCCTTGAAGCACACATGTATGCTTCCCAGTGGTTCCTCACCCTCTTCACTGCAAAATTCCCTCTCTACATGGTCTTCCATATCATTGACTTACTCTTGTGTGAGGTAGGTGCTGTAATCGGGGGCTCGTGCTGCTCGCAGCTTTGACAGCTTCTCACCCTCTCGATTCCTGTCCTTGTTACTCTGTTCTGTCAGAGCTGGGCATGTGGTAATTAGTTTTATGTCAAAGCGTGTTTCTGCAATGAAAGAGTTCTCAGCATTTTAAAGATGCAAATTAGGAGTCTCTGTCTCAATAAAAGGTTTTCATCTCCTGCCTTTTCTAGCACTGTTGGATCTCCGTGAGGTTCTGTACGCAGTGCTCGCTGAAAGTTAATTCACAAATATGTGGGTTCCTCTGTTGTTAAAACGTGTTATATGCACTGATAACTTATCTTTTGTCTAGAATGTTCT
Organism: Coccyzus lansbergi; assembly: GCA_033558105.1. Classification (NCBI taxonomy): domain Eukaryota; kingdom Metazoa; phylum Chordata; class Aves; order Cuculiformes; family Coccyzidae; genus Coccyzus; species Coccyzus lansbergi. Next base: position 87,033 of record JAUMJK010001497.1, on the reverse strand, counting down.
TGCATGGAGGCTGTGGCATATCAATTTAACAAGCTTGGGGCTCTTTCTCTTGCAACTTCAAGTCTCTTTATACTTCCCAGCATGTATTTAGAGAGCAGTGTTCTTTACGCTGAAATTTTTGTAAGCAATCATGTTTAGAACAGTGTATTTGTACTACTCTGATAAGCAGTAGTTTGCCTCGGAGCTTATTAACCTACGTGAAGAAATCACATTTCATATTGAAGCATCCTCAAGTTATTTAATGGTTCCCTTTCTTACTTGCTGGTTAACATCGTGCATCCATTCTTCACTGGATCTGCAGTTGTTGCTGTGAAGTGGCAGTTTGTCTGCATTCCCTTTACTGGAGGGTTTTGGCATCTGTGAATCTCCTGGTCACAGTTTTTCCCCTTTCTGTGTGTCTGTCTGCTCGCTTTGTCTGTGAGCCAGGGGAACAGAGAGCAGCAGATGGAACGAGAAAATCGCTTCTGTTTGTTTAGAAACACATCTTCAGTTCAAGCACAGTAAATGTATTCAGAGTGACGTTTTAAGGGGGTTTTTATCTTTTTAAAGTAATAGTGAAAGAATAATTTGGTAGGAAAACGACAGAATCTTGAAATAAGATGAGCAACGTGCCTGCATTATCAGGTGTTCCCCTTAAGGTGAATGTGACTGCTGACTCCAGGAATTGCTTGTGTTTAACCTGACAGTATAAATAAAACTCTTCTGACAGGTAGTGGCAAAATAGATGACGTGAGACTCTGTCCTAATACGAGTCACTTTTTTTTCCTTACACGAATTACCCTGATTTTCTAATACCATAACAGAATCTGTTGCTGTATCTCTTGCTGCGGTTTAATCTGGTGTTTTCTGAAGTTGCAGTATGAAAATGAAATGATCTTGAGGTAACCAACTAGTCATTGAAAAATAAACAGTAAAACCTATGTTGAAACATTGTTTTGCTATGGCTACCCAGTAAATATCCTTTCGGATTCGCTTGCAAAGTCATTCTCTGGGCCTTAGAATTAATGTAGCATCGGTCACACTTGTATCCTTGTTCTTCTTTTCTTGGAAAGTAGAGAAACACCAAAACCCACCAAAGATATAAACATTCAGGCTGGTAAATACTGAGAAATAAATTTATTTTGTCATTATTTTTCTCGCCAGGGGATCAGCGTTATCTTCAACGTTGCACTGGGATTGTTAAAAGTGAGTATCCAACATTACGTCGTGTTCTGTGCATCATCGTGCATGATATAAAAAATTAAGAAGCCTGTTCTGAAAGTCCTGTGCTTTTTCTTTTAAAAGCCCTCTGCTTCCTGCATTAGCTGTGCTGTTTCTGGCGGGTCCGGGACAGAGTGGAGCTTTAGGGGAGCAGAAATAGAAGGCTGCAGAAATAGAAACAAACACTTTTGGCAGAAAAGTTAAAAAGTAGTTGTGTTCTCGGAGCTTTACAAAGCTGCGGTTGCGTTATAGTCTCTGGGAATTCAGTAGTTGCTGTGCAGTGACTGGTTTTTCTTTCCTTGTCTCTAGACCACCAAGGATGACTTGTTACTAACTGACTTTGAAGGGGCTTTGAAATTCTTCCGTGTACAGCTGCCCAAGAGGTACCGTTCAGAAGAAAATGCAAAAAAGCTGATGGAGTTGGCCTGTAACATGAAGGTAAAGACGTGGTGACAGCCACTGCAAGCACATCTTGAACAGATACAATTTCCACCTCCATATGTAACTCCGCAACTCCCTCATCGATTGCAGCTGCTTTCCAGTGAAACCCCAGGCTTCTTGGAATGATGTGGGCCCCAGGGAACTCACAGGGTGGCTTTCAGAAAGCAATATTCAGCGGTACTCAAAAATCACACTGCTTAAAAAAACCCACTTAAATGACTAATGGCATTAATATAAAATAATTGCAGGCATCTCCGCAGTCCTTTTGATGAGATCTTTCTGCGGCAGTAGCTGCAGACAGGAATATCTGTCATCGAGAGCTAGTGGGGAGTTTTCGTTTAAAACGGTAAATAATGCAGAACCAGAATGTCATCTTCCAGACAGAACACGGCTATTTTTAATTGTGGCTGCCTGTGATGTTTAGGTACCGCAATAGGGAGCTCATTAAAAATGCGCGGAGAGATTTACAGATCTTCTAGGGCGTTGAAGGAATGTGATGTGGCATTTAGAAATTCTTACGAGCCAAGCCAGGGCGATGACCTCGAGGGTTGTGTGTTCCCTGTGTGAGCTTTTGGTTTGTCATGGTTTTATGGTGAGGGGTAGCTGCTGCTTTTTTAAAAACGCATCTTAAGTTCATTTCCTTTTCCAGGACTATTTCACTTTTACTCCTGGGTAGCTGACAGGAACAGGTTAAGTTGTTCTGATCTGGACATGGGTTAGTGTTCGATAGGAATGGTTGGACTCGATGATCCGATGGGTCTCTTCCAACCTGGTGATTCTATGATTCTGTGATCTGCCTTGATATGAACTTAAAGTGCTGGCTGAGCTGGGTGTTGTCTGGAGCTGCTGGTTAGCTGAAGTTGTTTGATATCTGGAAACACAGAAACCTCCTACCGCAGCAGAATGTTGTCTACTGTCCTTATAGGAGCTTTTTGCCGAACAGAACAAAACCAGAGGAACAATTCCAGCGTGTGCAGCAGGCTGGAGAGATGCTTTCCCATAAATGAATTTATCTCAGTAATTCCCATTTTCTGAATAGTGTTTACCCCGAGTGCTCTGTGAGCTCGCCTGTGTTTTGAACTACTGAGGTAGCAGGGGAGGGGTTTTTACTTGATTGTGGGGCTTTTTTTAGATTTCAGTTGCTCACTAAGCCCAATTTCTTAAATATAACTATATGAAATAGAAGTTCTAGCCTTTGACATTCAGACTTTAGCTATATATAGCAAATATTGCATTACCTCGCAGCTGAAAGGCAATTGCTTTTGCAATGAGTAAATATTGTAACTAAAGCTTTAGATGGGCACTTCGGAACAAGTGCTTAAAGTGAAATCTCCAAAATGGAAACGATGATCTATTTTGTGTATTTTAAGGAAGCTGCCATTCTGTTTTTTACAGTTTTATGTAGATCAGTTTTTAGTCAAATACAGTGCTGTACAGTTCCAAGTATCTCTTTTCTTTAAAATTCACTAGAGGAATTCTTTGTAGGATGAATGTATAAGTGCACACCTTCCCTAGGACACTAACTCTGGAGGAGTTAGTGTTATGGAGGAAGCACAGGCTGCACTTCTGGGCTCTGCATGGGTGCTGAGCACTTCTGAGCCACATCCGTGTGTGTTGCCCCTGCTGGGAGTCCTGGACATAATTGCTTTCTTTACCCTAAAGTACAAGTCCTTTGCTGTCAGGAGAAATCTCCGACTCTGCATCTGGAAGTGTTTTTGAGCAGAAAAGGGCCTGATGTCAAAATAAATCATTTATAGTAAGGGAGAAGTAGCTTGGCTAAGACATCATGATTGCAACAGCATTCTGCCAGAAAGGAGGTCAGTAAATGATCAGCTTGAGACAACATTGGCTTCTTAAAGCCACTCCTCAGTGTTGCAGTCAATTAACGGAGTTACTGCTGCCTTCTGTGGCCTGAAAAAACTGTGGTGAGGCTTCAGGGTTGGTTTCTGCACATCTGCGTCCTCTCACGTACAAACCCAAGGGCCTTGCTGGCGTTCCTTGGGTATGGTTCCCTGGAGGTCTCCGGAGTCCAGGGCCAGTGACAACAGTCAATCATCTCAGGATCGCCTCGTTAGTGATATCTGGAGGCAAACCTGATTTAACGCACTTGGAAAAGCAGAAGTTGAAAATAGAATTGTAGAATCATAGAACAACCATGTTGGAAGAGACCCATCGGATCATCGAGTCCAGCCATTCCTCTCAAACACTAACCCATGTCCCTCAGGACCTCATCCACCTGTGCCTTAAACACCTCCAGGGAAGGGGAATCAACCACCTCCCTGGGCAGCCTATTCCAATGCCCAATGACCCTTTCTGTGAAAAACCTCCTCCTAATCTCTAGCCTAAATCTCCCCTGGCAGAGCTTGAGGCCATTCCCTCTCATCCTGTCCCCTGGCACTTGGGAGAAGAGGCCAGCTTTTCAGAGTGATGTGACTTCTTTGCTTTCTTCTGTTGTGGCTGGATGCCTCACTTCTTGAGACCTGACCCGTGCGCAGCTTGAGGTTTGGAGGGTGAAACCCAATAACTGGGCAGGGAAATAGTCCGCTGAGTTTCCCGGCTTGCTGTCAGCAAAGGGTTAAATACTCTGCGTGCTTCTCTGGAGCCTCAGTGAGAATAACTCTGCAGTTGTGATGGGGCTGGACTGACTCCAGGCAAACGGCAGGGCTGGCATCCCCAGAAAAGCATCAGCTGGAGCGCTTGGAGCTGCTGTGCTGCTCTCACTAGAGGGAGCCGAGCCACCGGCCTTCTGTGCCTCCGTGGAGGCAGGTTAAGCGAGAAAACCGCAGATAAGAGAAACACAACACACTTTCCCTTCTGCCTCGGAGTTCTGCATGTGAAATGTAACGTGCTTCTCAGACAAGGCTTTTTGAAAGAGGGAAACGCAGCCGTGGCTTTTAAATCAAAGAATCATAGAACAGCCTGGTTGGAAGGGACCCATCGGATCATCGAGTCCAACCATTCCTATCAAGCACTAAACCATGTCCCTCAGGACCTCATCTACCCGTGCCTTAAACACCTATTTGTTTGCCATACTGAAATAATAAGGAGAGTTCAGCAGCAACTGTTAATAATTGGGATTTAATGTAGGTGTGTGCTAGTTGTGTGCTAAACCACCGTGGTGTATGGCCCAGGTGACAGGGGACACCAGGAAAGGTGCCAGTCAGGATCTCTTACAGCTTCTCCTGTGCCTTTCCTCATAAGGCCTGTTCTCCAGCCCCTTCCCCAGCTTCCTTGCTCTTCTCTGGACTCGCTCCAGAGCTTCAACATCCTTCTTGTGGTGAGGGGCCCACAACTGAACACAGGATTCGAGGAGCGGTCTCACCAGGGCCGAGTCCAGAGGGATTCAATGCCACCTTTTTCTCCCTTCTCCCAAAAGAGGAAACTGGGACCCCAAGGGAGTTGCTTTCCTAGAGTTGTGTGTCTTTGCAGACAGGATTCCAGCCTGGATCAGGAGCAGCAGAGCATACGTGCTCCTGGGTTGTTGCTGCTTGCCGAGGCACTTTGGCAGCTCCAGTCTGGACCGTTCCCTGCGGAGCTTGAGCGACACTGGCAGAAATGTCAGTGGAGCCAGCGCTTGCCCTTTCGGCATTTGCAGTCTCATGTTAAGCAAACCAAACACTGCTGTGTCATGATAAATGTTACAGCTGGGGAAGCAGCTGAAGGACCCTCAGCGTGGTGCTGGTTCAGAAATCAAACCCATCTTGGGGGTGTTGAGGCAATCTGTTAGGCTAAGGCTCGGGAGCACCAGGGCAGGCTCAGGCAGCCCTCAGGCTCCAGGTGATGCCCTTCAACAGCTTTTCCACAAAAGGGTGAGAGGGAGGGATGCTTCTGCCATTATATTGAGAGGAACAGAACTTGTGACCAGATCTAAGGGTTTGATACTCAAATTGGAGCGAAGATACTGACTGTGCTTTGTGGAAAGCAGCAGTTTTCAGATGCTTGTACCATAACTCCTTGTGAATTGTGTTCTTTATTGGTGTTCTGGGCAGGAACTAATGGGCTGCTTTAATTTAGATTAGCCAGAAGAAGCTGAAGAAGTATGAAAAGGAATATCATACCATGCGAGAGCAACAGGCACAGCAGGAGGATCCTATAGAACGATTTGAGGTAACGTTACTGCATCACACACAGCGCCTGCGGGAAAGAACTACTTTGACTCCGTTTTCTTTGAGCCGTTCTCTTTGTTTTGTGACTGATTAGGATACAAAAGGGGAATCGGCTGCACGAACATGACGTGAATCTCTGTGCATCACTAATGTTAATTGGGACGGGGTGGTTGGGAGCCCACCTTCCCCATGCAAAAAGGAGTAGTATGAATTTCTCTTTGGGCTTGTACCACTGCTCCACCACAGCCCATTTCTAGCACTTGTGTAACCTGCTGATTGCACCACCAACAGAAAGAAAATGCCTAACTGATTATAACTCTGCCTTCTTTTGATTATAATTCTGCCTTCATTCCTCTCCCTAATTTCAAATTACTTATGTGACAGTAAGTATAGAATTCATAAATATTTATCCAAGAAATATAAAGTAGGAATAAGTTTTAGATGTGAAATACGTGCATATATGTGACATAATAAGACACACGTTCATAAATACATGTAATCTGAAGACTTTTATGGAAAGCTTCTTTAATAGCTGCCAGGGAGCTGGGAGTTGTAACAGAAGGGAAAAAATAGAGTGTTTTTTCTCCTCCCCTCTCACCTGTTTGCAGCATGCAAATTCTATTTTGAGCCAAGAAAATTGGTGCTTGTAGGAACCTCCTGGCAAGGTACGGATGGCAGACCAACACCCCTACTACTGCAGTCTTCAGAAATGTTTCTGTAGCTCAGCAAATAATAACTTAGCAGAGCTATTTATATGTGGATTCTTCTCAAGGTTAATATTTTATTTACTTGATTGTATATTTACGGCATGGCTGGCTTGTTTTCTCCTCTCTGAATTTCATGCAAGTGGGATTGTCTCTACCTGCTTAAGATATAAGGGAGGTGTTTGTTGGGAGGCACAGTCAGTGCTGTGTGGTATGGACAAACACCCAGGAAAGTCTTTTTCTTGCTCTCTCTTGTTTCCCACAGCGTGAGAACCGGCGCCTACAAGAAGCAAATATGAGGCTTGAGCAAGAAAACGATGATCTTGCACATGAACTGGTGACCAGCAAGATTGCTCTGCGAAAAGATTTAGACAATGTAAGACATGTCTTCATGCTCTCTAGAGACAGGTGCTGGGGCTAATTCCCTGTTACTCCTCTCTTCGGAGAGGAGACACATAAGAGTATTTTTTTATCTGGCTGGGATAGGATTCTTTCCTCCTTGTCCTCTGCAGGCTGATGAACATGGGCCTGTCCACGGGAAATGGGACTGGGGACTCAAGTGCTCATTATTCTGAAAAGCATTCAGAGTCATTTGAGGGAGAAGAGAGGTTCCGAGGCTGTACTTGAGCAGTTGCTTTCTTCTCTGTACATATTAAAAGAAAGTCCAGCAGGAGCTAGGTCCGGTCTTTGAATCGTCGCAGAGATAATAGCATGGATGCTTTATTCTTTTTCCCCTCAACTGGGATTCCTGTGAATTAAGATTTCCCAGCAGACAGGCTTGTGCAAAGTGCCTAATAAACCTGACAGTCTGAGTCTGTCTGGTTCTCCGTGGAATCAGATTCACAGGTACCTCAGGCAACTATGGAAAGATTATTGTGGTTTCCATTTGGCTTGTTGCAATCTGCCCAAGCAAACTCGTTATCCTCGGTTGTTTCCCAAATCAGCACAGCTCTTAGGAGGAAACTTTGGGTTCGCTTGGTGTTACAGGATTATTGTGGATTTTTTTTTTTTTTTTTGGATCGTGCAGTCTCATTCCCATCTTCACATGTGAGTGTTGAGGAGATTCTATTAGGATATGCATTTTTTAACAAGACAGAGAGACAGAAAGGCCCTGGCGTTTGCAGCGCACGCAGCAGGCTAGAGCACATTTGGTCTGTCTGCCTGGGGAGCGAGGGGAAGAGTTCAAGCGCTTGTGTTTTGCTGTTCTCCTCCTGTACCGAGATAAGTGCATTTCTGAAATCTCAAAGGAAAACGACTTTTGAAAATCATACAGCGCAGGAGCTGACAGGTTTTAAAATGTTCCAGCTTATCTACTTCAGAGAATATAAGGTTTCCCACGGTCTCCTGGAAACTTTACTGCCGAAAGAATATTCGGAGGGAAGGTTGCTGCTGACAGGTGAATGTTGCTCCTGATGACGTTTGGTTTACGACTTTCAGGTTTATGACTTCTCCTGCCTTTTAGTTAAAATCTATGAATCACAGAAGCGCGTTCTAGAAGCAGGGGGGTTCACAAAGCCTTGGCACGTTCCCTTCCTGCTACCGATGCTTTCACGCTTGGTTAACGATAACTCTTGGAAGGCCGTGCGGACTGCCCAGTGCTTGCACTCAGGGGGCAAACTCCAGTGAAAAAATATACCAAAGCAGATGTTGTACGTGCTGTTAAGAGTTGTTCGTGGCTGCTTGAGCCTGTACGAGACACAAGCTGTGCTTTTGCTTTGGTTTGTTTAAATGGGGTAGCTGAGGAAGGAGCAAAATTAAGGAAACTGTTTGAGGTACCTCATTGGATTGTACCATCTTCAAAGCTGGTAAATTATGGTGGCAGCATTTGTGTTATCCCCCTGGAGGGGATAGGTTGGTTTGATGCTGCATTAGGACCCTGATTAATTCTTCTAATTGGATCCCGAAATGACAAGTTTCATTCTACGAGCCAGATGTCCTGAAAATTACCAAAGGACATTGTTTAACACACCTTCTCTCATGCCTTCGTGGCTTGTCTCAAATCTGGCAACCTAAAAGATCAAAGCATTTGGAAATAGAAAAATTTCCTTAACGTCCTTTGCACTAGACCAGAAAATAGGCTTCATTTTTCCACTGTTGTTGGACTCCCACATCCCAGTTTTCTTTAGCTTTAAACCAGCTTAAAAACCACATATAATGAAAAGATGTTCTCTTTGCCTTTGCCATCTGTTTTAAAGGATCAGCAGGACCGTAAGGGACTAAAATTCACTTTTTGATTTTATTCCTTTGAAGGGAATTGGTGCAGCTACTTTCTGAAGATTTTATATAACAGTTGGGTTATTGATCTATTTTTATGTAGAATCCATGCACCTATTGGCAAGCACCGTGTCGCTGTGTACGTGACAGGAAAAGGTGTCTTAACTTTGCAGAGAGCGTTTTCGGTGGTTTTTAAAGAGCCTGAGATTTTTCAGCGATGCGTCTTTATTCTAAAATAAATTACAGTACAAAAGGATTCTGTGGTTTCTGGCGGGACATCTCCTTCCTTTAAGGAGGAAAAGAAAAGAGGGGTCTGACTCCTGTGTTTGCTTTGGGAGGTAGGTTTTTTCACGCAGTGTTTTCTGGGGTGCGTAATAAAGATGGTATTGCACCCATCAGTAGGCATTTCTAAATGTCCCTGAGGCGTTTTTCATTAATTCTGCTTTCATTGCAAGGTTGAACGTTTGCAAATTCAACTGAGGTCTGAGCTTTTATCGATCTCGCTTGTTGTGAACTGTTCTGTGCCTTCTGTTGTCTTCAGAATGTATTGGTCAGCGTCTAGCCTAGACGGGAAAACAAAACTTATTTCTGTTACTGGATTTCTTCGGGGTGCTCCCTACTCTGGTTTTGCTGAAGCTAATTGCTGACTTGAAGAAGGAGCTGTGGAGGGATGGAACATAGTGGCTTACTTTGTAATTCTGAGTTGTTGCTGCTTGGCTGTGGCAAGGGGTCATTTTTATAAAAAAAAGAATAAGTTATTAATAACAATGAACAGAGCTGCATTAATCCAAGTGAAAAGCATGCTCTCTTAGCTGTGTCCTGCTGGAGCCTGTGGCTGCCTGGCAGCAGCGGCGCAGCCAGAAAGCCTCTCAGCGCCGTGCCTCGCTCTGTCTTTCAGGCGGAGGAAAAGGCGGATGCGCTCAATAAGGAACTGCTAATGACCAAACAGAAGCTGATTGATGCAGAGGAAGAAAAGAGGCGCCTGGAAGAAGAATCAGCTCAGGTTAGAGGCATTTCTGTCATTTTCACATTTCTGCACAGCACAGGAATTACAAAAAAAAAATAATAATAAAACAGGTGTGGGAAGGGCTTTGTGTTCCCCATCACATTTGTCCCTCTTCTGCAGTGTAAAGGTTGTCAGTAAAGCAGAGTTCTTTACTTTCCTGCCAGGTGCTTCATGGGGTAGGGGGTTTTTAACTTGAAATCACGAAGACACAGACTGTGCCAGAGGTGGCTGCACAGAAAGGGAGTGTAGGCTTCGGCTCTCAGTACTAGTTTTAATACTTTATTTTATTAGCTGGTCAGTTTTAATAACGGTGGCCACCAAAGTCTTTTCCTTACCTGCCTGGAGCTGAGCTGCACCACTTGTTCCCTGGGGCTATGTGAAGGCCGTGAGGTTAAGGAGAAGGACGAAATACCACCTGGTTATTTTTCAGCCTGTACAAATACATAAACTTTTTACCCTTTTATTTTTTTCTCTACAGCTGAAGGAAATGTGTCGTAGGGAGCTGGACAAGGCAGAGTCAGAGATCAAAAAGAACAGCTCTATTATTGGTGACTACAAGCAGGTAAGTACAACTTGATGACGATGTGGGGTTTTTATCCAGTTGCAAGACTTTCTCAGGTATTTTAGATTTCTGGAAATAAATGCAATCTCTGCCATGCATTTGAGGAGACACGGTAGCTATTTTAAATGGGAAGCTTGTGGTTGAGTTTGTATTTTCTTTTGCTGAGATCCTGATGCAAGGCGATCAGTTCTCTTTGCCCCTGATGTAGGTGTTTGTTGGCCATCGGTCATCACAGACTTGGGGACAGCCTGACGTTCAAATGGGCTCTTGTGTATCAATGGTTCACCTCATTCCAAAAAAAATGTACTCTCCCAGCTTCCCTCCTGCAATCCAATGGTAACTGCACTTAAGAAATAACAAAGATGCCTTTTTCCTTTCAAATTCAAACTCTTGATCTAAGGTATCAAGGGAGGAAATTCACGTATCGTTCCAGCAGACCTATAACCTTCAAAACATCCTTAAGACATGCAGGTGTTGAGGAATTAACTGGGGTTTTCAGTACCGTGGCTGTCACAGAATCATAGAACAACCAGGTTGGAAGAGACCCATTGGATCATTGAGTCCAATCACTTGCCTAGTTCATTTATCCTTAAGGCAACAAAAGGAGCCAGGCTGTTCCTAATCTCGTCAGGCTCTTTTAGCGAGGCCAAGCTGCTAATAACATACGTTGAAACTACCTCTTCTCCTTTGGGGACAGGAGAATTTATAGAGAATGAGAATATGCACAGTGAGAAAACCTAATGTAACATCCCCCTTTTCCTGGCTTTCTCGAAGCCCTCAGACTATCCACGTTAAAATTCCTGTAGCGTTTACTTGTGCTTCAGGATTCATTTGGGAGGAAATTTACATTTATAAATGGCCTGGTAACATAATTTTTCTTGTCAGATTTGTTCCCAGCTGAGTGAGCGACTGGAAAAGCAACAAACGGCAAATAAAGCTGAAATAGAGAAGATACGGGTAAGAAACCAGACAGCTGCACAGTCTGCAAGGGTAAAATCTCTTAGCAAAATCGTAACAGAAAGCATACAATTTATTCCACTACTAAAATGGTGACTGAAGGAGAGTTACCTAGTGACTTAGAGTTTTGGGAAGAGGATCATAAGGGAGAAGGTCTTGGAGAAAAGACGAATAACCATCCTGTGCCCTGGTAGTTTCATGGCAGCGTTGATGCTGGGCAACAATAAATGTCTATTTTTTTTTTTTTTGAGAGGCCTTTTTAATGGAGGAGATTTCTCCAATTGTCTTATACCATAAAGTAACATGTTGGCAGTACAGAGCCCATAATTCATAGAATCTTTAAGGTCGGAAAATATGTCTGAGCTCATCCAGCCACCAGCATAACTGCACCGTGCATGCTGAACCATGCCCCAAAGAGCCACATCTGCATGGTTTTTGAACCCCTCCAGGGATGGCGGCTCCACTGCTTCTCTGGGTGGAATTGTACTGCAACAATACCCTTCTACCAAAAATACAGCAGTGTTTTCTCAAGCCCACAACTCTGAGGGTGGCTGGAGTTCCTGTTTGGCTGGGCTTCCTCAAAATGTCCCGAGTTTGCAGTCGTTAGTGGTCCCTCTCGTGTCGTGCTGCTTTTCCAGAGCAGAGGCAGGAAAAGGCTTTGATCATGTCACCATCCCTTCACTGCAAGCATTAACAATCAGGTATTTACTTTAGCAAAAAGTGGATGACTGTGAGCATTGCCGGGAGTTCTTCAATAAGGAAGGCCGTGTGAAGGTCGCCAGTTCTGCTAAGGACGGTTCAGATGAGGACACAGATGAGGAGAAGGAAACGCTGAAAAACCAGCTGAGGGAAATGGAGCTCGAGCTGGCCCAGACCAAGTTGCAGCTTGTGGAGGCGGAATGTAAAATACAGGTAATGCTTTGGAGGTTCATTTTGTGGTGTATATGGTGTGTCTGCATTCCTAGAAAAATGTGTGCGGTAGAGGGATTGGAACAGATCCTGTTGGCTCCAACCGTAACCTGCTATTTCCTGCCTGGGTTACTTAACCAAACATTGGGTCTGAAACTTGCTGTATGCAGACACTGTAATTGAAATGGCGTGAACTGTATTTACCAGCTACTGCAGCTTCCCGACATCCGCCTGGCTGCAGCGCCGACTGCCTGGGCTGCTGCAGCTTCGTGGCCGACATCCAGGTTCTGACAGAGCCCTGAATCATGCATTTCCTTATCTCGCCATCGACGCGAAATGAAGAAGTGATGTGTGACAGATGTTAGATGTGTTTCTTAAAACATAGTTGGAAAGCGCTGCAGGTATTTGAGGTATTTGTATAAAATATGACAACGTCGTTCTTTTAGCCTCAAACTGGTCTGTCAGCACTGCTTGTTCACAGAAATGTGAAAATCGGTTTGTATAATTCTGCTTCCTGTGGGAATAGCTTCTGCTCCAATGGGAAAGAATTAAAGGGTTGAGATGTACTAAAGAACGCCGAATGTTTCACCAAGGGCAATGAGACGACTCTTGTTTTGCTTTTCAAAGCTGGCTTTTTTCTTTTCCTTCATCAGCTTGTTGTGCTGCTTTTAATTTATGTGAGACTTGTTTTACATCTAAGAGATTGTGGACGTCTTACAGCCCTTCTAAGTTTAACTCGTATAACCTTGGTCTGCGACTGCATAACAAAGTAATGAAATTACTCTTGTGTTTGCAGGATTTGGAGCACCACTTGGGTCTGGCATTGAACGAAGTACAGGCTGCAAAGAAAACATGGTTCAACAGAACAATAAGCTCTATAAAAACAGTGACTGGAGTCCAAGGAAAAGAGACTTGTTGAAAAGCAGTTCTGTCAAACACACCTTCTTAACACAACACCTTTTGTTGCCTTCCTTGGCCAGATGTTTAATTCTGTGACATGAGAGGACCAGAATGTACATAAACACAGCATGTCAGGATGTCAATAGGTCAGTGATAAAGAGGATGGAAACACAGAAAGGTTTTATCGCTAGACATGTGATCTTCATACTACTGATATTTAACAGGTGATGTAGCTAGATTGAAGCTCTTCAGAGAAACACTCCATTCTGCGGTCTGGCTGGAGGCTTTTCACAGACTAGGTACGAGAACTTACCAAACCCTAATTGTTAAGTTTACATATGATAGGTTTTTTTACAGTTATAACCTTTTTTAATATTTTATTTGAAAGGAAGTGTCACTAACAAAGAAAAAAAATAATTAAAAAAAAGGGAAAAAAAAAAAAGAAAAAACAACAAAAAAGACAACTTTAGCGAGAACTACATCAGTGCCAGAAAGCAGTCCCCAGAGGTAGGATATGGAGAGTAGGAGGTGACATGTTTTGCTTTATGAATGGGGATGATTTCAGCATTCCTGTCGAGCAACCCCACTTTGTTTTAGTAGACGCGGCATCCATCTCTCTGTGTTTGGCATTTCTTTCTGTTACTAATCAATTCTATGCAACTCTGGGCTTTTTTGGCATGGGCTGCCAAACCAATTTCGCATCCTGAGGCCGGGAGACTTGTCTAAGTGCTAGACGAGATTAATCGGAATTTTTAAATTTCCGTTTCACTTGTGTCATATTGTTTGATCCACATATCAACAGCGTTCGAATCCCCAATGCCAGGACTGCTAATACCTTCGAAATATGTGGATGGTCTGACATTTAATTGAGGTTTTTTTGTCTGTTTTTTTTGTCAGTTTTTTTGTTCTGTTTTCGGTTTGTCTGTTTTTACCCGGCTGTAGCAGGCCTTCTGTGAAGCTCGGAGGAAGCTTCCAGGATTTAGTTTTGCACATAGGTATGAATGGGACAAAGAAACAATAAACTGAGATATATATTGAGGCAAAATCACTGCGTGAGTGTAGCTGCGAGCATCTCTTAACTATCCAACTCGCTTCCCTGGTAACACGTTCCGAGGTTGTGTAGGTCATTTTTCACGCTCGATGCAGTTGCACTAATAGGTGCTAAACGTGCTTGGAGTTCTTCTTTGTTGGATTGTCTTGAGTTCTCACCAGAAAGCTGTAGAATGGAGTTTTGCACCTTGTAATTTTTTTTTTTTTTTAATTTATAATGGTTTGTGTTATGCTGAAGTATCTATTGCGTCAGTGGATAAATTTTGTGTGCAGTGTGAGTATAAGCTGGTAACAATAAGAGGCACTGGTTTGTATATAAAGATATTTGGTTTATTTTGTATTTCTACCTTTCTCTTGTTTACTGTACTAATGCTAGCTAATGTACTCTGGAACTACGGAATAGAACATGCTATGTCCAAGCTTTTTTCCTTAACTGCATACATTATCTCTATTGTTTAATACCAAAAAAAAAAAAATTACTGTAACTCCATCAATATTAGATGCGTGGACATTGTGGTAGCATAGTTGCAGTGTGTATACTTTATGAATTGAAATATAAACTAGTAAAATTGTATAACTCTTCTGTTGTTTCATTTCATTTCAACAGGAAATCAATTAAATGTTTTGCAATATGAAGCTAATTCTCGTCGTAAAGTAGAAGCAGAGGCATCTGCAAGCTTCTCTAAGACTGAAACTCTAGTCATGCCGCAAAGGGCTTTGCTAAAAACGACTGCATATTCCAAGTGTTGCCAACACTGCTTTATATAATGAGATCTGGGGTTTGCTTTGAAAAAGTGAAACTGCAAAAATGACCTTGTGCAGCTTGAGGCTTGTGACTCAGTACTTCTCCAACATCTCCAATTTAGAACAGTTTTTTCCCATTGGCCCTCCCAATTCTGCTTGGATCTGCAAAACGAATGTAGGCTGGGTCTGCTTATCATCATCAGTAACAAATTTTGTGGGGGTCAGGTGTCGTTCACGTCATCTTCACTAGCGTTTGCTAGTCCTGGCTGAACGCAGGGTTTAGCCGTGCGCCTGGATGACTGCACTAATTGGGTCACGGTGCAGCGCAGCTCCCCCAGCTCTGTGTTCTGCAGAGATAACAAGGAGTAAAAATGTATTTTTGTCACCAAAGTGGCTAAAGGTGACTCGGAAAGCAGCCCTGCTCGAGGAGGCTGTTCTCACACTGTCACTTCTCTAACCAGGCTTTGCTTTAAGAGAATGGCGTTATAAGGTCACGTGTAGTCTTTGCTGTGTTGTCTTTCACAGAGGTGCATCCCTTGGTAACTTCAGCTCTGCAATTTCTCTATAATTACAAATTTTGGAGAAAGTTTGAGGATAAATACGGGAAGGGGAAGCAGAGGGGAGGAAGAAGGAACAACTTGGTTTCAAAGCACTTCATCCACTTATCTTCACCAAAGGGATGGGAAAATAATGTAGCTTTTTCTTTCCTCCAAAATGAGAAGGGGGAGAGTTGCTTTATTGTTGGGATCTCTTCCTCTCTGTAAGTAAACGTTACTTCAAAACTGTGTGCAGCATATACTCCCCATTTTATTCCTTCACAATGTTTTATAAGAACATTTTATAGCTAGTTCCCAGTCACTGGGGATTATTTTAGATACCTACCTGGAGGATTTTGATGCTTGAAAATACATATTACCAACGTATGCCACATCTGACTCCATCTAAAATATCCCCAGCTAATTAAGAAAAATGGATCCTGTGCTGAGACTCACATCTTTTGAAGTGCAATTACTTGCAAAGCACAAGGAAGCAGGTTATTTTTAAAATGAGGGGAATTAATTTGCAGATGTTCAAGACTATGAATAAGCAAGGTAAAAAAAAAAAAATAAAAAAGACGTGGAGTTGGAGCTGCTATAAGCACAAGTATTTTATAGAAATTTAGTGCAAAGGAATAAGCGAATTTGGTAGAGTTTTTGGCATTGATAGGATGGTTCATTTTTTGCTGGTAGCCCCCCACTTTGTGCTCACACATGCGTCTCGGCTGGTTTGTGCGCTGAACTTGAGCTAAGTGACACTGTGCTGATGCTGGGCTTTGTCTGGCATGCTCCAGGCTCCAACATCCTAATGCTTTGCACGTTTGTGCTGCATCATTAAGTCCTTGTGGTCTCGCAGCGTGGTAGCTGTAGTGTTGCCGTCTCATTTTTGTTGCAGAACGCCTCGGCTGCTCATGGGCTGCAGCTGGAAGTGGATATTCGAGATCTATCGGAAAGTTTTACCTTTAAGCATTTCTGGTAAGCCTTCTCGAAACTTACATAACCGCCTCCCCAACTTTTTTTAGCTGCCCTTCTTATCTGTGGCAGCGATATAACGTTCCTGTTATCAAGAGGAGGATTTCACTCCATCTGTTCAACAGCTTGGCTCGCGTTCATCCAGCCTAACTTTAGACACTTCAGAGGTGCCTAACGTAAGCGCTTAATCCGGCGAGGTTTCTCGGCCCTTGATGGGAGAGGGGACAGTGCTGCCGGGTGGGTGGCTTATCCTGGTCTGCCTGGGCCTCCAGTGGAACAAGGGCACTACTGTAAGACAGCCACCTAAATTAGAGAGCCTTCTTAAACAGGGCAATAATGAAAATGTGTACACAGCAAGCAGTGCTTTGTGTTTTAAATTGTACTTGGGTTTGGTTTTTTTTTAATAGTACAGTATCCTTCCAGTGCTGGAAGGGGCTCCCTGGACACTGGGCAAGGGCTCTTGATCAGGGAGCGCAGGGATAGGAGGAGGGGGCGAGGTTTTCAGCTGAAAGAGGGGGGGTTCAGATGACATCTTGGGAAGTAATATTTTCCTGTGAGCGTGGGGAGGCCCTGGCCGAGGTTGCCCAGAGCAACGGTGGCTGCCCCATCCCTGGGAGGGGTTCAGGGCCAGGTTGGATGGAGCTTGGAGCTCCTGATCAAATGTGAAGTGTCCCTGCCCATGGCAGGGGTGGCACTGGATAGACTTCAAGATCCCTTCCAGCCCAAACCATTCTGTGATTCTAAGACTGCATAGAAAAACCTTCACAGCTTTGCTAGGATCTACTGCTGCACATCCGTAATGACTTTGAGGAACGAGGATTTGATTTTGCTGCATTTTCTGCATGCTAATGAAATAAGACAACATGTAATCCTGCACTGAAGGCTTTTTCCTAGGCTAATCTGGCCACACAGCTGCAGTCCAGTTATAGGAATGGCAGGAAAGCATGGACTGAATGAAAAGCACAACTGCCCCTGTTAAGAAGCAGTGGTTTTGCTTGATGTGGGTGGGACAGGGAAAGTCAAGTGGACCTGAGGGAATGGCAGAAAGATGTGCCAGGGAGGGTTCTTCCCCCAGAAGGTAGCGGAGCGCTGGAACAGCTCCTCAGGGGAGCAGTGACAGCACCAAGCCTGACAGTGTTCCAGAAGCGTTTGGCCAATGCCTGTAGACACAGGGTGTGAATGTTGGGGTGTCCTGAGCAGGGACAGGAGCTGGACTCGATGGTCTGTGTGGGTCTGACCCAGCCTGGGCCACTCTGTGCTCCCAAGTGCTTCTTCACACAAGCTCCAATCCGTTTTCAAATGCAAGATGAGCTGACTTTGAAGTTTAACACAGAATCATAGAATAGTTTGGGCTGGAAGGGATCTTGAAGTCTATCCAGTGCCACCCCTGCCATGGGCAGGGACACTTCACACTGGATCAGGGGCTCCAAGCCCCATTCAGCCTGGCCCTGAACCCCTCCAGGGATGGGGCAGCCACAGCTTCTCTGGACAACCTGGTCCAAGGCTTCCCGACCCTCATAATGATGAAATTCTTCCTTATGTCTGGACTAAACCTGCACCTCTCGTGAGGCTGTGAGGGGCGGGGCCGCTCGCTGATTGGCTGCTGTCCCTCAGGCCTCACTGCGATTGGCAGCCGGCGGCTGGCGGGGCGGGTGTCGCGCGCTGCCCGCGGCGCCATTTTGTGTGCTGGAAGCTTCGGGGCCGGTGAGGGCAAGGGGCGGGCGGGAAGGAGGGGCCTGAGGCGGGAAGGAGGGGCTGAGGCGGGAAGGAGGGGCTGAGGCGGCCTCACCTGAGGGGCTGCCCGAGAGCTGGGGAGGGACTGTTTACAGAGGGTTGCAGTGATAGAATGAGGGGCGGAGTTATATCATAGTATCCTAGAATCACGAAGATGGAAGAGACTCACTGGATCATCGAGTCCAACCGTTCCCACCAGTCTCTAAAACATGTCCCTCAGCACCTCATCCACACGTCCCTTAAACCCCTCCAGGGAAGGTAAGTCAACCGCCTCCCAGGGCAGACCATTCCATTACCCAATGACCCTTTCAGTGAATAACTTTTTCCTTATGTTGAACCTCACCCTGCCCTGGCAGAGCTTGAGGCCATTCCCTCTCGTCCTGTCCCTTGGGAGAAGAGCCCAGCTCCCTCCTCTCCACAACCTCCTTTCAGGTAGTTGTAGAGAGCAATGAGGTCTCCCCTCAGCCTCCTCTTCTCCAGGATAAACACCCCCAGCTCTCTCAACTGCTCCTCCTAAGACTTGTTCTCCAAGATGAGACATAAGGAGCAATTTCTTAATGATGATTGCAGTGAGGCACTGGCACAGGTTGCCCAGAGAAGCTGTGGCTGCCCCATCCCTGGAGGGGTTCAAGGCCAGGCTGGATGGGGCTTGGAACAAATGGATCCAGTGGAAGCTGTCCCTGTCCCTGGCGAAGGGTGGAACTGCATGAGGCCCTTTCCATCCCAAACCATTCCATGAAACCTTTGTTAAACGTGGCAGTACCTTAATGGTCATGGTACAGAAGTTGTAACATTTGCTTTTAACTTGCATTGGCTTTAAATTACCTTTAGTTTTCCTTGCTCTTTGCTGACAGCACCAGTGGCCCCTCAGGTTTTGGGTGGTGGTTCTGTTCTTCTCCGGTGTAGCGTCAACACCTGCTGTGCTGGGGGGAGGTGTGTGATTTCCATGCTAAACTGTCAGAGTCACACACAGGTTTGTTTCTTCCTTGCACCGGCTTTGCTGGGAGGTGAATTGAGGCCTCCCAAAATGGAAAGCTTTGAAATAGGATGTGAGAACTAATAAAGCACTGTGTGCTCGAGCTGTTTGATCTCTAATGCAGTGAGTGGCTGCCTTGTACTGCTCTCCCCGTGGAGACCCTGCACAACAAGAAGCCAATCAAATCGCTGACTGCTGAGAAGGTTAAAGAAGTTCATGGTTTCCTCTTCCCTGTTGGCTGTGCTGAATGCTGGTTGTATTCTGATGCTGGAAGTACAGAAAGCTTGAATAAGGACAAAAAAAGAAATCTGCTTCTGTTAGTCTTAAAACCACTGAGGTAATGCTTGTAGTCATCACAGAATCATGGAATCATTTAGGTTGGAAAAGACCTTTCAGATCATTGAGTCCAGCCCTTAACCTAACACTGTCAACACCACCACTGAACCACATCCCTAAGCACCACATCTACGCGTCTTTTAAACATCTCTGGGTGACCCTCCTCATCACCTCTCCGAGAATCAGTAACACCATCATTTTGTGATTGCTGTGCCCAAGGCAGCTTCCAACTGTTACACCACCTGCAAGTCTTTCTCTGAACCACAGGGTCAGTGGTTGCCTTCCCTGGTTGTTTCAACTTACCCCATAGTTTTCCTGTGGCTTCCACCTCCTCCTCTGGTTTTATGCCTGTGTGGTACAGAGGCCCTTCAGCTGGGCTGTTTGCTTTGTCAGCTTCTTAGAGGAACAAGTTGTGTAAAAGTAATCTAGTTCTGTAGGTAGCTAATGTGTGTAGAAAACAAAAAGTAGCTTATTTGTTTACATGCATAATGGAAACAAATGTGTTCTTAGAGAGTCAAAACTGTTGTGAACAGAACTCTGATTTCTGTTCCTGAAGTAATAGGAGGAGAATATGATTTATCTGATCTCCCCCTGAGGACTTCAAAAGCAGTTTGCTAACCAATTTTCTGTAATATGTTGTATTTTTAATTGAGTAATTATACATCAGCGGTTGGTCTAAATCGGTGGTGATGAAATTGCTGCAGATAGCACTGTAAAAGTCCTGGACCTTGCAAGACTTCTAAATAGCAATGTCGAATAGCAAGGTTCTTAGTAGAAATCATGCTTGTTGAATGATCTTTTAATGTTAAATTAAATGTTCTCCATACTTTTAGGGAGCTAAAATCTGTTTTAATAAAATCCAGCAATTAGGTAATTCAAGCAATGAACTGATAAAGACAGAACCTGTCAGGGTGCCAAATAGCATCCAGCCAGCGAGGCAGATTTCCAGATAATATTTCTCTTTGTACTGTCTTATCCTTGGTACTTGTATTATTGAGCTTGCTTGGCACGTCATATTAATCCTACATATGTCACAGAAGATGTAAAGACTGAAAACACTTGCAGGTGCTTCCTTGCAGGTGCATTTCTCAGGCTGTACTTTCCATGTACTACTTTTTTTTTTTTTGCCTTAGGACACCAATCCATGCTGAGTGTCTGCTTGTCTAATGATTAACTTCGCAAGACTCAAACCTTCAGTTCTGCTAAAAAGCACACTCCATTGAGTATGTCCTGGCTTATTAGGTGCAGATGTACAGTGTGGTAGAACTGATCTCACGATCAGACTGTGCTGAAAGGACCATCCCTCTGCCTCAGTGGAATGTTCCTGGTGGCAGCACTGACAGCAGACACACCAGTGCCAGAGCTGGATGGTCATTTACTGTGGTGGCAAATCCTTAGTCTGCAACTGCAGGGACAGAGCGGAGAAGTTCTAAATACGCTTAGGCTCTGCTCAATCCAGTAGGATTAACTTGAGTGTCTCAAAATGGTTTTGCAATGGGGACATCCTGTAGCACTGTTGTTACAACTCTTTGCTGTAGATAACTGGTATTTTAAGGCTGCTTTTCACCTTTTTGTAGCAAAAAGTTTTTGTGATAGCTGTGCTAGGAGCTTGATGTTCTGTAGGTAGGCGTTTTAGGAAAGATGCCAACTGGTTTTCTTTTTTTTGAGATACACTATTGCTGACTGAGCTTTTTCTAAGAGAAGGGAGTGCCAATGGCTCTGTCCCGAAAGGTGCTCTGAACTAGATGCGGATGACACATCACGCACTGCTCTGAATGAAATGGGTGTTCCAGATATTCTTCACAGTTTATTTTGCGTGTATGGATTTCCCCTTGTTTTGGTGTGGAAGAAAGAGGAACATATCCCAGCGCTCTGGATAGATGCTGCACTCCAGGGGCAGTGCCACCATCAGAGGAGTTTGCCCTTGGATGCCTGTTGCTGTGGGCTCTTAGGATCGCTACTCACACTGCTTTGCCAGAATAGTAGTCGGGAGTTGTTTTGCAGAAGTTCTTTAGTTCTGATGTTGCAGAGATTCACCTTAACCAACGGCCCTTAAGGCAAACGTAGTGATTTTTAGGAAGGTTCTACCGCTCTTTGGGTGGAGCCACTGCCACTCTGGCCTCTCAGACTCCAGAAGGTGCAGAAGTGATGAGATCTGCAGGCTGCCAGATAGGAGCAGAAGCCCTTAGCATTCGGAGTGTGTAGTCAATGTACACCATGAATACATCAAAGCTGTGTGTTTCAACTCCCTGCTGAGAGCATCTGTTAGTGCAGAGTTCTCTGTGTGATCCAGGGTAAAGGGTAGCCTTAGAGCCACATTACTAAATGACTTTTGGGAAGGGGCACTAGGATGACTCTCAACACAGTTTTCTAATCTATCTGGCCAGTTTATCCCTCTTAGGGAAAAGAAAACAAATGTGCAGGTTTTATTCCATTCTTGTGCCTGAGAAAAGGTAGTGAAGTATTTGCTGAGAAGAGCTTAAAACCTCTGTCCCTATCAGCTTTCACAATGTGAGCAAAGGGTTTTAACAGCTCTTTTAAGAATACTGTAGAAAACCGCTGTGGTTTTGGCACAGATCTTGGCTGACAAGAAAAGGGGGAAGTGACTTAATGGCTTCTGTGCCCTGAAGGCTTATTCTAGTTTAAAGAAGTGGTTTTATGGTAATTTAATAGTGGTGCACCAGACTGAATGGGTGGGAAAATGGAGGAGGATGAAGGCTTGCTGCTTCCTGAGTAGTGTGTATCTGAGCTCCCGCTTACCCTGGCATGGCAGGACTGCTGCATATTCCCCCTGAGAATCGCTTGTGGAACAAGATCTTGTCTAGCACGGAGGGGAAAGGATAGTGTTTCTACAAGATGATGACTGTGTCTCCCAAAGGTGTTTTTTGCATGGTATGGTGAAAACCCCAGTGTGCTGGAGCGACTATGGAAGCCTTGGCCAGACTTACATGAATTATGGATGAGATGTCTGCTGCGAGCACAGACAAGAACAGCAAACTGCAGAGCTCCTGGGTGCCTGCAGTCTCAGCATTACAGTAACGGACTGTTTTTAGAATCCACTGGCACCTCAACAGCCTGCTCTGACCTCTTAATGTCTTTTAGAAGTTACGGGTGCTGGTCATTCCTGTGGTTAGGACAGAATGAAGAGGCTAGGAATAAGCAGTGCAACTGGAAAGTTCTAAACTTTATCCAAATCTTCATTTATTTGTGCTCAGTGAGAATATTTTAATGTACTTGAATGTAGTTTATTTGCCATCTTTCACCTGAATGCTGCTGTGTTTTTCTAACCATGGTACATGCTAGTCTGGCCTTAATGGCTTGAGTTTTTCTTTTTATCTTGTAGTTTTTGCAAGTGAGGGTGATGCCTTTTGCTTCAGCTGTGTAATTTTTAATTTGTTTCAGTCTTAAAATGAGCCAATTTGTGGTTCCTGACAACCCTGAATAGTCCGTGTGCTCTTTGTACATAGCAAGCAAGGTGAGAAATCCAATAGAGTATAAAATATCCTGAGATAGCTGCTTGGACACGCAGCCCAGTCTCGGTGCACAGGTTCTGATGAGCTTCTATCAGATGCTGTAGACAGATGTCTCCTTTAAGGAGTTCTGTGTATTTTACCCTCAGAGATATGCAGAACGAGGGATCAGAATAGTGACAAAGAGTTAGTGATACTGTGTTGGTGATTCTGTATGGCTCGGCCAGAGCTGTGAGGTGACAGACCCTTTTCTAACTGTGGCATCACTGGGGTGGTTTATTGATCTTGTGCCTTTCATCTTCATGTTCAAAGCTATTGTGTAGGGACAGTCCTCCCTCTCAGCCAGGCCTCTGCCTTCACTATTGCCAATAAGAAATTAAATTGACCATTTGGGGTCTGCCAGTTGAGGCTTGCAAACTGGCTGCTCTTCTCAGACTGCACAGAAATGGAGCCCTCTGAGTCAGTTTGGAGCAGTTTCTTGAAATTTAGCCTAACTTTCTGGGGATTTAAGCCTCTAATCTTAACCAGCATGAGGAAGATCTTTTGGAATAACTGTTTCAATAGAAGTTGGAGAAGGCTTTTATCACCCTTCCTCCATTCCCTGGGATTTGTCATTTGTTTATTCGCAGCTAAAACCGAGGCACCCACGGATCTCTGCAGTTCCCAGGCTGCAGACACAGGATATTACATGTCTTCAACATGTAACAGCATCTTTCTTAAAACCGCATCGTTCTTTAAACCCAGGATAACTGACCTGTAATTTGCAACTTGGATCACTGTCCACACGCTTGTTTTGAGCTGTGTGCACAATCCTCTCGCTACCTCAAGGCCTGCATTGTCAGTAATATAGGAGTTCATGTGAAACTGCTTTGCAGGGCAGCATAATTTGATTAACTGAGCTGTATTTTGTCATCCTGCCCAGTTCTAGCCTTTGCTCTTCTGCTGTAATCAGAATTTACCCAGATTTAAAAAAAGATCCCTTTGAATAAACCATAACTAGCAGAGGGCTGGGTCTGAAGCAGGAAATCCCATCTTTGGCACCTGTTAGCACCTAAGCAGAGGGTACAAGAGGGAAGTGTTTGTGCTAGGATATGTGGCCATTTTTTGATATCCAAAGACCTTTTTAGGGTTTTGCTGTGTTCACATCTGGAGCATGAAAGGGCCTATTTGTGTTACTGTAACAAGAGGACACACAGGCTTTTTATAGCTTTAGAAATAAATGTGCCTGTATGTATAGTCCAAAGATAAATTCATGGCCCTGAAAGTGTTAGCAGTTCCACTTTTTCAGTTGAGTGTGCCAAGGGCTGGGGTGACAAAGGGGAAGGGTAATTTACAGCTTAGCAAATGGGAAAGAAGAGAACTCATTCTAGCCAATGTGCTGGAACTCAGTCCTGCAGGCAAACAGCCGGAGTCAGCATTACGTCCTGAGCAATTCAGCGAGGTAACTCTGCTGTTCTTGTAGAAAGAGCAGTGCTATTCATGAAGAATTTGTGCTAGCTTAGCAGAAGGCATGGTCGTGGTGAAGAAATTACTCTTCAGTTTTATTGAAGGCTTGCCCTATAAGCATAGGTAATGCTCAAGGAAGTGTGAAGTGCCAGCAGGAGTTGTCCAGCAGAGCTGGGATTCCTCTGGCAGCAAGAGTAGGGGCTTGATAGAGAAAGTGGAGGAGAGGGCAGTAAGTGTGTGGGACTTGGGGCTGAGGATGAGGTTTACACCACTACAGCTGGCAGCCAACGACCAGTTTTGTAATCTGGCTCCTGACATGCTTTTTGTGGAATGAGAGGAATTGATTCCATGCTCTGAGCAGCAGCTCACAATTGTCACCCAAGTTACCAGTCGGGCAGTCACGCACGCAAGTTTTCAGAACCCTAAATGCTCAAATGAGTGCCTTATGATCTTTCTGTGTGTGCTCTAGTGACTGCTACCTCTGTGCAGGGATGCATGCTGCTTGTGACAGCGTGGATGTGCTTTATGTTTACATCACAAAGTCTTTGCCAGTTATCATGTCTGATAAAACCACCCCTTAGGGAGTCCATCTCCCCATTCTGCTGAGCCTGCAGCAGAATGGACTTCTGCGGTTCAGCTTCCCAGGCTTCAGAAAGGCCAGTTTCTTCGCTGTAAAGGAAACCCCAAACCAGTCACAAGGCCATAATTACCGTTTACAGAGATAAGCCTTTATTGTGTGCTGTTGGAAGCAAATGGGACATGGTTACGGTCTTATATACAGAGAAGTCTGTAGCATTGGGTTACAATCAGTGGCAAATGAGCCAAGGTTACAGTGCAGATCTAAGTGTTGTGTACAGTTAGTAACAGTGGCTGGCGTACAAACCACAACATAGAAGCCAAATGAAGCCAAGTGTACAGGGTACAGCATCACGTGAGGAAGCAACTTAATGTACAAAGAGCATTCCATTTACTTTACATTTGCAGGCTTTTTTGGTTAGTGAGTAGATACAGCTCAATTTAAAATTCAGTGTGCAGTTATTTTTCTTCCCACTCAAGTCCCTACCAAATTCAGACCATTCGAATGTGCAGATTATATTTTAAGTGCTGTAAATATCTAAGGTTGTTGCCAAATTACTTTATTTGAAGTTGCTTTATTTACAGTATAGTCAGGAATATTTTATTTAATTGGTATTGTTCTTTGTAGATTACAAATTGGGAGACATCTTAAATATTTGGAAAGCAGTCTGTAATTAGACCACAAGGGCATCTTTTACTTTGTTTGGAAGTTCAGATCTGGGTAACTTCTTTTGAGAGAGGTTTATTGGGAAGAAAGAGGGGATTGTCCACCATATTACTAATTTGTGGAATTTGTTCAGAGTATTTAAGGTTTAGATAGTTCAAAGGACATAGTTTTTATTCAATGCCATAACCAATCTTAATGTAAAAATAAACACTCTGTCCTCTGTGGATAAATAAATCCATCTGCTGGCTGGAGGTCAGACCTCTATTGGTGAAAGAGATTTAGAAAAATAGACCTTTTCTTTTATGTTTACTATGCTGACCCACAAAGGAAAAGTGAAAGTCATTCAAGTCTAGAAACAGAAATACAGTACAAGTGATTTATAGAATTGCATTCCTTCCCTCTACAAACATGCTGAGCATGAAACGCTGTCCCAAAGCACTGCCTCTTGTCTTTTTCCTTGTCTCACAGAAGTCATTGTCATCAGAAAAGTCTCATCCTGCCCTGCCTCAGAGCCAGGCTGCCTGCTCACACACAGACTCTGGCAGGGCTCTGCCTCCTGACGCGTCTTTGCTTAAGAATTCTTTAGACGGATGGGTGGGGGTAGTTTGGGTTATACAAGAAGGATGTTTTAGCCCAAATTAGCAGCAGTTGTTTTACTTGATTTGACTGATGGTGATTTTTTGGTGGGTGGAAACTCAGCCATTTAAAAAAAAAAGCAAACCAAAAAGCTTAAGAGTTAGATTTGGAGAACACCAGTCTTGCCTCAAAATCTCCACTTCCGAGACTGCTTCCCGTGGATGGCCTTCTCACTAAGGGGCCGGTACGTTTGGTAGCACAGGTTTCATGCTCAACTTTGTCACTAACAACTGGACAGGACTTTAGAAAGCATGCAGCCCGCTGGGACTTGCTCTGCTGCAGCATTGCCTTGCTTTTGACAGTCCCACAGTGTCCCTCTCTTAGGAATGCAAGTGTCCCAGAGTGGCTCTGGGACAACCGGAGCATGGGTGACATTCTGGAGTGGAAGTAGCAGTTAAAGCACCAGTTGTTGGCCCCTGCAGAGGCTCGAGAGAACAGAATTGCTTCGAAGAGAGCTTGTTGACCTAAAAGGCTTAGTCAGTTTGATCAATAAGTATTGACTTAGGATTAGGATCAGAAATAAGACACTGCACTTGGAACTGGAAGACAAGAGTCAACTTCCTCCCTTTTCTGTCCAAAAGTAGACTAGCTTTAGAACGTCTGTCCTTGAGGATCTTTGTGATGTCTGATGTGTAACTCACCAAGCATGTATGAATGTGTCTGTCCCTTTTTCAGGGAAGAATAAATGCATGACTGGACAAAGCTTTGAGGCTTTTTATCTGTGCTTTTTTTGTTGTTTGTTTTAAACATCTGCTGTGTGGTGTATTGTCCCTGAAGGCATATTTACCCACTCTTAAATTATGCAGCATTGCCCAGAGAATGGCTCTGTAGTTGAATGTGCTCTCTACAGTACAGCCTCCGTGTCTGTTTCCATGCAACGCATGTTATTAGAAAACTACACAGGTCTTTATCCTGTTATTTTGAGCAGGGAAGCAGTGATGCTAGTGTGAAAACACAGGAAATAACCTCTACAGCAAATCAGAATTTTCATAATTCAGCTCATGTAATCAGTAATGCTTCAAAAGCTGTACCTTTTGGAATGCTGTACCTTTTGGAATGCTGTTCTTCAGCCCACCATTATTCTGCTTTGAGTGGAATCACATTCTGTCTGCTTCATCAGTTCTTTCTGGAAATAATGAAAGAATGCTCTCTCTCCTACCCTGACTACCTTTTACTTTGTTAGTTTACAGGATGCCTTTGTGGAACTACACCTTTACTGGGAGTGCAGCAATGCACCCATTGCCATATGCATAGATCAATAAATTGTAACAGTGCCAGTAGTAAAGCAAAACCTGTCAAGATGCTCTGTTCCTCCTAATTAAGCTTGATTTATATGTGCCTTTTGACTTAAGATGCAGTTAAGTGTCCACTGCTGAGATGACGCAGCACCCTGAGTAACTTTGTATTGATTACGCTTACACAAGCTTGAGCTTTTCTAAGAACACAGAAATGAGTACAAAGTAAGTAAGTACATCAGGTTGTTTCCATGGAACACTGTTAATCAACTTATTCATAGCAGCTTCAAAGTTTGAAGTTGAAACTTACCTTCTGCTCTACTCCCTTCCAAACAGACGAGTGCTATAATTAACTCCCTTCTAGCTTAAAAAAACAGAAGTGGATAGAATGTCAAGATAGGTTTTTCTGGTGAGATGAACCGACTTTTTCACAACTAGTAACATCAATATCAGTGGCCTGGAATCTCGACATTACAACATATAGTTGTGTGAAAGGAATATCTGCTTTCCTTTGTTGCCATGCTGGTCTGTTTAAAAGTTTTATAGAATACTGTGGGCACTGTAAAAGGAAGTTACTCGTATTGCTTTAGGGGAAATGATTATTATTCCTTTCCTGACCAAAATGGAGTTGCAAGCTGTAGACACTGTCTGGAGCAGCGTCCCTATTTTGGATAGGGCTGCATCACGAAACAGAATTTTTTCACTCCCTTTACCATATTTTTTTTAAACTATGAAAAACCAATATTGTCTCCACCTGCTCTTTGCACACTAAGGCTGCTGGTTTTACCACAGATTATTCATAGACTTGGGAAATGCAGTGCAACTCTCCCTCCACCTTCCTACCTATAGATTTTTAAGCCTGGACGAGGGCACTCTAGCTTCATTGGTTTTGTTTCTCTCTCTCTCTCTCGCCTCAGTCCATTCTGCCAGGACCAGCTGCATTTCACAAGCAAGCGTTCAAGAAAGAGCTGCACTACACTTCGCAAACTGCAAAGCAGCATAAGGCACCTGGAGTTTCTGGATCCGGGTAAGAGGCAGGAATGAGGCTTAAATCCGTGTGCTATTTTGGAATTAAAAACTACCTGTTACTCTTCCAACTCCTTACTGTCCTTAACTGCAGCTTTTACTCATTCCAACTTCCCTGTACCAAGAATGAAAAATAACCAATTACATTCAATTAATGCCTTTTAAAATTAGTGTAATTTGTTCTAGTAGAGATAACAGTCTGCAGGTTTCCACAAACACGCACATCTGACTAGCAGTAAACATTTTGATGTTGTTTACTTACACAGCATAGATGATACTGTACCTTTAATTGTCTTATTGCCACAAACCCTTAAAATTGGAAAACAGATAAATTCAGCCTCAATCTGCAGTTAGATTTTTTATATGCTTTTTAAAATTCTTGCAACTCTTATTTATCAATTAAATTATTTATTAATTAAACATGGAAGACAACTCTCCCACTGAAAGGCTTCGGTCTTTGCAACAGTTTCTGTAGACTAGGCTTGATGGGTTCTTTTAAAGTACATTTAACTGTTAAACTACCTGCGGTACAGAGTAAATGACCTTACATTGTGCAGAGGTAAGGCACTAAGTACAAGATGAAACTACATCCAGAAGAGATTTGCTTTAGAACTGCCCATCTCCACGTAGCACTTTTGGACATTCAGCTCCTCTTAAACATCAAGGTAAACATATAGTTTGAATGTTTCACGCAGCCTCAGGAACTGGAGGGGAAACCACTTTACTGAATTTAAGTCTTGTTCTATGATGAACTTTTCTCTTCCAAAACTGCCATAGCTACTTTTAGTATGGCCTGGCATTGCCTACACAGTACCTGACAGGCTGAGCAGAAAAAGTACCCTTTCTCCTAGAAGACCCCAGACTGGAGGACAGGCACGTGTGTCCTGCTCCTGCTTTTGTATTTTCTTAAACATCAGTTACGAACAACTGAATCACTCCCATTTCTATAAGCAGAACGGGAAAAAGGAAGATGTTTCAAGAGCACCAGAAAATCTGGACATAGGGATGGGTTTAGATGAGACAAATAAAGCTGAAGCGGTGTAACATTGGGGTTTGAGGAATAAAACAGCTTTATGATGACAATTCTCTTAATATCAAATGCTTAATTACCAACTTAAGTGGTTAATGTTCAGAAGAAAGTACAGGTAAAAACTGCTGCCACAATCTACAGGCATAGGACTCCAGTGCCGAGTTTCCCCAGTGAATTGCTCTAAAATTACTCTAGTGCCATGGATTAAAATTACTCTAGTGTCTTGGAGTTTTAGAAGCAGTGCCAAGAGATTGGTGTCCCATAGTTGAACAGCCATACAGGAGATTTTTTTGCCTAGACCAGTTGAAAGATCTTCACGCTCTTCTTCCTTCATTTTCTACTTCCTAATAATGTGAGGATCTTGTCGTCAGGGAAATTCTTCTCAATAACCCAATGAAAGCAAAAAGCTTCAAATAATTTTAGGTTTGTGCTCTCTCCTCTAATTAAGTTCTTTCACTGGCTAAAGGGCATAGCCTTTCATTAAGTAAGATAGATACACTTAAAATCATTTTGCCTCCCAGAAGGCAAATGTTCTCAAAGACACCTCCTGGTCTCCAGAGATCAGGAATACCAGAGTAGTTTTCACAGATCTTTGTAACTGTGTAGTAAAAGTCCCTTGGCACACAAATAAGTTGAAATATTTGTAGGAAAACATGTTACTCGGAAGCTCTTCACAAGCTGATTAAAAGGTTTTAACAATCTAGAAACTTCTGTGTAAAAATGCCATAATTTGAGCGTATCAGTTATTTCCTGGGATGCTGGAAGGTGATCAGAAAAGGTGGGGAAGGAGGACAATTCACAGAAGGTATTTAAATGCAGTGAAAGTCATGGCAGCAAGATCTACAGCACATTAAATGGGAGCCATGACAATTGCTGAATCATCTAATTAGCTCACTTTGGCTACATGACAGCAAATTACACAGATTAGGAACAACCTACCCAGGCACTAAATTGCCTTTGAGAGGGTTGGATTGTGCACTACGTCCAACAGGAATTGCTTGGGCAACTGAGGCTGTGTCACACATTCCCTTCATGAGTACAGGCTGGCCTCCCTCCATCCAAGTGGCGCAACGCCCAGGAATAAGGTCACCATGTTCCAACTCCTGAATGCGTGCTCAAGGAAGACAGCAAGCACTGGCAGAGAGAGGACATGATGGCAGGAAGCATCATGTACCATCCTCTCAGCTAGCCGAGCCCCCAGACTAATCTGGTTGCTTTAAAACCTTCTCCAGATGGAACATACCTGGAGAAATCTTGAATGGCTGGCAAAGTAGGACTTACATCTTACTTTATTAAATACCTTATTTCTTCAAAATTCACAGTTGCGTATCTGGGAAAATGACAAGCGTTCCAGCTGCCAGTCACACACCCACAGGAGAAATGCTGAGCTACGTTTAGAGTATGCAGTAATTAAGCGTTTCCATCTGTAAAGACTGGAGCTCTTTGACTGCTGCAGCTGGTGCTATGGAAGCACCAACTCCTCACAGTGCTGGGCACTTTTGGAGAGGACCTACCAGCCCATTTATCATATGTATGATAACACCAGCTGTCTCCTGAAAAATTATCCTGTCTAGCTTTCACCTATTTCAAAACAAAAGAAAAGGCAGCTCCTAGAATGTAGGACCCCACAGTAATTTCAGTTCTGCTCTTACACCAGTGCTACAGCTCTGTAAGGAGCCAACTGGGATTAAATTCTCTGCAGGGAAAATGGGCCAGAGGAGCTGCTGTCCTGCATGGACACTTCCAACACCAGTCAGAGACTGCAACAGGCTGGTTATATACATGTATTTCTCCCTTATCTGGTCCCATGGAACACAAACTGGTAGAAAGGGAAAGCAAGTACTTGCCTGGTTAAAGGCAAACAAATGCTGCTCTAACAATGAAACTGAATAGCCTCTTCCCTCAGTGTAAACTGAGCAGACCACCAAGGCTCACGGTTGTTCTTCCAAAGTCAAGGGTGATGCTATTCACCTCTAATACAGGTAACACATTAAGCAGGCCACTTCTTTCTTGTAGAGCTCTAGCTTCCTTTAATCCTTTAAGTGCCAGACGCTGTCTCCCAAAATATACATTATCATCTGGTTAGCTAAAACGAGAGTTAAGGTGGGAAGCATATAGGCACAGACTTTCCCTGGTGCCTTATTTATACAAGTAATAATTGAAGGGAGCTTCTTCAGAATTCTTCTCCATGAACCAGAAATTCAAACTCTAAAATAACATTTCTGCTTCACTGAAAAGGTACCACAAAATAGGCAGTGATACTAGTACAGAGCCAGGTTTACGTATTGGCTGTTGGGTATGTCCAGAAATCCAAAGCTCAATAGCCATAAAGTCCACCTCTGATCTCACAGAAAAGGCACTGTAGACCATGCTCCTGTGAGGGGGCTTTTAAAAGGAAACATGCAAGTATTATGCAAAGAAAAAAGGAGTTTCTAGTTCTGCCGTAGCAAAACAGCACTTGCTGCAGCATTGATCAAGCAGATTACTCATCAGATAACATCCTGATGGTTAAAACCTACTCTTGGAATCCAACTGCTCTCTCAAATGCCAATATATTGGGCACTTGGAGAGCTACATCAGTGACACTTAATACATAGAAATGTTTTGCCCAAGTTCCACTGCCAATGAGACAGAGTCCTGGGCAATCTTGCACCTTAGGATCTTATCACTGATTCCAAGCGGCTGCAAGAAACAAGACTTTGGAGTCTTAAGTACACAGTTTATTTCACATCTCAGGAAAAGTTGCCTTTCCTAAGGAGAAGGGGAGCAGCAATAGCAAGGGGACAAATTCCAGGTGCAAGTACTTACATTACCAACAAGAATCTCTTAACAGAGATTTAGTATCTTTTCAGTGAAAAAGAGAAGATCCAACAAAGTGAGAATTTAAACTGAAGTAAAAGAGTAGAATGCTTAGGATGGTAAGCGTTAAAAGGGTAGTGACAGAAAAATGTGGAAATTCACAGTCAAAGCAATTCTGATGGAAAGCAAGACAAATGGATTAAGCTGCCAAGTACAGGCCACAAAGAAACAGGTCAAGTAAGAGTCAGCAAGACATTTTATTAATCAGTCCTTGAACTGAACAGTGCTTGTCAGACTGACATCAGTTAAGCCTAGGGAACGCTCAAGAGATGTACGTTATAATGCACCTTAACATTGCCTTGACGCATATAAAAAATACTGGCTTCCGAAGGAAAGAGAGCAGCCTGCTGCTCCACTCCCAGCACTGCTTAACTTGGCAGGCTGAAAGAATTAATTGAATTTAAAGTGAGCTTCAGACCAAGCTCTGAGTTTGCACCTTGAAGATAACAGCAGCTGAAAACCTGCCCCACAGAATGGGAAGGCCATTCTGAGGGCTCAGTTGCACCTGCAAACGTAATCGAATGGTTAGAGGCAACACTTCCTTCCCTTCATTTCTCCAGGTGCAACTGTTCAGGCCACTTGCTAGTACAGGTTTCTGCCAACAGTAGCAAAGCTAACAATATTTAACAGCTATTTTTCTACAGCAGCCTACGGATTCTATCCAGACATATCCTGAGTTATGGATAACTTACACATGCAGTTATTTACTGAATTTGATGTTTTCAGTATTGAAATGAAATACAGTTTACTTTTGCTGTTATATTTTGATGCAAAACAAAAAGCTTTGGGCTTGACATATACTACGTAATCCGTACCAAGTGTTTTCCTGTTTTACACCAGTATGAACTGTGATCAGTCAAAGGGTTTTTATGCTTTCACCTCTGAATTGAGACCTTAAAATGCTACTACATCATCAACTCCATCTTTTTAATTTTTTTTTTTTACTGTTTTTATATAAAAAGAGTTGTTTCCAGCAACTTCAAGTACTGTAAGCACTGCAGTGGTGCAGTACTGTACTATGTAACTTTGCATAACACAAGGTTATATAAAGGCAAATTAAAAAAACCCATAGTATTTTAAAACTACACATATCATGTGCACCATATAGGTCATAATCCAAACCCATTTTAATCCAAGTAAAATATTTGTTAAAACATTTCCTACAGAACTGAAAATAATTATTTATGGATGGCTATATCCTAATTTCTAGCTTTAGAAAACCACAGCTAAGGAAATTGTTCATGCAGAGTTAAATTACTGCCTGCCTGCCTTCCTCTCCTCCCACTGCACTCACAGGAAGAAAGCAAACCTGGCTGCTTCCTTAATTAATTTGGCCTAATGTAATTTGGTCTCTGCAGATTTTAGCTGTAATATCATCAAAGTCTTTCGTTCGTCATTTGGAGTTCAGCTTTAATAGTTTAGGGAAATAATTTCTCTCGGTATGAGCGAGATAATATCACACATGCCACATCTCGCTGTTATCCCACACACCTACTGCCCAGGTGAGGCTTTGGTACCTGCCCAAATGCTTCCCACAGGTATGCCAGGAACGCAGTGCCTGACACGCAGCAGCAGCAGAACAGCTTTTTACGCTATGCAAGAGAAAAATATTTGGAGGAGAGCAGTCTGTTGATAAAACCAAACAATTTCTTGAAAGCGTTAAGTCATATTTTCTTTTTAAACTGAAAGCGGAGTATTTGAAGTGGCCTTCAAATATACAAAGGTGGAATTCAGACCTACGTGTTACCTGCTTAAACATTTAGTTAAACAAGACATAAAAACGTGCCATATACAAGGTTGTCACAGGTATATGAGTTTTAGAAAAGAAAAGGCAATAAAAAATATTCTTTAAGCTGAAAATAAAATCTCTTACCTTTTATATCACGATCTCAGCTTACAGTCACTACATTTCTGCTTATTTTATACAAGTGCATATGGCTATGAAGGTCCGGAGAGAATGAGAATAAAGCAGTATTAACCTGCTGAAAGCTGCTTAAAATTCTTAAGCTGCAATATATAGATGTTCCAATACCATTAAAATACATTCACCTTTCAGTTATTGCTGATTGCTGATTCACAATACCAACATAAAAATATTTAAGAGGGGGAAAAACTCGGTAACTTTAGAGCAGCAAAGGTTTCTGTACTGGATGTTTACCAAACGCTACATTTTCCTATCATTTGGTGATGATTTTGAGACACAAAAGCAATCCAGGCCTACCCTTTTTGTGCCTCACATAAATGATGTGGGGAAGAGACAGAAAGAGAATATATCATTTAGTTAGATTTCAGGAAAAAAATATATATATATTCTATTTTTTTTTCTTCTGCCTTGTTGCTACATTTCATGTCTGCTGACATGTCCAATGGCACAAAGCGTTGCTGCTTCGAGGGTGACCATTGCAAGTCTTGGTAGCAATTTTTATAGGAAACATGCAAATACAGTCATAGTATTAAAATTGTGAAGAACTTAAGTAGTGAAAGCGAATGCAGGATTCACTGCTTAAAGCAGGCACTCTGCTAGACTGAATTTCTTGGTTTAATGCTTGGTTTTCCCCCACCTCGACACACCAATGCTTCCCTTCTACTTTAAAGAAATACCCAGAGTATATACATGTCTATTGCTATGTACCCAAAGAAAGGACTGTGGCTTGGAGTAGGTATTGCTTTTCATTAAATGGAACAGAGTTCAAGAAGCGAGAAAAACACTTTGAAAAAAAAAAAGGAAAAAGGAAAAAAGCTCAGATTCCATGTCTGAAGTTGAGAAACCTCAAAACGAGCCACGTTTGTTCTTGCTTTTAAGACATATGCAAAATGCCATTTGGAGCCACACAACCTGATGGTTCTAGAAGTCAGAGAAGAAATCTTGAGGGCCCAAGTCAATAATAAAAGGTGCGATGCTGAGAGGCTGGCAATAGGGACTGTCAATGAAAAAACCACCTACAGTGGGAAAAGAGCAGAGAAGCAAAAACTTGGTGTTAATTTCCGAGAGACTGTCTGAAGCTAAAGCTCCATTTAAATTTCTCTGCTCTCTCAGCTGCAAGTGGAATTTTCATTGTAAAACGGGCACTTGTAATTTGAAGGTATTAAAACATCTAACACTTCCAAGGTTACCACTTTCTAAACAAAGAACTGACAGCTCATTCATATTTTCAGTAAAGCAGAGAAATGTAAAATATGCAGCAAGGGGGAAGTTTACAATGTGGTTAGTAACTCCCAACAAATGACAAAAAATAAAGAATGACTTCTATAAATCATCTGAAATGACTGCCATCATGTTGGAAAAGAGCATAGCGCCCTCCTTGTTTCTGAAATAAGAACAAGTGATTGGGCTTGCGAATGTTCATTATATAGAATGGGTTCAGAAAAATGTTTATTTTGGAATTTTACAAAGCTAGGGATCAAAAAAAGAAAAAAAAAACCAAAACCCTAAGACCAGTTGCCAATCAGGGGAGCTCCAAAAGGGGAGGAGGGGGGAATGTGTGCAGAGGAAAAGATTCCTTTAATGAGTATTTGATTAACAAAAATGGGCTCTTATCAGCCATGCTTTTTCTGCTCCGTGATGGCTTCCTTTCATCCATAGGCCAGCAAAACACATCAGTGATTTACGATTTGACTACATCCCCCAGACCCTGCTCTTTATTCCAACACTAACGCGTGGGTGACAGTAGCAGGCTCACCACTGGGGTTTTTATTAAAGTACCACCAACACCAAACAAAAGTAAGAGCTATGGCAGAAGAAAAACCATTTAAATATAAACACTTTCCTAAGCACAAGTATTTTGCAAAAGAAGAGTTAATTCCAAGAAAAGCAGCTTGTATAAGCCACCCTTTATTATGTTTTTCTAATATTTTTTTCCCTCTAATGGGGGGCATAGGGGAGGAGGAATTTGACGTTGCTTTAAGCACCGTTCTTACACCCTCTTCATGTATAAGGTATCCCTTGGCTCAGCAGCAGAGCCTGCTGGAGAACAGAGTGTATAAAGCAGGCTTTAAGGAGCACAAACAAAAGCAACAGTCAAGGTCTGAGTTGAGAAGGGCAACCAAGAACGCTGCTTTATTTTGTGGGGTGATACCATAATAAAGATTACTCGAATCCCTCGTTAGAGCCTGCAGCGGTGTTTATGCACAAGTCTAAAATACACGGAGACAGTGTGGAGCTGGGGCTTGTCCTGGAATTTCAGACAGGTGCACACACTGCTTGTAGGAAAGAGGATTCCTTGGCTTTGAGCACCAACCCTTAGAAAAGTACTGGCCTATGGCTGAAGTGTGTCACTTGTCACAGCAGCACTCAACAAGAACTGGGACAATTAAATAGCGAGTTTTCATGGGGACCTTGTTGCTGCTTTAGATTCTTCAAAATGTTAGGGGGAAAAGGAGAACCCTTTGGTTTAATATAAGATTGATAACTAAAATGCTTTCTGTAGAAATGATGGATGGAAAATCAAGGGTGGGCAGACAATCTCAAAAGTGAAGAAGGCCACAAGAACAAGTGCAATTTTTTTTTCTTTTCTTTTGTATTTTTTTTTTTGTAGAAACAAAAGGAAAACAGCAGCTTTTGAGCTCTAGAGAACCTGATTGTAACATTAGTTTTGTCCTTTCTCTGGGCAATACAGACTGAACTGAATATCCCTGTTCACTGTGTAAGAAGAGTCCTTCTCTGGGATCTTCCTTTGTTTAGTACTTATTTCCCATCATGTAACCTAACACAGAGACAGTCTTAAACTAATTCACTTTCTTTCCTTTGTTTTTCAGTATTGCGTGTACAAGTGAAAAAACCTTTTTGGATAATTAAGACTGTGCCTACACTCACAGTTACAGTAAGCTGATCTCAAAGATTGTCGGGAAACTCAGGTACTGATGCTTAACTATAAAAAATAAGATAAAACAATATTTTAACCCATTTTTACTAAGTTTATTACACACCATAATATTTACAAAGTTAAATCTTAACTGTAAAGTTCCTATTGTGTGGGTTTGTTGTTGTTTTTTTTTTTTTTAAATCTTTAATTTTTCTTTTTAAAGATTTGTGCCCTGCATTTAATAACCCTACCACAAGCACAGGTCGTTAACTGAATCTGTGTGACTGCAGTAGGAAACAGGCAGTACTCTCGTGTTACAACAAAACAGTTTATTTGTGATCAGTGTTTTATATTCTATACATCCTTCACAAATTTAATTTTACATAATCAAATACTTCATTTAAAACGTAAGATTTAAGTTTCTAGTTCTTCCCTATAACAGAAGGCTGGTATAAGTTATTTGAAAATGAGGTAACATTTCACAGAACATTTTTTTTTTCAAGTTTTAGAGAACTAAATTTGCATTTTGTTAAAATCAAAAAGTAGGAAAAAGATGTTTCTTTACAAATGACTTGCTCAAGTATGTGTTCAAAGAAACAGGATAAAAAGGCTTTTTTTTCTTCTAACATTCTGTACTGTACTGTGTTGTTCAATCAATAGGAATTAGCTTCTGCCATTTGCTAAAAGAATGAGTAGTGGGGAACAGGATAAGTTGGGAATTTCATAACTGGTAACAGAACCATTCTCTTGGGTAAACCTACAGAGAGAAGAAAGGGAGAGGACTCCAAATAAGTTCAGTGATCCAAGAAAGTCAGATAAGAGCTTACAGTTCTCATTAACCTTTTCCAGATCAGTCAATCCATGTGATTGTAGGGTGCATAAACAGTAAAACTTCAACACTTGCACTGTTTCAGACAGCTTAAGCTTTGCTTTTATTTTTGCCCTGGTATCTGGTAAAATTAAAGTAAGCAACATCCTCAAAAGCAGAGTGTGTAGTTGGACCTGAAGTTCTACTTCATAATCTCTACGATAACTCGTCTCTACCATCTCCTGCTATGTCCTGAGTTAATTTCACAGGCCAGTTACCAATACAGGTATCGTAGATGGGCACTGCTGTGCAGAAAAGAGAACTCACAGGGAAACTGGTTAGCAGTTTTGATAAGCATCCAAGTAGGTCAGCCAAAACTCAAGCACCTACAGTAAATTCTGCATCTGCTTCATTATTCTGCACTTCCTCTCCTGCACTGAAGTGGCAAATCTGGAAAGATTAATATCTGCCTGATTTTGTGATCATTACAGAGTTCTTGTGGCCTCACAAACTTCTGCACAATTAAAATTTGTTTGGTTTTTTTAATCTTGCCTATTTAAATTCTAGCATTTAACCGATGTGTCCATTTAGAAATCACAAAGCAGCAACAGCAGGTATTCCAGAGCACCAGATGATCAAAGTGAAGTTTCCCAACATGCAACAGCTTTTACAGAGGCAGAGAGACATGTTTACCTTACAGCCAAAAGCATTATCCCAATACTTTGCATCACAATCATAAGACATTAAAAACAGAAACTCTTTATGTGAAAAATGGGGGCATTCAATCCCACAATGCTTTGGAGTCAGTGATATGTCATATACGCACAACTGATTGAAATACAGCTCCCAAAATAGGCATCACGAGAAAAAAAAAAAAACCCACAGAACAGGAAGAATGAATGAAAAAGCAGGAAAAGCTGCAAAGTAAGCTGGTAACAACTGTACTCTCTTCTTGGGCAGGGAAAAGATTCTTCCTAAGCTGCTGTACATCCCTGCTTGTAAAAACACAGACAGGCAGATCTATGATTCTATCCCACTCCTCTCGGTTACAGTCAGTGACTATGGCTCAGAGAGAACCAAAGGGATATTTTAAACATCCATGGCACAAAGCAAGCCCTAAACTAAACTCGTCTTTATTCTCCCCTAAGAAAACAGGTACCTGTTCCTTGTGTAGTGCAACACGGCACTGCTGCCCAGCCCTGGGACAGTCAATGGAGCAGGAGTTCCACCATTAGAGAAGTTTGTCTGTGTTTTGAAGGGAGAATCCTGCAGTGCGAACGCAGCCCACGGGCCCATTCTCCTTCCCCTTTCCACTGTGGGAGTACGGAACAGGACCAGCTGCTCTCAGTCAGGCAAAGGGAACAGTTCAATACTGTTTATAGCTCATACTTCTAAAATAAAGTAATGAAGTCAACACTCCAAAGCATCTTTTAACTTTTATAATGCTATCAGGGGAATTGGCATCAGCCAAGCTATACAAATTTGAGAGGAACAAGTATGACAAACGCTACAAAATCTAGAAAATCAGCTGCAAACTGCAGGCTTAGTTTCCCCAGTGGAAACCTGCAGGCCTGGAAATGCACTGAACTCATCCTTTGAGTGGTAGGTGTTCACCCAGTCCCAGTGAGAAGAGGGACTGACTCTGGAGGGCTCGCTCTGTGTGTGCCAGGACAGATCACTGACTCCAAGCTTCTCTGCTCCCATTGCCACATAAACCTCATTCAAAGTAACCAAAAGGGCCAGTTAGAGGTACGCATTGTTAGTCTAGCATAAAAAAAAAGAAAAAGCCTAGGGGTAGGAAGAAGCTGAGTTAAGAAAAACCCTTCCATCACAGCTGGTCGTTAGTTTATTCCGCAATCTTCATGAAACTAGTGCTTTGCCAGCCTAATGTCACTGTGCTTCTTAGTAAAAAGCATTGTGGCAAATTACCATGTCCTAGCTTCCTTGCAATCTCACTGCTAATGGTATGAGGGACACAAAACCCATTCTACATGTCCCAAGCAGCAGTGTTTTAGGCTGCAGGGGAGGGAGGAGTTGGTGTATATGCACATCCTGTCCTGGGGCTTTCATGGAGGTGACAGCATCAAGGGAGCTTTGTCCACAAGCCACTTACACTTGGGGACAAACATTTTGCCAATGTTGCTGTAATGACATTTAGATAAATATTGGTCAGAGATGCTGAAATAGGCCCTTCGGTAGTCTTTGAATGGAGCACAGATTGGCTGTAAAAAGTAAGAGAACTACTTCAGTTTCAGAAGGAAAGGGAACAGGCAATTAGAACAAGCAGTCCTTCCACAAGTCAGGCAAAGCAGAGGCAAAAAAGCTACTCCAACCAAAAAAGAACCACAAGGTTATGGCATAAAAGTGTTGTCGTCATGGTTTAAGAGCTTTAATCTCTTTGAATTTCTCCTTGGACCGCCACATTTGGACTGCCACAACAGTTTCTCTATAATTTCTAATTTGTTAATCACTAGGCTATACATACCGTAAGCTGGTGCAGCCGTACTGTACCCATAGGGTGCTCCATATCCTGCAATATAAACACATACCGGATGGGTTTCATCTCCTACAGTACCTGCAGACAGACAGTGTTCACACACCAGCACACAAGGAGGGACCCTTCCTGGTACAACAAGCAGGACCACAGGAAGAAAACAAACTCGCAGCAATGCATATAAATATTGCTGAAAACACTAACATTCTTCTACACTGAGAACAAGCTACCCAAGGACTTCCTTAAGCCTCAGCAAAAAGTTAAATTCCTTATTTAATTTCCTTAGCTGCTTCTTTCAGCTGAAGCCCTAAAGCCCATACTGTCAGACATGCCATACTTGCATATGTTCTTCCTAAAACACAAATGCAATCTAATGCAGAGAGCAGTGATTTTCCTCCATTTCCACTAAGGAGTGGAATGTGAGACGTCTGTGGCAGATTCCACATCACCATCAGTAGAGCTCCTGTGAATTCTGCTTTCCTGCCATTTCTAACAAAAGAGTTTCATAAATGACATCTAAACACACAGAGGTAGAGGAGAAGACTCTAGAGCGAGGCAAAAAGCAGAGTGGTAACACCAGTTTGGTTACTACATCTGGCTGGTTCATGAAGGCTTTGCAGTTTTATCTGGTGGGATCACTTGTCCCCATCACAAAAAGTAGGAGATCCCTGAGAAGAAGAGGGGATGAAGGCCAAGGCAGATAAAAGCTTAACAACTGCAGTGCCTGGGAAATTAAACCTATTTCTGGAGTAATTCCACACTGGCAAGAAGCACGCCCCTGGCAGGTTAAAGTGTCTCATAAATGGCTCCTTAGGCAGAAAGACAGTTCCAAAACCAATGTTAACAGCCATTAAAAATGAATTACTGGTTTTTAATATTTATAACTACATCACCATACAGGAACAATGAAGACGAGGTGCTGTCAACTGTGCCAGAAAACAGCTCTACCAAACAGGGCTCTGCTATTGGCATGTGTGAATTGCTGAAGGGTATAATAGCAGCCCATGCTGTAATCTGAAAACCTGAGCATGAGGAACACGTTTTATTTTTTGGAAGCTGTTGGTTTTGCTTTGACTTAGAAATCCCAGGCATCTCATTCTTAGAAATTTGTTATTCTTATTCCAAGTAAAACCAACATCCAGATTCCCTTCACGTCACCTGCAAACCTCAGACACGCTGCAGAGAGTCACAACAATGCCCTTTGAAAAGGGGAATGAGAAAGTGAACATTTCATTACAGTTTTCTTGTGTTTACGTTTTAACACCTTACACTGTATGTATCTGTCATACCAAAACCAAAACGACATAACAAAACCCCAACGCTATTTTACTATACTCAGTAGTAGCTGAGTGCTTCAGCTTCTCAAGCTGGAACAGTTTTGCCTCTGATGGTTGCAAAGCTGTCCTAAGGAATCTGCAGTGAGATATCCTGCTCTGTATGGCAAGTACCAAGGGTAGCTGTGAACCAGAAGGCCCTTGGTTTTCAAAACAACTTTCTGCTAATCAGAACAATGCAGCAGGGATGATGAATTAACATCAGCCCAGAGTATGAATGGAAATTCTTTTGTTGTGGTATTTTTGGCCACCACAGAAGCTACCAAGAGATGCTGTGCTCACACGTGTGATTCATGTAGAAAGTTTCTGGGAGCACAGTAAGCCTGCCAACTTAATCTCCACAAGGGTTTCTTGGAACAGCCACTCCTAATGCTAAAGGACACGCGATCCAGGAGATTCTTAGCTAGGAAGAGAGTTTTGGGAATTGTGCCATGGCTATGAACGATGGAGATGACATAAAATAATAAAGCTGTGAGAGCCATTAAGCCCATAACTGTGCGTTCTGTGCACACCAGGCTTCAAGTTGTATGCTCTAAAGGACAGGTAATGCCATTTTTCCAGCTCTTTGACTTACGTAAAGCCTCATGAATTCTCCCTTCTGCTTCATCTTAGATGATTAAGTTGAAGAAATCACTTGCACAGGTGACTGACACACATGGAAAAGAACACCCCACCACTCACAAATGAAACTCTTAGCGTCATGCCTTACCTGGTGCAATATATCCAGTAGCAGCAGCGGCCCCAACAAACGCCCCTCGTGTTAAAGCACCTCGTCCTCTGCCTCGAACAGCCTGGACTGCTGCAGAAACAGCTGTATTGACAACCCCTTTAGTCTGCCCAGAGTAACAAAAAAACAGCAATTCAGAAAGCGAAAGCACTGCTGGAAATACAAGGATATCTGCATTAAATCACCACCTTTAATACACCTATTCAAGCATGCCTGATGCGCCAATCTCATTAAAAGCAAAATGGAGAATTATCTGTCCTAAGGATCGTGACTGATGGAAACCAAGTGAGTCACTTGCGATGTCTCTGACTGCAGTGCAAAGCAGTGCACACT
This sequence comes from Coccyzus lansbergi, assembly GCA_033558105.1. NCBI lineage: Eukaryota > Metazoa > Chordata > Aves > Cuculiformes > Coccyzidae > Coccyzus > Coccyzus lansbergi. The sequence continues at coordinate 44,243 of JAUMJK010001497.1, read as the reverse complement.
GACTCCAGGAGCACATTCTGGTCACTCAAAACTGGCAGCCAGCACGGTCCAGCTGTGCATTATCCACCTCAGTTTTGGTTGTGTGGGCATGAAAGAACATTGGTGGCTTCTGACCTTTTCTCTGTTGTGCCTGACTCCTCTCTTTCCCATCTCCTTACAAGCTTCCACTCCTCAGTCTGCAACATAGTCTTTGCTTTTCTCCTACTATTCTGAACCCACATAACTTCAGCAGGGACAGGATTCCACTCTAAAGACAAATAACACCTCAAGACCACAGCAGGCTGTTTTAACCTAACTTCACTACAATGCCACCTTCCTTTTCCCGTTGTCACCACCTACAAGTTAAACAACAGCAAGGAGTGACAGAGGCTGGCTGCATCACAGCCCAGCGTTGCTGTATTAGATGCCCTGAATGTCCCCTGAAAACAAAATAATGCAAATCCAGGTATTTCTGAGACAAGCCTGGCAGTTATCGGAATCGTTGACTGACCTACTGCCAGAGGCAATGTTCACATCTTAACTGCACGTGGAACATATCCTGTGACATAGTGTTGTTCTCAATTACTAGATTTCAAACACAGTAATGGAAACTAATTAAGTTCTTGGTGAAATAGAGAGGACGGCACAAAACCAAACCCAGGAGTTGACTTATCTTTTCTAAGTGTATTATATAGTAGATTCTGCTCCAGCATGAAATGTCAAGAAAATCCTAATTCTAATGTGTTTGCACAAAAGAGACAAATTGTAATCCTCAGGACTTCATTCAGACTGTAGTCCTCTGGAGGAAGAACTCTGTTGATTAGTTTCTACTCTATTAAACCTTAATCTTAATGGATTTAAAGAGCATTGTGGTTGTTAAACCTAATGGACGGGACTGAGCTTTTTATTATACAATTATACAAGTCTTCCTTTCCAAACCAAATGGCTCATATGAAAATCTGGAAAGGTACAAAACCAATGTGAAACCACTCTCAGTTCAACCCAGAACACGGAGTTAAGGCCTTTACGTGGCTATAAAAGACTTGCACCCTAAGTCCATGCACCTTATATGATGGAGCAGCACACTATGGCTCTGGCCTGAAGCAGAATAGGCTTCTCCGTCATCACCATCTGAAGAACAGACATTACTGTATCTCTTCCAGCTGATCAGCACCTTTCTTTGTGCCTCCTTTTCTACAATACTCTCCCAACTATTAGATTATATAGTCATACTACAACAAACTATTATAGAAGAATAAACATAGAAACCTTACATGTGCACATAAAACAAGAGACTGGAATCACTTGCTTCCCACAGAAGTTCCTCTATCATAAAACCACCCAGAGCTGTAATAACATAACAGTCTAAAGTGCAAATAACACTTACCTGAGGAAGAATCTTCTTTTTCTTGTTGTTCGCTGCATTAGGCCCAGAAAACAGTTTTTCAAGGGCTGCTAATGCAGCACTTGCTTTTGCTACTTTCTTATTTGGGCCTGCACCTCTGAACTTCTGCCCATCTACTTCTACCTGAAAATTGAGACATGAATTTAAACCTAGTATTTGTCCTTGGCAATACCAAGCAGCACCCACTCGTCATGACGTGATGTCCAGAAAACTTCAGCAGTCAAACAAAAAATACTCAGAGTTTTATGTGACAAATTTCTATTGCTCCAGATGATGAAGCTGATAAAGAACACCCAAGTGATCCTGTGAACCACTGCATCATAGGTATTTGGAACATGGAAACTACAAGTGCAATTCAAAAAGCACCAGTGTATCTATTTCATACTGACTTTAGCCAGTACGCTTGAGCTGCCTGACACACGATCAATACCACAAGGAAATGGGGGGTTCAGGAATCATTTGAGGGTCCCCTCATCTTTATCCACCCCTTTTACACCAACATCTTTGCCTACACTATACACATATTGTTTAACTGGGATGCTACCTCATGTAACTTTATAGCCTGGGACGACTTCAGAGATAGCACAATTAGATGAAGAGGAGGAATCAAATGAGTAAACCCACTGCTGCAGTCATCCCAAGTACCCCTGGCCAAGCTGGCAACTGGAGATTTGAATCAGGTCACTGATGTGGGGATACCACGTGTGCTTGCAAAATGTGCAAACTGGATATTTTTGTCAAGCTGTGGATCTTCCCTCCTCCTCATGTCAAGACAGGTTTTGGGGCTGTCAGAATCTAGTTTTAATTCTGTGTTTCCCTAAAGCATGGAAGACATTCCTTTCCCCAATCTAAGTATCACAGCAGCAATGAGAGAAAAACCTGAAAACGTCACCACCACAGGTGTGTATTGCAGAAAGCAAAACACAAAATCTGAAGTGCAGCAGGAAGCAACTCCAAAGACTGAAGCAGTGCTAATAAAACCCCCTACCAATTCAGTAACTGCCTCACTCACCTCCATCACGAAGCGCTTGTCATGGCTTCCCCCTGTCTCAGAGATGAGCTCGTACTTCAGACCTCTTCTTTTTTCATTGAGCTCCATCACTGGGTTTTTCCCACTTGCTGTGAGTATAGGACCCTGAGTTCTTACCTAGAGAGACATTTATGGTATTGCTTAGAGCCATTAGCTCTTCAAAAGGCAGACAAATATTGACAGCAACGTGGCTTACAGGGCCAAGCACTGAGAGAATGGCAGCACTGTCACCTCTGTAAGCCTCAGGACAGGCCCATATCAAAGATAAGGTAGCCTTGGCTTTGGTGTAAGACGCTACACTAGAGCAGCAGGTGGAAGGTCTCTTCCCTAAAGAATTGCAGGGGGACAAACACTGCTGTAAAAGGAGTCACGCCTTCTTATTTCTGTTGGTGAGACCTACTGTTCTCATGGCCTGGTCTGCAGTCTGCACAACACTGAACATTACACCAGCTGCACTTGGAATTTCAGCCCTGAGGGGATCCAAAGCTGAAGCCGAGGCCATGGTGTCAAGTTCCTTGAAATCAAAGGCTTTATGGCTGAAAGGAGATATTAGCCTTCCCAACCTTGCACACATCGCCGCCGCTTTATCTAATTACATCCTGGCACTACTGAGCTCTGACTAAAGGCTCATATCCGTTCCAGCAGAAATACCTGTAACTGTTTGGGAAGCAGGGAAGGTAAAGCTGAAGCCTCAGCACACCAGTGTATCAGCCTGCAGTGCACTCGGCTACAGATATAAATGACTACTCACTAATGAAAAAAAAAGATGATTAAGGGATCAAACCAAAGTTTTCAAAAGCAAATTCCTATTCTTAATAAAGATCAAGAGCCTTAGTACCAGGACTGGCCCTTTGGAAGTAGAGTGTCTCAAAGATGTAAATAAAATGTGATGCTCACCTCTAGGGTAGCGGAGGTGTCGGCTGTGGAATTTCCAGTATTATTGCTTGAGATTGAAGATGTTGATTCATTTTTACCTTCCGTATCTGATTTTTCATCAGAACTCACACACTCTGCATCTGCGTCAAAACCAGTTGGATAACCCATCGCTTGTAAAACCTACAAAAAACCCACATGGAATGAACTGAAAAGCGGGAACAGTACAGAAACAAATCTAAAGCTGATCACACCACTATATACTTAGTAAAGGCAGACTGCTTAGAAATAAGTTTTCTCCTGTGCTGAAATGGAGCAAACCACAATAGCAATGGGGAAAATAGTTCCAGGTTTCCAGAAGTGGAATTGACACAAACAGAAATTATAATCTCAAAGACAGCAATTACTCATGAACATCATCCATCATCTTGGGAATTCCTTGTACAACAACAGATAGAAATTCAGAAGCGCAGATGCTGCACGACACTCTGTAAGAGTACAGCAGGAGGACTGTTCTGGACAGCATTTCCTCTCTCTCTATGTATACACACATCAGGGAATGGCAGGTGACAGAGCTGGGCAGGCATCAGCACAGGCTGACGCAGATTGTTTTAAGGGCAGAGAAGTTGCAGCTTCTCAGGGCAAGTTTTATATTTTATTTTTTTGGCTTTAAACAACTGCAGGGAGGGAAGCAAAATAAAAGGATGAGGCAGGTTTGTAAGGACACACATGCAGAGAGCTACTTTTCCTGGAGGAACACCACATTCCCTCACATACTTCTGGACACTTTGAACTTGAAAGCACACAGGACAATAGGATTTTCAAAACTGAAATCAAAGGAAAGCAGAAAGTTGCCGGATGAGGCTTCTAAAAAGGAAATTCCTGTTCAAAAGAAAATGAAGCCCAGAATGACAGATGGGCTGGTTCCTATCATAAGCTCAGCTCCATTAAAAGAGGTTCTCTTTCACATTAACTGCCTGGAAGAGACTTTCATTTCTTCCCAGAAGCCCAGCAGGCTTGGACTGCTTTATCATCTGAGCTGTCCTCATGGAGCACAACAAGGATGTTGATGTTGGCATTCCAGTCTCTCGCTGCTGCACAGCCCTGAGCTCTGTCACACAGAGCACCCGCGCGGACCAGCAGCAGGCTGAGCTCTGCCTGCACACACTGCTCTGAAAAACTGACAGAGATCAGGCATCTGTGTACACTGCACATGCACAAGGGGCCTCATCAGACACTGAAGGCAGGAAACCAGTCCACATTTCCTACAGCTCACAACCCAGGAATGGACACAGAGAAGAAAGGGGAGAAACGGAGCCACCAACATGACATTTTCAAACTAATGGGTGGGAGGAGTAGCACAGGACAAACCACAACCCCTCCAGTCAAGAGCTTAAGCACCACATTCAATCCACTGCCATGTGACCTGACCCGCAAAGCCTTAAGAAGTTCTTCCACATTTCCACATTGGTCCCTCTTTCCTCTGCTCGTGCAGAACCAGCGATGTCCTTTGAACCATGTCCAGCTGTGTTTAGAGTACATAAAGACTAGCACAGCTTCATCCATGTATTTTTTTGTTAAGGTGGTCAGACCTAGTGGTGTCCAACATTTCATCCTGCCTGTTCCCAGAGCTGGGGAGAGCAGAGTACTGCGAGCTGCCTTACCTTCACTGCCACATGGAGCTTGGCTGTTTTCTTAGAAGGTCCTGATGCTTCATATGTCGTACCATCAACATCTACAGACATTGTGAAGACTGGGGCATGGACTGGACCAGACTGTGACAGCAGCTTATACTGAAGCCCTGGCCTGATTTGGTTCAGCCTCATCAGAGCATTCATGAGATCTATTGCTTTACTATCTAGTACTAGTACGAGATAGTAGAAAGGGCAGGGGGAGGGAGGAAAAAGAAAAAAAAGACGGGAGATGAACAAAACAAGATGAACAGAAAAATGAAACAGTTTGCATTTCAGCCCCTTCTCTCTCCTTTAGGAGCAAAACAGCCCTGCAGCCTCTCGGAGGCCAAGGCCAGCCCTAAGGCTGTGGAGTCTCTAATATGCCATTCTACTGCTGCGCAACAAGTACATTAACCTTTTTCTTAATGCTATTAACACAATTCTTTTGCAGCCAGCTGTACAATTCCTGGCTGCTATAAAAGGAGTAATAAGTTTTATAAGTAGTGAGGAACCAGATCCAGAACTGGCACCAAAGCAGCACAGTGAAAACAGCCCCAGAAATGACTGGATCCCAGCAATGCTGAGACCCCTGCAGTCTGTGTGCATACACAATATCAATATGTTGTAGACTAAGCACTTTATTTTTCTTATGGGAGATCTCAAGAGACTAACAATTCACTAAAGAAGGGGAAGAATGCAAAATGCAAATCTTCACACAGCAAAGTCACTGCAATACTTTGAAAAAAACCCACAGCACAGGGACATAATCAATACAATATCTCGGCTGCTTGGGCAACCTACATTTCATTGTAACATGATGGGTAATCCCATTTAAAAATGCAAATCATTCTGTTAGTACAACATGCCAGGGGAAATCCAGATGCAAAGGGATGTACTTGACATTCTGGACACGGGGTGAGAGAGACAACATTGTCTGTTCCAAAGATTTTTTCACATGCTCTTCCACACCAACACAGAGCAGTTTTTAAACCAGCTCCCATTGTACAACCTTTGAGATCAGAATGGAGAAATGTCACACTTACTTTTCCTCAGATTACGCTTCATCTTTTTATTTGGGTCTTTATCGTCCCCGACACTGTCTTCAAATGGTCTCTTAAGAGCAGATGAGCCTGTACCTAGGGTATAAATTTCCTTGTAATATGGATATGCTATTAAAAAAACAAAATTCCATAGCAGGAGTCTGATTAGTCCCACACCATTCCACGCGTGTTTATAATGAAAACAACTCAGTCTCAAAGCTTTCTTATTGCTACACATAAACCAGCACTGGCTTATTCCTCGCTGTTCCATGTCATGCAAGTAATCTGTTTCCAGTATCACGTGCGATATAAGTGTAATTCTACAGTGCCTAATGCTGTGCATTTAATCTAAAGCAAGAACTGCAATCATTGGTTTTACAAAAAAATATACCAGAGAATTTATTTTTATTAGATGTGTATTGTTTTCTCTTGAGTAATCCTTATTATGGACACTCATTCTATGCTTTTTGATCAGTTTAAAGTCTCTCCCTCCCCAGTATAAGAATTATAAACACTACTTTTACTCCTGAGACCCCAAATGACTTTGTGCTTAAAGCAAATCATCAGCTCTGCTCTGGTTGTACCACTGTTCCTTTGGTACTTTTCTAAGAGAACAGAACTTCCAGATTTTCTCCTAAGAATGAAAGACTTTTACAAAACGCCACATTTAACACAAAAAGCCTTTCCCTTGCATTGCCAGCACATAACCCACTAATTTCATCCATTCTGAAAGAACCCTTAGTTCACCACCCAAGTAGTGACTTTTGGAGCAAGCAACACCTACCTTCTTTGTCGCTTACTGACCAGGAATATTTCTGAAATGACTTATTTGATGGGAGGGGATCCATTTCCAACACCTTATAGATCTGACCAAAAGCTGATAATCTGAGGGCGTGCTACAAGGTGACAGTAGAAACGTAAGTTACATCTCAGCACTACTCGACACTGCAGCGTCAGGCTCCTCAGGAAGGCAGGTTTCCTACCTGAGCACTGTGGGTAATGGCTTCTTTTTGCTGGACTGTCATGTAGGACAGTGCATCTGTTGGCTCCCGCTCACACGGGTCGTGCAGACCAGGGCCTCCTAGTATGGACAGAGGCAGAGTGGATTAAAGAGAGTAAACGAGAAGTCACGTGAGGCTAATGGACATCGCGACAACTAGTCCATCTTCCCAGTACAAGGTTCAAAGCAACCGAACCCCATGGTGTAACTCCCTTGTGGCACTGGACACAGAACTTTCCAGGGTTAACGATGCTTATGAATAATGGTGGGAACTAAAAGCAGTAGGGTTAAAAAAACCAGATAACTTGAGCAGCTACGTAGATTTTGATGAAGCTATAGAAAGCACATGGTCATTGGGTCTACGTTTTTGTTTGTAATGCCTTAATGACATAGGGGTTAATATTTATAAACAAACCTGACATTCCCCCTTAACTTCTACTGCATTGGAAGTGCTCATCCAAACAATTACAACCCTGCAACTTTCTTCTTTTTTTTTTTTTCCCCTTCCTTTAAATTTTAAACAAGAAACCATGCACTTGGCTCCACTGCAGGTCAGGAGTTCAAGGCAGGCATTTTTCATCTAATCACACAGCAACAGCAAAACATTAAGGCTGTCTGATCAATCTTTTGTGCTCCTGAAGTTAATTTGGCCCCTTACCAGGAAGCAGAATTCCAGATGCCAAACACTCCATCACTCGTCGCAATGCTTCCCCAGCGCCCAAAGGTCTATTACAAGTACCTATAGATTTTTCACATATAAGCTCGAGTGGCTAGAAGACATTAAATTACGATTAGTATGGACACAAGGGTAACTGTAATTGCAGTTAAACATGGAGGGGTAGAGGGAAAGAGTATTTACATCAGCCTCCTTTGTTTTTACTACACTACAGGGCTAACTGACAGCCATCCATCCCTGAGGACAGCTCATGGCACACCGATTTGTTCCCTGCTCCGAGTCACCTTTGGAGGAAACCAACTGCTCTCCATTAACTGCCCAGAAGACTAAAAGGAGGAACCTTCCAAAGCAAACTCAGGTGAGTATTCTCCTCCTGCCAAAGGGTTATCAGTTCCGTGTGAGAGAAAACACTGCCTCTGCTGACCAACAATGATGCAGAGCACCTGGCCCTCCCACACCCATTAACGCCAAGGGGCATCCTCTGGCACAAGCAGCACTGTCACGGTAGCCAGATGGCTTTGAAAAGCTAAACTTGGGAGGCAGCAAATGGGATTCAATTGCAACTCCATAAGGATGCGCAAGGCCCCACATTACACCCCTTTCTGCACATCACACAACCTGAAGAAATACATTCTTTTCCCTTCCCACAAGCACTTTTCTACACAGGCAACAGTTGGTAGGGAGCAAAAGGAAGGGAGATGTAAAGAGGAGGTTTATACAACCACTGGTTTCTCTGATCCGGACACTGCTACAGCTCTTGGGAGGTCTAAGATGTGGCTGCGTGGCCTGCAACTCCTTCTGTACTTACCCATCCTTTCAGTGGTGCCCATGTGGGGACTCTGTTGCACAAATCCCGCAGAATACGAAGGACAATTACACATGATTTTAGTCCATTTGCCCTGGCCTAAAACAAACAAAATGATTCCAATACACCTGCAAAGACCTGGCCTTCAATTTTGCTTTTCTTTTAAAATGCACAGAGTCCTGGGATAGTTGCTTGGTTTGGGGTTTTGGTTTTTTTCATTGTTTTGGTTGGGGTTTTTTCCAATATTATTACTTAATACTTAATCGGCTTCATGCAAAATAAAAACAGTTACATAAAATACTTCAATTTAGAGAGATATATAAAAAAAGGAAGCAAAATGTCAAGACTGCTTTTGTAGCCTCATGACAACTCTAGACCAGCTGGCCGTCTACCTGTCACGTTTGCCCTTGAGCAGTACAGCGCTGAACTCTTGAATTCTAGACCTCTGTTCTACTAGGGACTAGTCAGAAATTAAAGAAGCATTAAAATTAAAACTGTCTCAAATTAAACCTCGTAAGGCTACAATAACAACAAGGTAAGAACAAAGAGCCAACCTGAAACCATTTGGCGTGCCGCAGAGACGCCAAGGCCTCCAGGCATTTCTGCCTGTCCAATAAGTCCGGAGGATCTTTCATCGCAACATTATCTACTGGTAAAAATGGGATAAAAAGAGACAGATACAATTTGACCAAGGGGTTTCTGTCACAATACAAAAAGAGCGGCAGCATCTCAATGAGATAATAAGACTCCCAGAATTTAAGTGCACAGTGTTATTTAATTTAAACAAGCCATTAAGTGCAGTAAATGTGCACGTGTGCAACAGAAACAAAGGCATTCACTCTTTGTAAAATAACAGCAATAATAAAGATGGCCACTGCTACAGACAATCTGGGATCTTATTAAAAATGTAGAACACATTTCAGGGCAGAAAATAGCTGTATAGCACTTGTCCATTTTTTTGTGTGTGTGTATTGGGTTGTACTGGGCTTTTTTTCCCCTCCTTTTTCCCTTCTTTGTAACTTTTATTCCACAAAAATGGCACAGAATATCAAAGAGACAAGCTTTTTTGGACAAGAGGAAGATATTCTTGAGGGGGAATAATTTATTTTTTTTTATCAGGTAGAAAATTAAGTCATGTCCATATAATTGTTGAGAATTCTAATGAAAAGCACTGAATATATTTGAAATATTCTCACATGAACAGTACTGGCCAATAGCATTCAATGAAAGAAACACGTAAGAAATACTAATAAGAGATTTTTGCAGTTTGATGAATCTTTCATATAATCAGAACACATGAAAGAAGTGAGTAAACTTGGTAACTACCAGATTATTAACGTATTGGTAGTCAATCCCCTCTTGTAAAAATCTTCTCTTTCCAACAACAACCAAAATCAACAGAGGAAATTCAAAGAAGGATTTGAGAGACAAGACACCGATATCTTCTATGCAGGTTTACACTTTTTAACTCCCTCTTTCTCTTTTTCTGACCAGCAAGCAAACAAACTGCTTTTAGCAGCCACATTCCATTCTGTATTGAGAGGCATCAGTCCTTTCTTCCCTCGTCTTTAATTTTTTTATCCTAAGGCGTTATATTAGCATCCAGATTCCCTGGAAGCTCTGAACCAATGACAAACTCTGCATGTCTGTGAAATCAGGTTAAAAAGGCTTCAGTTTTTAGCTGACATGAGAAAAAAGTTCCGGAAGACCTAAGTTTATCTATGGCTAAGCTAAAACTATGAATGTTATTTACCTACAAGTAGTAACTGGGTACTTAAATAATTTAGAAATATAGCCCTCTTATGACTCATAATGGTCAGCTCTCCAGGTCTTGGGAGACCCGTGCAGGTCTTGATGAAATACAGTATCTATTCCAAACACAAGACTCTGCTAGACAAGCAAAATCCAGGAAGACGTTTTAAATATGAGGACAAATGAGGGGTAAAAAATACTTCCAGTTTGTATGCACAATTTATTGGTAGCACCTCAAAGCACGTTTTCATAGGTTACTTGGTGTAGCTTTGGTTGCAAGTGTAATAGCATCTTTAAAGTTAAAGTTGTTTCCCCTCCTCTGCCATTCCATAGGAAGGCAACTCCGGTAAAGCACATCGTGTCACAATGGATAAAAGAGCCTGAAGCCAAAAAGAAAACCAACAAACCAGTGTAAACCTGAACAGAAGCAGGGACCTTGTCTGACAGTTCCCAGCTGTGGTCTGCGCCTGCTGGCTCAGCTGTCAGCAGAAGACGTAAGTGCTATAAGCTTATTTTCTAACCCCAATGAACTTTGCAGCAGATATTTGCATTGTTTCTTAATGCCTTCATCAACAACATTACAATATTGGGATTTATCACCCCTCTTGCCTGTTTTCCAAATGAAAGCTGCAAAGTCTCAAAGCACTGGATTTCCATGATCGCTAAAGGTCACTTTGGAGCACAAGATTCACTTCTAAATTTCCTTTGCAGTTTCATAATTTTCAGGATTTAGCATTTTGCGGCACACAATGACTGAATGTACAGCTATGGAGTTCAGTAAAACTTCACTGGGGACAATATAAACATCTGCTCCAAGCTCATGTATTGTATAAAACACCTACTGTCAATGAATGATCAGAATCTTATTTTAAAATGTTAGAAATGGCAAAGGTGACTGACTGCAAAATCATTAGGTTTTGGATCTTTAAATGCCTGCAGACTTGTACTTAGTGCTGGACAAGGCTTTGCTAAAGCGCGTTGCAGCCATTGAGAAGGTAAACAGATTTTTCCTTTAAACAAACCAAAACAGAACACGTGCTGCCTGTCATTTGGGTGAACAAAAAGGCTTTTCTGTTCTCATAAGATCTAATTTGTTTTCAACAAGTTCGAGCTTTACTTTAACCTGCAGGATTAAGGCTGTTTCCAAAGGTCTAAAATCCAAATGTCTTGGGGGACTCTGCCCATTACAGAGTCCTGAGTACCTTGGCAGATGATGCAGTCAGTCAGCTTTTGGGTGCAAGATTCTATTAAACAGAAAGATGAGGAGAACAGGCAGTGAAGAGGGCGAGCGGCTTGCAGCAGGCTCCCGGCGGACGCCCTCAGGAGCGCGGCATGTCTCTTCATGCTCTGCCAGTCAGGAAAGTGAGACCCAATCGAAATTTTCAAATGTGATTGCAAAGCTTTACTGGTTTTCTTGTGGTTTTAACGAGGGCAATGACACAAGGAGTTTAATAAACAGTCAATGATAAAGCCCTGGCATTAGCTCACACTCTGCAACACATCCCCACTCGCTGTATTCTCTTCACATGGCGGCTGGCAACTCGCTCCGTTTGCAGGCAGCCGCAGGAGAAGCACGCTCTTCTCCGCAGAGGGAGGGGATAGCTGGGGCTGTGGCCCTGCAGAGGCGCTTGGCACCTCTGGGCATCGCTGGCTGCCACTCTTTATGCAGTCGGTGCTCAAGGAGCAAGGTTGATTTCAGCCCCGCTTTGGGAAATGAACTTGTTTATTATTACGTAAGCTCCTTGTTACCATATGCTCAGTAACAACTGATGTGCAAGCTACGAGGTTCTGGTCTGGAAAGCCCAATTTATATTTGACGCTATGACTAAACATTCCATTTCTTAAGAAGTTTAAATTTAAACACTGATGCAAAATGCAGGAATTTTAGGTGCTTGACTTCTCAACTCGACATGAGAAAGCAGAGCTTTATGGATAGCCATTTGTGAGAAACACCGAAATGCACACACACACACTGGTCCACTATTTATTTTTGCTAACAAGCAGCAAAAACAAATAGGACAAACACCACGTCTTAAACATGAACACTCTTCCAAAGAGGTGGGGACTGAAGAGAAATCCAGGAATGTTTTTCGATGCATTCTGACATCAGGGCATGAAGGCACACACAGCATTCCTACAGAACAGATGGGAGCACCGACCTGGCGGGCGGGCGCCTGGCCTGGCGGGCGGGTTAGGGGACAGATTAGTGCTGGCCGCAGCCACCGAAACCTTGGCCAGTTTCACGCAGGCTCCGCTGCTGCAGCGCCCCTGGCCCGAGGCGCTGGGGCACAGCAGGGCAGCGCCTGGACCCAAGGCTCCATCTTACATGGGAGATGAAAGGCAAGTTGGCAAGCGTTAGCAGCTCCTTCATTCAAAAAATAGTATGGGATAAACTGAAGGCAGTTGTTAAAACTGCAGAGAAAATATATTCAGGGGTGTTGAAAAATATACGGCAGTGCTTTCTCTGGAGATCAGGGTACTTTCTCCAGACACTTTCTCTGAGCGTTTTCCCTTGATACTAGGCATGAAACTGTTTTGGCCTGAATCTAAGAGACCTAAATGTGTTTGGAACCATGGGGGAATAAAAGAAGTATTCTCATTCCACCACATAACGTTTCACAAACCTCTGAAAAGCACTGTGATAAATGTCTGCTCACTTGTGATGAACCTCTGTGAAAGACCTGGGCTTTAAATCAAGCTCCATTATCCTAGCCAGCTGCGCAGACAGGGCAGTAACTGCACTCAGAGGTAGGAAACCATTGCATTTAAAAAGAAATATTAGTATGGAATTTTGAAAAATATTTTCAGGCTGAAAACAACCCAGGACCCCTACATTTTAGATACAAGAAGGTGTAAAAATTCAAAACCGCATTCAGTCTGAGATGAGTTAAGGATTCCCTACAGTTCACTGCCACACAGCATCACTTTGTGCAAGAAAATACTTGGACACAAGTCTTTGTGCAAAGCTCTAACCCCTCGTGAGCATCTAACAAACCCTTCATCATTAAAATTTGATCTGCACTTTGTGCTCTTTCTCACGAACGTGGATCAGCAGCAACTACAGGGCTGATCTCAGCATCTTATGGGAAACTGGAGAACAACTACGGTAATACGCAGTTTGTTTTTAAAGGTCTTGCTAGAGAGCAGTTACTAATTTGAGAACGAACGGAGACTGTAAATAGGAAATATCTTTGCCATTCATCTCTTTTGTAAGATTTTTCTGCATCCAATGGCTGCCAGGGTTCCATTTCACTCCACAGGGTCCTTCCTGCCATTGCCCCAGACAGAAGCGAAGAGAAACTGACCAACATTTCTCCTTGTGTCGGTTTTTCATGTGGGAGAAGGGAGGAAGCAAAGGACTTGTGGCAAGTCTAGAAATGGGAGGAGCGCGACAGGGAGTTCCCTAGCCCACACGGGCCCAGCTGCCTCAGTTGTCATGACAGAGAGTGGCCAGTTGGTCAAAGGTCTGACATCATCCAGTGGCAAAGTTTCTAGGGATAGGTTTGGGAAGCAGAAATTACTGACAAGGTTTTAAAAATAAAACAAAAGTATGGCTACGTTTGCTCTTCACTATTTCTCTTGGTTCGTTTTCAACCTCGTTGTCACTGAAAGTCAAGACGCCTCTAACGAGGGGCACGTCACTACCTTGGACACCAGGCAGTCAGGGAGAAGGAACAGAGAGAAACTCAGCCACAGCTTTCTAGATCTGTTTTGTCCTAAGGACATGAGGTACATCGTTCAATTCAGAAGCAGAAGTGCCGTCTTATAGCACCGTAACTTCAACCATATCCCAGTTAGGAAATTCGTAAAGCTAGAAACATACACGTGCGTATCATCAGTTAACAAAAATTGAGGGCCAGGATGACATACTTGGGAGCTTTGCAGGAGATTGTTTTGTATATAAAAAGAGAAACAATTTTATAAGATTTCCAAGATACTACGAACCAATCCCACTTGACTGACTTCATTTGAAAACAAGACTGTGCAGCGCCGGGTGCTCAAGAATTAACTAGCAAGTCTGAAAGAAAGGAGAACCAAGATCTAATTGTGTGTCACTGTTCACACTGCAGCAACACTGCTTGCAAGCGAAAGCCATGCAGATTCACATGAAAATCAAGTGACTCTTGTCTTTTTAAGATACAAATAATGTGACTTATTCACAATAGCCAATCTAGTCAGTGTGTGATGCACAACTGAAGACAAAGCCTACTACCCAGTTAACCCTGTGCTGCACAGTCAGGACATTTAGATAGAACAGTCTCAAAAACAAGTTAAAACGCTCTCTGTACCTCCTTCCTTCTTCTCTGCTTCATCTCGAATGAGAGGGGATGTAAGTATCACCTTCAAAGTTAGCTTGGGCTCCTTTGTGTTATGAATAATAATAGCTGCCTCATTTACATGCTCCTCCACGAGATACTTCTCTTCTGTAAGTTTCTGAAAGTCACCAAGAAAGATTTCAAGAATCTCCAAGTCAACTGAAAACACGCAGAATCTCTTAACTAAAGCAAAGCCTAAAAGACACTGCAATAACAAACAAGTCTTTGCCTCCCTCATTAAAAGCAAACAGGACGACCCCAGTAACATGCTTCCAAAACTGGTCTGCAGCACATTTAATGAGAACACTAACTACTTACACAATATTATCACTTTTTTTACCTTTTTAAAAATAAATTCAGAAGCTGACTTTCATAGCGGCCAGTGTGTGAAATACCACCAGCACCTTTTGTTCTAAGTACACGCTTCCAGCCTGGTGATTCTATGATTCTCCATAATGCTGCTTCTAAAAGTACAAGCTCTCAGCTGCGGTCTGACCCTCACAGCCGTGACTGTCCTTGCAAGCAGATGACAGATTCCAGTGCAGAAGCCACACCAGCTCACCCTGTCCATGTACCTGCTGTGCAGTGTGAGCAAATACACCACAGTCATCTCCTACCAATCCTATAGGACTCTTCAGATGGCCTAGCAACAGAATTCACCACCTCTCCAAACGGCCTATTCCGATTCTTAACCACACTTATAATCTAGATGACCTATTTTGCAACAAAATGCTCCTTGCTACAGTTCAAATTACTTCTCACCCTATCTTTGGTGGCTGTGAGATAGTGAATCACTGGGCCTTTATAAATAATCAATAATGTCTTAAAAATTACACCTGCTTTTGGTCTCGACTTCTTTCAAACTAGGTAGCTTTCATTAGCTGCCTAATGGACGCCAATCGCAGAACCAAATAGCCACAAATAAAAAGAGCTGTGAGCGACCACCTGAAGTGACTCGTTCTCACTTCAGAAGTAGAGAGACATTTATCTCGGAGCAGCCAAAGCGAAGCAGTGCAGCTGCAGTGGAGAACTTAAGGTTGAGGCGAGACAACAAGAAAGACTAAATCACATGCTCATGTCGGGAGGATTTCTGGGACTGCAGTTTGGCTCATGTTAGTGGTTGGACCAGAGAGAAAAAATGAACTGGATTAGGTCCCAAACAGAAAAGTTAGCTGCTATCATAAGAAAAGTGACATCACAGATGGGGATTAGGCAACAACAGAATAAGATGTGAAATTTTGTGAATTGCTACTTCACATCCCCATATTAAACACCCCCCACACCCTCAATGTCATCCTACATTCAAAGGAAGTTTCTTTAATCTATATCACTTGTCTTTTCTCCTGGAACAAATTCCATTCCTTTCCCAAGCACACTGTGCAGTGCCATCAGCCTACAGGACAACCTAGCAGGTTGACTCACCTGAATTTGAGCTGGGAGATTGTCTTTAACTATAGACAACAAGGTCTTTGTGGGTTTTTCTTTGCACATGAGAACCAGCTCCAGATCCATATCATCTTTTATCAGCAAGCCCTTTGCAACCAAGCCAATTCTCATAACACCACACAATGTCCGACCACCTTGATCCCTGGAAATGAAACAATTTAGAGACATTAAAATGGTGTTTTTTACATTCAAAATACTTGAATGAGACCGTTGACTGCTGATGTGCCATATCCCTGCTTAGAAAATGAAAAGCACGGCTTCCATTTATGGAAGCAGCTCCTATGGAAAAAAAAATTAATTAAAGCACTGATTTGCAATTCATGTGGATGCAGACGTTGCCCAGCTCAAGTCGCAAAGCTTCACAGCTCAGAAAGTCCAAATTCAGTGCCTAAAGATCTACCAAATGAGTAGAAAAACCGATCTAGAGTTGCTCTCTGACTGAAATCTTATTTTCAGGAGTGATCCCTGTTGTCTTTTAGTGACACTCCAACTTTAAACGAGGCCACACATATTTTCAACTTTTTTTTTTTTAATAGCTGATACACACATTCAAACCTTTATCTTTAAAATAGTGCAATCAACTTCTGCAGTTTTAGCCTGTAACTACAAATGGTCATTTCAGGAAAGCTGCTCACTTCAATAAGCCTTCCTGGTACAATTCCTTCAAACAAGTCACCTAAAGAAACAGAGGTCTGAGTAGTAATTTCTTCTCTCCAGCTAAAGTTTAGGGAAGCATTTAAGAGCCACAGTAAACATAACTTTCAGAGCAACAGAAGAACAGCTATGTTCTCAGTACTGAGAGAAAGACTGCAACAAAAAACCATTCAGTAGACCAAGATTGATTAAAAACATCAAGAAAAATGCAAGAAATGCATCTTTGATAGTTCAACATCAGCTGCTGCTGTGCAACACATCTCACTAGTGCACATCACCATTCCAAACCTCCCTAACCGCAGGGGGTGGGAGAAGGTGGTAATCACTGCTCACCCTGCGCTGACCATCCAGAGGGAGGGAATGGATAGAAAACAAATCCCCCCAGACCCAGTCACACCATGAGCAAAGGTCACCACAGAGATCCGAAGCTTCACTTCAAATGCCTTCATCTAATAACTGCACTTCATCTGCGTGTTTTGAAGGGAGAGGGCAGGAACCAGTGCTTTTATGTAAAAATATTCAATTTTAAGTAGTTTGCTATTTCTGTTTGAATACATTTCACACCAAAAAAAAAAAAAAAAAAGAGAGAGAGATCACAGCTCATCTTACACAAAACTGCCCATGATCAGACTTGTGTCTGTTAAATATTTATTAGGGAACACAGAAAGCCACAGGCGTCAAATGAGGGCCATTTGTATATTTACTTTTCTAAGGCTACCAAACAAATGGTCTTCGTGCTGCTCAACATCTCCTATGTGGATCAGTGCATTCTGAGTAGGAAGTGCTGTGTTTAAACTTCATGCAGAGCAAGCAGTTTGTTTCAACAGCTCCCCAGCTCACAACCTCCTCCCAAGGTTAATCCAGGGCAAACTTAAATCATAGAACAGTTTGCGTTGGAAGAGACCTTAAAGATCATCTGGGTCCAAGCCCCCTGCCATGGGCAGGGACACATCCGTCCCACTGGATCCGACTGCCCAAGGCCCCATCCAACCTAGCCTTGAACACCTCCGGGAATGGGGCAGCCACAGCTTCCCTGGGCAACCTGTGCCAGTGCCTCATCACTCTCATGGTAAAGGTTTTTTTTATGTCTAGTTTAAATCTGCCCTTCTGCAGTTTAAACCCATTGCCCTTAGTCATGTCATAACAAGCCTTCCCAGCTTTCTTGTATGCCCTCTTCAAGTACTGGATCTCCTCAGAGCCTTCTCTTCTCCAGGCTGAACAACCCCAGCTCTCTCAGCCTGTCCTCAGGCTGAGGCTGTTAAGAATGAAACCTGTGGAAAAACACTACTAATATTTGAGGAATTTTCCACAGAATCCATAAGGCTGTTGGGAAAACAGATCAAGTCATGAATGCTTTCTGCTCCATCCACCCATATAGGAGCACGTTTCTTGTGCTTGTATTAAGCCAGTAATATTCAGAGTAGATCTCCCTCCATTACCTGCACCGAATCATACCTTACTCCAGAAGAACACAGCAGAGGTTTGGGCTGGGACAGAGTTACATTTCTTCATACTGACATGTTTGGGATTTGCGATGGATTTTTGCACTCCTGTGTTAAAATTGCTGAAAAGCATCTCCTGAATGCAACTTCACGGTAAAATAAATAATGGAACAGAGAGCAACTGCTGCCCACATCTGGCTTATTGCTATTCCCTGCGCTCGCCCTGTGTGCTCCCACCTCAAAGAATCCAAAGAAATTTGTTTCCTTCTATGAACATTCATATGCAACAGAATCAAGCAACACTGCAACTCTTATTTAGCAGGAAAGGAACCCTTCCAGAGCTGCACAGTGACACATTATGAGGCTCGGCTCACTCACTTGGCATTGCTTTCTGCAGCTTCCTCCTTTGCTTCCACATCAGCCTCACATTTCGTAGCCTTGTTCTTTTCATCCATCCAGTCAGAGACATGTTTAAGGGCACATTCTACTGTTGATACCATGTTCTGGACAGCTTCAAGTTCCTCTGGAGATGGATAAATGGTTGAATGTTTCACCATAACATGGCGGTCATCATTAGCAAAAGATCGGATAGATCTCTGTTATGAAGCGGGAAACGGGGGGAAAAAAGAAGACGGTTACTGGATTATCAATAGAAGAACATTGCTTGAATGGGAATCTTCCCTGACAGATGTAGGAAAGCATTTTATGATGACCATTGCTTATAATCTTGAAAGAGTGACTTCTTATCTTTATTTAAATTAGTTTTAAAAAGACAAAATAAAGAAATCAAACACCAGTGCAAGAATTGGCATTAAGCTGGTAAAACACACAGTTTACGCCCAGATCTACCTCAGGATGAGAAAAACTCTGCTGCAGAGGTACCTTTCTCGCCCACCACGTATGACTAGAGAAGTCTAGACTGCTGTATCAGATTAGTTGCTACAGACATCTACAAATTAATCAACTGAATTCCATCTTTTGTCTCGTATGTCCGTCATAACCAAAGTTGTGACACCATATGTGCTAAGTCTAAGAGTCGACCAATCCCTGTACTCCCACTTCTCTGCTTCTACCCAGACGGACAATTCAGGTCATAAAAGCAACTCATCAGTGGGGGTCTGGTATTATCCCAAGGATTTTCATAGGCTGCAAAATGCTTCCAGGAGGTCCCTCTTGTGGCTTATCCGCAACACGGATACAGCCGGCAGCTGCAGTTCAGCACTGAGAACTGACAAGCTGCATTTATTAATTCACCCGTACCATCTCCTGTCTCATAAAACATCAATTAGGAAAACAGTCAAACAGGAACAAATTAGTAACTCCTAGTTTAGAAGACATTTGTTTTCTTCTCTACTGAAGAGTGCCTGACAAGATCAGTTCGTCATTACAACTTAGGCCAAAAATAATAGCAAAATAGGACACGATTTAAAATACAATATATTGACAACTCTGCTTTGTCGAGTGCTCTTCATGCCTTTGTGCTCTGTAGCAGGTAAAAGTTTCATATTAAGGTCTCTTTCTCTAAACACACAGGCATCAGCAGCCATCAAATACTCAAGTGTTAGAGAACTGCATTTAAAATTCATTGCATTTATTCTCATGACCATTTTCTCAGTAATAAGCTTAAGAGGACTTTAAATACCTAAATACGCTTAAATTGCTCTCCACAGGTTTTGTTCAGGAAAGGGGTAGGTTTATTGCCTTTCTGTGAATGCATCCTCAGACTCTTAGCATCACGACACTCTGGACTTGCACAGGTTTACACATCCAACACCTCAGGCATTCCCACTTTGCAACCAGTACCAGGGAGATCAGAAATGACTCCTCACTTCAACAACACAAAGCAAGTGTGTGCGACTACACACGTTTCATCTGCGGGTTTATTATCAAGGTGTGCATGGAATCGTATTCAAGCGCATGCACACAAACATGAGTAATCAACACCTGCTGTTGTGAAGAAGCAGCTGAAGGGGAATATCAGCATTTGGTTATGCAATCTGCAAGTTCAAGGTCACCCAGGCTGTTTGCTACAGCCTGCTAATGCCAGTTTTATTAGAAAACCTTACGAGCATCCCCTTCAGTCGTATTTAATAATTCATGCAATGCAGGCTCACAAGACAACTCTCTGGCTTTAAGAGGCTGACGATATATCAGCCCTCACTGGCTTTGCTCACAGCATGCGGTACCGTCTCCAATTCAGTGCAAGGTCAGAAAATCCCCTCACTCAGGTTTTATCAGGCCCCACGCAAGGCTATCAGCAGAGAATATATTTAACGCGACTCCATGAAAGATGACAAATACCTACCATGGTTTGTTAGTGTTTCAGCTCTCTCCTCCTCCTTTTCTCCTTTTCCCTTCTCCTCGGTGTCTTTGCTAAGCACTGTTTTGCCTGACAGAACCTCTTCATAAGCCTCTCAGTCTCTTGACAGCTCAAGAGTTCATACAGCCAAGGTGCTCTGGGAGTCACTTCTTGTAATTCACCTGCAAAAGAGAGAAGCAACTTCAAACCAGAGGCGATGGCATTGTTAATTCCAGTAAGTGCTCAATGCAGCACACGAAGTCAAACCACTGATTAAAGCGAGCAGGCTTCAAGATGGGGAGGCAGCCGCTGAACCATTTATTCCTGAACAAGCAGATGTCACTGTGGAAAGCCACTTTTTGTAGCGTGCCCACACGTATGGAACAACTTTCCCATGCCAGGGAGAGCTTATCCCAGTGCGGTTTGTCAGCTGCCTACCAATCTACATTTCTGATTTAAGGAAGACACGAAATCCAACTTCTCAAATATGCTCTATATGAAGCCAGCTCAGAAGTCTCTATTTTTATGTTGCATCCATATCAGGAATCAAACACACTATATTTAGTTATGACAAAGTAATTATCGGTTGAAATTCCCAGTGCAGCCCTTGATCCCAAACGTGTCAGGTGCTGCACAAGAACTGAGGCCTCACATGGTAATAACTACAAGCTGTTATTTAAAAAAAAAACAACAAAAAAACAAAAAAAAAAAATCCCAAAAGATGATGACAAGCACATTCTAACAAACTGCAGATGTGAGACTTGTGATGATGTTCAGCTGAAATCACCCACACCACCCTTGCTGCCCATGCGCTGCTTTTCACAGCACGCAACATTCAGAAGATCCTGCAAAACCAACCCGCTTGGACAGAACTGGGAAACACACGCCGGCACCGGCAGCACGAGGAACTGCACCCCCGGGGAAGAAGAGAATAACAGAGCAGGTAACATTCGAGAGGAAAGCATAGCTCACTGCATCACAAGACACCAGTCCTTGCAGAAAACCCCTGATTTCCATCCACTGTGCATATTATTGCAGCAGCTTCTCAGCAATATTTTGAAGCAACTGGAAACCCAGTTAGTAAATTTCTGCAGACTGAGGCATGCACTCAAACATTTTCCTTTTCTCCTCTGCTGATCCTCCCTCTCTAGCAATGTGTTACATATTTTCTGTCAGAGAAACCTGACGTTGTTAGAGATTAAAAGCATGTACAGCAACAGCAGAGGGATGGGCGAGATGACTTGAAAGCCAAGTAGATGCCTAAACCTCAAGGGTGTGACAGGGAATAAGTGAAGTGTTGCATCCCATAGAGGTTTGAACATGCCGGGAGAAAGACAAAAACAAATCCCGCTTTGCTATTTTCCTTGTTAAGAAGAAATGAAGGACGTTTTTACAGGACCAATAGCTCTGGCAGCAAGTGCCTGATGTTTGTTTGTATCTCACGCCACTGAATTCAGGATGTGGAACTGGGTAAAACAAAGAGCAGCCAGACAAGAACACTGTGCAGGGGCCTGTCTGCTCCAGCAGCTAAGGGCTGCCAAGGAAGAAACCCCAAGAGAGGTAAATGCAGGCATGCTAAAAATACTTGGGCAAAGCAAGCTAATGAAAACCCTGCCGGACCTTGCTTCTTGTCACAAAGGCTACATGCCCTACCAAGATATGCTACCACTATCAAATTGCTTCCCAGAAGCTCTCAAGGAAGCGGATGCTCTTTTGCAGGACCAAATGCCTCTCCTAAGAGATCCTGAAAGTCCAGCAGTGCTGCTGGAAGAAAAAATAAGCAGATTACTGCTTTGGCACCGTTGACTCCAAGTTTGTAATAAGCTTTTCCACACTGAGCAGCCTTTCCCCATCCCTAGGAGCAACCAGATTCTTTACGAGGTCATTTTGTTTTGCTGTTCTATAATCATAATATGCTTTCTAAGTCAGCAGATGGCAAGCTAGAGAGACTTTTAGGAGACACATTTCCAGATCATCTATCTATTTCAAATTAATTCTCTCTTGAAGCTGAATTCCAGCTATCTTCCCATGCGCTGCTTCTTCCCCGTGACTCCTACATTTCACATTTTCAGTTTGCTGTCTTCTGTGGTAACTGTAACTTGGCAATTCCAGGCAGGGAGTAGGGCACTGGAATGTGTTGCTGACTTCAGCATATGCCCAGTACAACGTCTCTATACTCCAAGCAACACTCCAGCCTGGCCTCCCTGTGAAGAGTGCTGCAAGCTGTTGCTTATCAGCTTGTACAGTATATGGAAAGCAGATGGACAAAGATAGCTGGCTGAGCAAATTCTGGTGCTTTGGATAAATCGCTGAGCAGACTGTTGTCTAGAGGGCCAGTCTGCAAACTCCTGTACAAGCTCTGGAAACAGAGATACCTCAGGGTGCAGTTCTGGATGTGCTGAGTGCTTTTCAGTGTCTGCTGAAAATGTGAAACAGACCGAAAAGAAACATTTCGCAGTCGTGATGAGGGTTAATCTACTGGACAGATGAAGCAAAACCACAACAACTCTCGGTTCCCTGCCTTAATCCAGCAGGAATCATCGTGCTTTCAAGACAAGTTCAACTTTCAGTGACAAGTATAAGTTGCTGGATGAAGGTACCTGCAAGTTAGAGTCTACCTGCCCTTTTCCTTAGCAGTGAATTGCCGAGGGCAGAGCATAAACAGTTGAATTACAAAGGGATCTTTAATACAAAACTCAGAAGGCTGGAATAAAGTCCTGAAAGTTGAGTTGAAGCTGATACCTGATCGCTTTCAAGTCAGTGACATCCTAAGAGTATTACACAGAAATGCACACAGGAGTGAAAACAGAGTACAGTTCAAACTTCGAGAGAGAAAACTTTCCAACAAAGCACTAAAAAGGAGGGAGTTTACTATAACTGTGCAGACACAATACACAAAACTAAGTACATCTGACAGCAGGCAGAATTAAATAAAGGAAAACTAAAATCAAATCTGCTCCAACCATATGGACTAAGGCAGTAGAACACAGCTCAGCACCAAACACATCAGAAAGCATTATGTGAAGTGAGCAGCGATTCCATAAATCCAGCAGCCTCATTCCACTACCAGGCTACAGCTAGATATTTGTCCCTGCATCCTCAGGAAAGGAACAGCTGATGCTCTGACGAAAAGGCAGAACATGGAAGTACATGG
Organism: Coccyzus lansbergi; assembly: GCA_033558105.1. Classification (NCBI taxonomy): domain Eukaryota; kingdom Metazoa; phylum Chordata; class Aves; order Cuculiformes; family Coccyzidae; genus Coccyzus; species Coccyzus lansbergi. The sequence goes on along the minus strand of JAUMJK010001497.1, from coordinate 20,699 downwards.
TTCTTATCCAGGGGCTGCCACCTACACGCGTGAGAAAATCCCTCGGAAAAGCTGATGGCACTCCCAGGACCTGGGTGACCTTGAGGAAGTCCTTTACCTCTGCACCGTGTGGCCCTCGTGTAAAACAGGAGTAAACACTGGCTGCCTCCAAACCAGGTCACGGAGGAGCCGAGCTGAGCCTGCAACGTTGTTTAAAGTCACTAGGGAACTGACACATTAGAAATATTATTAAAACACCGTGACAGTCTAACAAGGTTTCCATTAAACATCCCATCCTTCTCAGAGGAAGTTTATGCTTTGGCACAAGACAAACAAGGGAAAGAATTTCAGATGAGGCCCTTGTAGTCGGATGTATTCCTGCATCTGGCAGCTGTGTTCCCAATGGACAGACGTTTAAACAGCCCAAAGTGATGAATATGCTCAGCTACCTTCAAGGTCCTGTGCACAGGAAAGTGAAAAAACCAGGAGAAGCGGGTACTCGTGCTCCATGGGGACTGAGCTGTAACACCAGCTCCAGGCTTCTAGAAAGGAGACACAAAGTACAGTTGGCATCCCAGCATCCCTTGGCAGCCCAACACAGAACCGTGCACAGCAGCATTCCTGGTTGGACTCGATGATCCGGTGGGTCTCTTCCAACCTGGTTATTCTACGATTCCTGGTGCCAGAGAGGAAACCAGGGAGACTCCAGCCCTCAAAGACCCCATCCTCAACGTGCTGCTGGGTGGGCACCAGGCCAGGCCATGCAGAACACTAGGAAAACTACCTTTAAATATCACATCAAGGCAGTGCACCGCCACTCAGTTGAAGCACCAAACCTCCCCTCCTCTCCCCTAACCCGGCCTTACACAGCATCTGACAGGGTACGACACGTAACATCACCTCAAGGTTATGGTAACAGAGCAGCAAGGACAGCAAAGGTCACCAATAACAAACCAGCAAGTATCTAACACAGCCTGAGGAGATCAGACACCCTCACAGAATTCACACAGAATGTTTACATACAATTTATATCCAGTTTTCTTACTTTTAAAAGTCAGAATAAGAGGCTTGCAACTTTAAATTGCAGGTTTATTTTAACTCCTTCTTTGCATTCAAGACACAGGTAATTTTTTGTCACGCGGTACAAAGTGCTGCTGAAAATATGTTGTGTTTTTCTGCAGTATAATTTTATTGCTGGCCTTCTGCCAAGAGCCTTTCTGGCAGCATCTCCCACAGTTGGAAACTGTGTATCTGGGTCAGAAAAGACAAGCCGCTTTTCAGAACAGCTCAATACATTTGGCAGAGATGCTGATATTATAATTGAACTCTTTCAGCAACTCTTTTTATGATGTACCCAGACACCAAACAAAACAAGATCTGCAGTGTTCATTAATGTCAAAATAACTGACAGAGAAATATCAAAATAGTTTTCCATCACGTTAAAAGCATCAACAAACTGAGGGGAGCGGAGAAGAAATACAATTCACGAGGACTCGTTGAGGAGCACAGGGCAGGAAAGTCTGCAAAGTCTCACTGACCTTCTGCATGTGCAGATATTTACTGCTTCAAACCCCAAGTCCCTGTGCGCTGCACAGAACTGGTTTCTCCATTCCTCACCACTATGGGAAGAGAAATCCTTGCCTCTCACACGGGTATAAACACCCTGTAAAGCAGTGCAACGCTGGGATACATATTTAAGAATACGCAGACTGCTTCCAAGAATGTGCTTGGTATTCAGGTTCACCTGGAGACTGTCTATTCATAGGAGTCTTATTATTTTCCAATAAATGCAATTCCTGGCAAAGCTGCATCTGGACTGGCCTTTAGAAGCCTGCAATCTTCCAGCCAAATGAATAATTACACAGCAACACTGCAGCTAAAAGCTGGAAAGGTCCTTCTTACGCTCCACACAATGAACACTGGGGTCAGCTATTACTCCTGCCTTTCAGTTCTCACATTTCAAGAAAAGGCTCCCGCGCTCAGGAATCGCTTTGGAGCAGGTAGCCCCAACCCCACCCAACAAGTGACAGAGACAGGGGATAAACAGCTCTGGAGTCGTGGCACCTGTGACCACCAGAATGGAGGAATCGGAGCCATCTTCCAGGGTTTCAAGCTCTGGCAGTGCTTGCAGGGCAAGGAAAGCAGCAGCTCACTTGGTGCAGAGGAAGCCACTGCAAGAGCTTTGAGTGACAATTCAGCTGTGCCAAGGTGGGGGCTGCATGGACAGAGAACTTGGGGACCCTTGGTTCAACGATAAAACATAGCACGTGCAACTGAAAATGGGTGAACGCATGGATTCCCTGCCAGATTGTAGAGTGAGGAATGAAAAAACCGCCACAATAAATCACCCTGCTAAAGTAATTGAAGATTTAAAGCCAAACAATCTAATCTAGATTAATGCATCAAGGTAAAAGGAAACAGGGTTGTGCAAAGCACAGCTCATATTTTTTGCTCCTGGAAAGAAAGTGAAGAAAAGATGGTCTAAGGGGAAATCATCACTAGCCTAACAGGAAGGTTATAAAAGGAACAGAGGCACAGCATGAGGCATACAACCGTTTGAAGAAGAAAATGCTGTATTTTATGTAGAACCACACCATACAGAAAGAAATACACACTAGTAGAAATAACTGCAGATACGCAATTCTAATGTATAACAAAGAGAAACTGTTTTGTAAGGAATATAAACCCCTTTCTTTAGTATGTAAGCTACTATTTGCTACTGAGGACAAGGAGATACATCCCCAGAGTCACTCAGCAGTCTTCAGACATCAGTTGCAGTCCTCAGGGTATTTTTTCCATCTCTCCCTCCAGACCTCCCTGTGGCCTCCTGTTCCCCAGCACCCAGCGCACTAGTCACAGCTTGTGCTACAAAGGTTCTCTAACATGATAATTTTGAAATCTCTTCTTCTCTTGCTACGGGTTCCAAGATGCAAACCGGAGCAGAGACAGACCAAAGGAAAGAATTAAAAACTGGCTCTGACGCTTAAATAACAAATCGGCACATGAACATTAATATAGTTTAATGTATTTCCTGCTCAACCAGTCAGAAACATCCAAAAAAATTGCCTGTAAAACTGAGCAAACATCTTAGAGGGAGAACTTCTTGCCAAGCATCTTAAAACAAAAAAAAAATTAAAAAAAATCACAATTAGATAGTACATAAATAACAGCAAAGTAATCATTTGAGACAGGACAGAAACAACCACTAGATTCTCAATGTCTGTGAAATGTTAAACTGATTTCTGACTTCCAGCATCTCAGTGTAGGATTCTGGCTCTTCTGGCTGAACTGGACAATGGAAACCTGACGCTCCTTCGTAGTCACACCCCTTTGTGACACAGTCACAATTTGACATCCACACTCAAAATCATCTGACATTCATAGCACAGACTACCTGCCTTTACAGCTGAGGAATTACTGAAATTAATAAAAGGATTACATTCCACTGAAACGACACTCACCATCTGCAATGTCATTTTCCCAGAGAAGGAGCTGGTTTAAGCAAAATTCTGGATCTATGCCTGAAATTACATCACATTCTCCAAAAGAGAATCACAGTTCTGCCCCCTCAACCACACAGTGAGTTCAGCGCCATGCTGGGTCTCCCACCACCCAAGCCTTGTCCCGTACTCCCATCCCAACACCAAAGCTTTTTAGACCTTCAGACTCCCAGATCCTTTCCATGTCCACATCGCTTGTGTGCACTTCCTCACCCATGAGGCTTTATTTGCTCCAGAACCACAGTGGGAAGCAGCCACGATGATCAAGAGATTAAGAACAGGGACACTGCCTCTCTAGCACCCTTCAGCGTAACCGAAATAGCTGCAGTGCCCCAGTTTCTTTCCGGCTGTGATTCACATCCCGTGGACTGCAGCCTGCTGGCTAACGACATTAGACACACACAGCCAGGATGGGGAGAAGGCCACCAAGATGTTGCGCTTCCACCAAGGAGAACGTGTCTTCTACAGAACTGCCAGGCCAAAGGCAAACACCTGGAAAAACCTGGAAATCATGGCAATCCCTCTCCTTAGAATCATAGAATAACCAGATTGGAAGAGACCCACCAAATCATTGAGTCCAACCATGCTGGCAATAAAAAAAAAAATCCAAACCAACTGCCCTACAGCAAAAGCAGCTCTGCCAGCATCAGTGGTTTGCACTTTTCATCCTTCCATGAGGTAACAGAATACCACATTTGCTGGTTGTTCCCTGTTCTGCACCTCAAGCCAATACTTGTCTCAGTAATTAGTGAGGTGAAAGAAAAGAGCAACTGGGATCCTAAATCTCTGTGGTGTAAATAAAAAGATTTAGCAATTCTTTCTTACAAGTAATACAGCATAAAGGCTGTGTTGGAGAGGCACGTTTTCCTCATGCTTACATAAAGTTTCGAAGTCAAAGTATTTAGAAGTTTTTAAGACTAAACTCTATCCTTCTGACTAAAATTTCAGCAACCCTTAACCATGAAATTTTAGCAGCAGTTTTTCCCCCCAGAAGTTCTTCCCTGATGTCAACATGCAAAGAAGCTGGCATTTTCAATATTGCAAACCCACACTGCCTACTGTGCACATCTGCCTCTCAGCCAATTTAAACATTCATGACTCTCCACTCAAATGCATTTTCTAGTGTGTCAGCCTCGCTGCTTCAGTGAGTTGGGTTTTTAATTAAAGCGAGAAGACTTAAAAGGATTTGGAAGAGGGCACCACTACACTGCAAGTATCGTGCAAAGAGCCCCCGTGCTCTCAGTCAGCTCGTATCCTCCATCAGAATCGTACCACGTTTTAGCTCCGCTGCCACTACTGAACAAGTTCAGGTTCATTCCTTACTTCCTGCCTAATTGGCCATTTTGTCAAAGATCATCCCATCAAAGGTTCTAGGTTACTAAAAGCTTCTTCAAGAGGATTTTTTCCTTGCCATCTCTTATCCACCCAACCCTGCTAGTTTCAGTTTGTTGCCCTCCTGTTCTCCTGTGTCTTACATTATTATTTCCAGGGAAGTCTGGAGCTCAGTGACACAATACGTAACACCACAGAACCATCTGAAACAAGATCTGTAACTCTGATCTCAGGCTGTTCTGGTAACAAAAGCCTCCTCTTCTGCAAGCCTCCTGCTCCTCAGCGCTACAGATGGGGCCCACGCAGCCTCCCCAGCCCTGGAGGGCCGAATCCTGTTGGCTGCCGCAGTGCTGGGGCTGCAGTCCCACCTGCAGGGCTCACTGCAGCCCCAACACCTGCGGCTACAACAAAATCAAACCTGCAGTTTGAGTCATGAATTTCTTCCACATGACCAACTTCAAATTCATTCTTGAAGTCATTCACACAAAAAAAGAGAGGAGGGGGGATTTTTAGCAGAATTGTTTCTAAAAAGCACGGTCCAAAAAAAAACCCCACTCTTCAATGCCATTTAATCAGTGTCAGAAATGGAAGCACTTGGAGTGAAAGGAACGGAAGAAATACTATCTGCCAAGCAGAAGCTCCCAAATTGGATTCAGACTATAGCACAAGGACCCCTCCAACAGAAAGCAATGGGGATCTCCCTAGGGAAGAGTGCCCTGCCTGCCATCAATTTTCAGCATCAGAACACAATTATTTACTTCAAATGCACAATAACCCTACCAAAAGATTTGCATTAGTTTATTCAGGCATGAAAGCTATCAACAATAACCATAATGAAAGTCAAAAGTAACGCCACACCAACGCATACGACGGAAGAGAAAGAACTGCTGGTTGGACATTAGAGCCTCCAGTCCACTGCTGATGTCTGGGACAAGATTTTGCAGTAGGATGTCCTGGTTTGGCTATGAGGAAGGACAACACCACAAACATAGTTAGAGATGTACAAATCTAAAAAATAACAAAAAATCCTATTTCCCTGGAAAACCAATCTGCCACCTTCACCTGTAAAACTCATCTCCTCTTCTCTGGAGTGCAGCACAACTGCATAAAAGGGAAAAAGACAATGTCAGTAGGGACCATCAGTGCAGCAACGCTCAGTTTGAAGACCACAAGCTAGGTCGTGAAATTAATTTCTCAGTGTAAGTTGTCATCTCATTCTTCAGAACTTCCTGAGATCAGTAATGAATTCCACAGCCTGTTTTGTCTGCTTATTTTAACATGCTATTGACATCAGTGAAGTCAGCAAACTGAGGCTTAGGCCTCTGTAGTGTTATATCCTCCAATGTCTTTGGAGCATGCAGCTGTGCAAGTAAGAGATGCTGAACTTGAGAAGTTACATTTGATCTTTTTTTAATCTTAATTTCAAATAAAACCTGGAGCAAAGAAGAAGCCATCAGCATAAACCTGCCAGTCCCACCTGGACATCATTTCTAACACAACTTTGTTGGTTTGGCCTCTTCTTTAAATTCCATACAAGGCTATGAATTAGTTTAATTTCTCTTCAGTGATAATGATGTCATCTCTAGTGCCCCTTCACTTAAAAAAGTGTGAAAAAGACACAGGTTTTCACTTGTTAACAGAAGGCTTCCCCCAGTTTTTGCCAGTCACCACTGTTTTCTTTAGATTCAGTAATCGCCATCACACCGTGTTTTCCAGCAACATTAAACAACACCCACCTGAACAGCAAACTACAAGGCTGTGATCAACACGCTGCCTACAGGAACCCCCTTCTAGTGACTCTGTGGAGGTTAACGACGTGACACCCAGGTCAGGAGACAGAAGCGCGCGATCCTGTGCTGCTGCAGCCCCTGAGGACAAGAGGCTGTGCGCTCATTGTGCTCAGAGGGCACCAAACCGACTGCACAATCGATAGTGGCATTCACAGCGAGATCGATTCACAACAACAAAAATCTCACTTTCTCCCCAAAGCTCACTTCAGACGCTACACTTGCTAAAAGTAACACTTGAAATTACTGTCAGGGGAGAGACTAGAGAAAAACAATCTAAGTTGGTTTATTTTGGGCCATTAACTGTGTTTTGTGTCTAGCCACTCCAGTTCCCCCAACAACAGAAAACCTGCTCTTCCCAAAAGCAATGCTGATGGGATTTATTTTTCTAAAGAAGGTGCACTTGGAAAACCACAACCTCTCGGGGCAGGAAGGAGCACAGTTCAAGATGCAGAGGACAGAATCGAACCCAGAATTAAAACCCAGCTACAACATAAACTGACAGTATTCTCCTAAGCCGGGCAAGAGGATACAAAACCTCTTGAGTGAGGAGTTACGAGGAAACTAGATTAGAGTCTTAACGTTTTTAATGCCTGCTTAGCCACCTATGTGAATCTGCGTCCATGTCACACCACTATCATTACAGGAGACCACAGCAAGGAGAGCAGGAACCAGAAGGAAGTGAACACAGAACTCTGCTCTTGTCAGCACAAAAGAAATTCATTGTCTAAGATCACACATTCAGTGGTAAGAGCCTGTCAGGTCATAATGCTGTCAATTCAGCTTCTCCTACAGTTCAACCAAAATTCAACTCTAACTTGAAACTTGCATTAATGAGAAAAATCCTCTTGAAAATACCACACAGACGTGTTGCTTTGTGCACTGGAAGAGCACTCGCTTCAGTTTTACGCGTTCTTCTGTTCACTTGCATGACTCCCCTATTGCTGAAATAGAAGCCTCTGCACTGGCCCTCTCAGCGACGTCTGGAAACTCTGCTGCTTGTTGCAGCAGAGCAGAGGCCAATAAGAACCATTTTTAAAAGCTCGTTCATCATTAATTAACCGCAGCAATACATTAAAGAAAATAACAAGTGAAGGAATATTATTCCAAAGGCTTTTTGCATATTTTGAGAGAAACAAAAAGGAAGCCATGAAACTCAGCTAACACTTTCTCACTCAGCAGTACGCTCGAAAGTGTTCAGAACTCCTACACCACAGCACCAGGAGAAAGGTAGCACCAGTGCAGAGCTCTCCACGCCAGCAAAGGCTGCCCCCAAAATCCAGTGGACAAACACAAGACAGTTCATGCTTTACCGAGATAAACTCCACAAGTTCAATTTAGAATGAAGATTTCTGCAGGCACTCGGATGCTGCTGTTCTAAATTTTCTAGAAACTGCAAATCAGAAGTTGGCAGACTTTAACCCGACCCTGCATGTGTCTTCTGTAACCCAAATCCTACTCTGTCCCATTACTCTGCAAAACTGCGAGGAAAAAAAATCATGCCTTTCAACATAGGGTTTCAGACAAGTGACAGAAACATTCCAGTTATCTCTGTGCTAAGAACTAAACTTCAGCAGTGATTTCTCCTCCTGGAATATTGCCATGGAAATTAAAAGCTAATAGAAGAATCAAAGTTATCTCCACTGGAGAATAAACACAGATTGCTAAATAACACTACTTGCATAACTGTATTAATTCAAAGTGGCTGTGGTAAATTTTTCTCCATTTACCATGGGGAAAAGAAATTGCATTTCTGGACTCTGATCTCATTCTTAAATACTGCAACCAGATACTCACCAAGGTTTGCAGGTGGCACCAGGCCATATTGTGGCACCAACTGGTGATCCCTGGGAGTTCACCAGCACCGACTCTGCAGCCAGGCCAGAGATTAAGGCTTTTTGCAACACCAAGAACAATAAATTGAATTTATTCAATTTTTTATTGGCTCAGAGGCTACAAATCCAAGAGGTCTGGGAAACTACTTCTCCATCTACCAGTAAGCAGACAGCACTACCCAGTGCTCTATTGTTAACCTGTGGGAGAGAGCAATCTTCAGGCTGTTCTCTTCCATTTTGATTCAGTTTCAAATTCAATGTGCTTTCATTAGCCAAAAAAAAAACCCCAACAAACAACAGACTCCAGCTACAACCACACGTATTTCACAACACTCCACAAGCACGACTGCTCCAACTGCTGCAATAGGTGTAAATGTTTGGTTTGTTTGCTTTTAGAAGAGACCCCACGGCCCAACAACTTCAAGCGACTTGCCCAATGCTGTAGTAAATCAGTGGCAGGGCTTAGAAAAAGAGTTTTTCATTTCCCATACACACCAGGCTCTGGAGCACGCTCTCTCCCCCGTCCTTCCTGGCTTCTCCCCCTTTGCTGGGGCTTCTGCAGTTTATTACAACCTGAACAGGCTCCGCATTGCTGGCTGCTTTGGCTGCTCAGTCTCTCCCTCCCAGGCCCAGAGCCATCCTTCACAGGCCAGCTTGGCAAGCTGGCGTAGCAAATGCTTGACAACAATTACCTGTAGATTCATCAGATTCAAATTAGCAATTCAATATCTGAATATAGTGTGATTAAACTCAAGAATCTCATTCAGAATGTGTCCTATTTTCGGGCATCAAATTTTTTTGAGCGCTCCGCTCTTTTCAAAGTCGAACCGCTATGGACTCAGGAACCTTATGTGTCTTTTCAAAAGAGGACAATAGAGCCTCTCTTTTGTTCAGCAGCAGAACACACACAGTCTGTTCTCAGCAAGAACAGGAGCCAGAAAAATAAGAACATTTGAGGACACTAGCGAGGGACCTGAGCCATTCTGCAAGGTAAGGGGAAGCTGTGCAGCCCCACTCCACAACACAGCCTGCTCCTCAGCATCTAGCACCTCATTCTGGACAGTAAATTCTAGCATATTGGGTTTTTTTCTTCCAAACCAAAGACAGTCGTCTGTGCCATTTGGAGCTTCTATGGCCCTTTCCCTGCTGGCACCCAAACCACACACCTCAAACACTATCTCTCCAATCTTCTCCATGCCATCTAAGAGCTGTTACCATTCCTACAAGTTCACTCAGAATGGCTACTTTGATCCTAGATCTGTTGACAAGGAAACTACACAGCGTCTACTTCAATCCCTACAATAAGCCAAACTCTGCCAAAAGGCTATTTCTCTTCCTTCTAACCCCATCTTCTCTCTGGCTCCTCAGAAACAAACAAAAGAAAAGCAGAGGCACACGTCTAGCAAACATGCACTGCTTCCCTTGGGCTTTACACATTTCTGGGTATTTGGATCTCCAGGCAAGCAGTTTTGTTTCCTGTACAGCAAACACACAGAGGTCTAAAAGCTGCTGACTCTTCTCCTTTCCCCATTTCAGTCTGAACAGCCACCTTGTTCAATCGCTGCTGTGCTGGAATATCTGCAAGCCAGCCTCACGCTGCAGTGCCTGACGGCGACCCAGAGGCTGGGGCGAGGAAGCCCAGCGCTGCGGTGCTGCAGCCTGGAATTGCTGTGATTGGGAAGGCCCAACCAACCAAACCTGTAGGAGTGTGCCTGCTCCCTCCCCTTCCCTCCAATGTCTCCATTCTTTCCTCATCAGGAAGAGAATAGCAAGTTTTTGCAGCCCCCTGAGAAACTTCAAAGGTAGTTTTCTTTCTCAGCCCAAACCCATTTCCCCATCTTCTCTACACAAACAGCCTTCTCTCTACACATCTAATGAATGAACGCTCCCCAGCCCTTTTAGAGCATAAAGGCTGTCAAGTTTTCTGCTCCGCTCCAGCATTCTGAAATAGGAGAATACTTAAGACTGTATTTTGTACATGCACGTTATTGACCTACTATTCTATCTATCAACACAAATGCTACACACACACAAAAAGGTTTTTCAGGAGATATTCCATTTTATTCGAATAGAATATTCTCATTTGGAAGGGACTTACAATGGTCCAGCTGCAACAGAAGAGCACAAATGAAGTAGAGCAAGGACCAGGAAAGAGAGGCAAGTACAGAAAATCCTTGTTCTCCTCAGCTCTCAGCCAAAACCCAATCTTCTACGTACTTGCTACTGTACTGGGTGGTGAGAGCAAAGAAGACTCATTGAGACAAGGTGCACCTGCAAAAACTGGCAGTAAAACCAGTCGACTACTGCAAATCAGCAGTGCCCAGTGCAAACAGAAGCAAGTCTTTGTTCTTCTGGCACAAGAGAACTCCTTTGCTGCAAGCACCACACACAGATCAAACATTCACAAGCAAAAGAAGAGAAGCTAGCCAAGGGATTTATATTAAAATAAAGATTACAGATGGCAGTGTGAAAGAAAACAATAAATGTGCCACTGAGTCCCATGCCCAGACAAGCTCTCCTCGAGCAGTTCTTCCTCTGAAGGAGAGATGCAAGGAGACAGCCTGAACCGACAGTTTCTACAGCAACTGCAGAAGCACGAGTACAACACTCAGACCCTGCAGTAACTGCAGAAGCACCAGTAAATGGATACTCCAATACTGAAGGAGCATTTAGCACTTTCACCCACACTCTCTTACCTCACTGGGCAACTCACTGATCCCAATCAGCTTCACTCAACTCTATTTGCCTGTTTCTCTGATAACTCTTCTGAATCCTCTTTACCCTTAGTAATCTTGCAGTATAGACGTTCCCCTCTAAAATTTCATCGAACCTGACATAACCATCATGTTAAGTTTTGCAGACACCGTGCTGGAAGGATCCTGTAAGGGAGAGATCAACTGCCTCTCTGCACAGAGCTGCTGTAACTTCTCACTGTGTGTGGAATGCTATTATGACAATGACACTGTGCTTATGTTGTATTACTAAAAGCACACTTGGAAGCATCTCAACATGAACCAAAACAGAGGTGTGTTGCTACCCAACTACACAGAAAACCAGATCCCTTTGTAACATGTGGTTATTCTAACAGAAATGTGGAATCTGTATTAACAATTGCAAAATACTGTACTTAATGTGCTTGGTAAGTTTTTCACCCCAAAGCTGTAATTTGCTGAAGGATGTTTAGGACAGGCCCTATCTCCTTTCCCTTTCAAAAATCCGCTTTATTAAGGCACAGCACCTCAACAGTTGCAGCTTTATCAGCAGCTCCACATAAACACGCTCTGCAATGTTTTGGTTTATTTCTTAACTCTGCAGTCTGTCTTTGTTTCATACTGAAACTTGGCATGGAGGCTCAGGCTCCCGACCCACAGCAAGAAGTTAAACAACATTGCTCATTAGTTTTTCAAAGGGTCGGGAAGTCTCCAGTTTCAGGCTCTTCAGTGTTGGGGTGGGGGGCTGCAATTCTTACAGTTCAGGAAAACTCAGCATTCATCTCATCTGCAAAGAATGGGTTAATCAGAATTCTCTAAGATGCAATTTCTTAACTGCTCTTCTGATCGCTTTATTGCATGAGACGACATCCACAAAAAGAGAATTTTGGTGCCCTGCTTATACAATGACGACTCCCAGTTACCTGCTTTAAACAATATCCTTTATTTTATGGGCTGACAAAAGGAAAATGAGTGAGTTCTCCCACAGGATAAAGCAGACTGCATGCAGCTAATCACCCTGCAAAAGACAATCTTATTCCCACACTAATGCAGGAGAAAAGAAACACAAAGGTGAAAATATTTTGGTTTTAGTTTTGTGCCTTTTATCATGCTCGACTCAATGGTACCATCACTACTGAGATGGTGACAGCTGTTTTTTTCTAAAACGTGAAGTAATCTGCCACTTAAGGTGGAAAAGAATCTTACAAATTCTTAAAGCATAAGCACGTAAGGAAGACTTCTGGATCAAATTATTCCTCAGCAGGCTAGATTTGAAGGAAGGAATACGGCTCCTGCCAACCGTCTTTTACTACAAAGTAATATAAGAAAAATTATTTATTTAGCAACTACGAACAGTGTCAGGTTTCACACAATTTGCTAAGACTGAAAACTCAACCAAGTTTTTTTAAATTGTCAAAAATACACCAGTTATACGAGGTTCTTGTGTGCCTCCAAGGTGGGAGTCATGATTCTCTTCTCTTACACAAATTTAGACAACTGTGTTCTCTCTTCAGCCTCCTGGCCATCTGTAGAGATGAGGAGGTGTGTACAGATGTGGGCTCAGAGCAGAACAAACTACTTCTCTGAGCTCATATTTTTGGCAGGCACCGATTTCACCTTCACCCACCAGAAGTAAAGAAGTTATCAGCCTTGTCTCCTCCCCACCTTCCCCATATCTGCCTTTCCTCCTGGCTTTTCTAGAATGCTTGTCACCATATCTACTGAAGTGCATTTATTACTTGTCTTAAAATAACAGGTTTTTGTAGAGAGAGAAAAACTTCAGGTCTTTGTAAGGGAACTCCAGACACAGAGAAATTAAATTGTGTGGTAAATCACCAGCAGAACCTGAAAGTGGCCAAATGCTCCCCTTAAATACCTCAATCTCCAGAGCGTCACTGGATGGAATGCTCACAGTCACTTTGAGCCTGTGATGCACATCGCATCACGTTCCTGGTTACCATGCGTAAGAAATGCTACTTTTCAAGCCTATGGAGGCCCAGGGATACACCCACCCCTCTTTGAAGCCATCCGAAATCCAGCCGGTAGAGCTGATCAAGAAACAAATTAAGTCTCCATACGATTAAAGTATTGGACAGCGTGACCGGGTAACCAAAGCAGCCCTAATCTATCTGTTAAGTCCAATTATACAGACATCAAATCAAGAGATCATGAGGCATTAGGACGTAGTATAGCTGCTTACCAAACACTTTTAGCTCTCTGAAAAGATGACAATCCCTAAGAATCTATGACGTGGAAACGGTGCTCTTCAAAGCTGAGGTGGGGACACATCAGTTCTTGGCCATTTGTTTTCCTCTCATCTTCTGTTGAGCTAAACTAGCTATCAGAGCAAAGGGAAAGATATTAGGTTTGGAAGCATAGGAGAGGTAGAAGTACGAATGTTCTAAGCCTCTGTGCCATATGAATTTTCAAGGTAATTCCAGCAAGTATCTGAAATTACATCTGAGAGCTCATTTCTCAGTCCAGCAATGTCAAAAGTCTTTCTGAGGCAAACAAGATGAGCCCAAGCTCCTTCACTTTAATTAGACTCCAACTGCCACCTCCAATAGGTTTTCAGGTGGGATTTTGGGCTAGTTTACTTATAGGGGGGGGAAAAAATCCCCAGTTCTCACCACACTTATTGTTCAGGAAAGGAACTGCAGAAGCCAAGAGCTGAGGCCATATGAATTTTTCTCTCTCTTAGTTTCAGGGTGGGGAGTTAAGCAATTAACCTAAATTAAACAATTAACCTAAAGCACTGCTAATTTACATTAACAGAAGATCCCACCGGGGCACACGGTTTATGTCTTTATATAAAAAGAAAAAAACAATAGCTAGTCAGGTCTGTAGAACACCCCTGCGCTAGTAAAGTACAGTCCAGCCTCTCACTGATGTACTGTAAAGTCAGCCCAGGTTTGTCTCCGGGATGCAGAACTACCATGTATGACAATACCGAGCTAAACACTTCCTAGATTTTCATGGATACCAATCCTCAATTCTCTCTACAGGCACTTAATAGTCACCTCTATTGTCCTTTACGGATTCCTTGCAAGCCCTTCCTTTCAGCTCTCTTACTTAGAATCCCATGTTCTGTACTCATCCCATCCCAGCTCAGCTTTCCAGTGGTTACACGTATTCCTTGGTACCTCACACTACATCTACAGCTCCCCCTTCTATTCCAGTCTTTTCCATTAAAGCAAATATTCAAACTACCATACTATGCATACAGAAATCAAGCAGAGAAGTACGAAACCCAAAGAGGGCCAGCGAGCAAACCACAGTACCCCGCAGCCAGAGAAAAAGAACATGCTTCCATATGCAAAAAGCTGCCCCTTCAGCACAGAAGTATTAAAAAAAAAAAAGGAATAAATAACTAGTTCTTCTTCTTGTCTTCATACTGGATAACTGCTGCTTCTCAGAACCTCCTGCAGCAGAGCCAGATGATCTGGCCAGGCAGGCTGTGCGGCTGCTGACACTCCCCACAGCACCACAGTCACACTTAGGACCAGATAATTAACACCACATAAATAGCTGTTACTTAAATTCAACTCCGAATTGGACGACTGAATGTTAACACATGTTAGTCAGCGCTTTCAGACCCACTGATAACATGTTATTTGTCTCTATGGTCAACAAAAACAGCCACAACCCAATCCCATTCGTCTTATCTGCATAAGGTTACAGCATCAGACCCTCTCTGATCACACTGCAGTCTGAACAGAAACACAGCCCAGCTTCCCTCGGGCTCCCACAGAGCAAAGAATTCAAATGCCTTTTGGTTTGGGGTTTGGTTTTTTTTAAACTTTTTAATACAAGCTCTAATTTGTTTTTTAAATAGGCTGATCTTAACTGTATGCTTTCATCCAGTCTCCAGGTGATACATTCAGTACAACCATTCAATGTCTTGCGAACAGGCTGTAAAAAAAACCCATTTAAGCGAAGTACCTTCTTTATTCAGGTATACTCCAGCCAACGATTTTAAGACTTGACCTATTTCAACAATGGCAACTGGATTCAGAGGGGTGCAGCTTCGTACGCTATTTTTTAAGCGCAAGGATGAGGACATTCAAGAGAGACACCATGTTTATGGAAAAGGGTAAATGGGCTCATGGTAACACTGCTTTGGCTGCTCCACCATAACACAAACCAGAACCACTCCACACCCTGCACAAGGAATGCAAATTTTTCTGCCTCCTGCAAGATTAACCATGACTCAACGCAGTCCAAAGTTACAGGACCCGTCCCTTTTCAGACATGGAATAAAACGGTGTATTGGCTTCACAATATCAATGGCACTAGGAAGGACCATTCTGTGGCACAGTCTCACTGGATGAAGCCAGCAGCGTCGCAAACCCAGAGGAACCTGCCCCCAGCCTCCAGCTGCCGCTCTGCCAAAGCTCCCGGTGAGAAACCCCCAACAGTCATTTCCAAACTGATGCTTCCTGGGCTCCACAGGCACCTGCAGTCTGTTCCTGCTTTCCCAGGAGGGCAGACACTGCCAGCTGGGAAATAGGATGAGGGGAAGACTCTGCTCAAGGTTATAATCAGCTGAATTAATCCAACAGCTTGGGAGAAACATTCCCACCTGGAATGTCACGCCTGTGTCTCAGAGAATACTTAAAGACACTTCAGGGCCCAGTACTTAAAACGCTGTGCTAACACTCACATTTGCTGTATTACAAGTCAAACAAGAAATGTATTTAATGAAAGCATCTCCCCTGCCAAGAATCTGAGGAAAGAGAGAAGTGAAGGCCTCACAAATCCATTTGCCCTTTTCTGCTCCTGTTACGGTGCAATTTTTAAGAGGCAACATCAGTTTCTCACCACCGAGTTCATTACTGTCAAGCCAAATGCCAAGGTTGGCTTCAATCACTGTTTCCTGTCTCCAGCACTCACTACAAAGTTTAAGATCTAAAAATCTTAATTTTCTAAGGATTCTTCTGGTTCTGTGATGTCTCATTATTACCCACCAGCACGAGTCTTCTTCTCAAGCAGATAGCCAAACATTTAATTTTCCAATAAAGTCAATTTAAAATAAAGAAGCAGCAAAATCTAGTTTACTGTGCTAGCCAGACACACCCCAATTTTGTCTTAAGCGTACAATTAAGAGCAATTTAATTCCCCTATGTAGATATTGCATGAGAGAGAAGCATTACTGTAAGAAGAGCTTAGTAGTGTTGGTACACAAACCTTACGACAGATAAATTAGAGCCTACTAAACCAGCATATAATTTACATTTTGTTATGTCAATCATGAGTAGCATCTTGAGGCTCTTAAATAGCACACCCGACCACAACACAAGAGAACTAATTTAAATCAACCCATGTGGCAGGATCACTCCGGCTTCCACAATCCCAGAGATCCCCTCAAGTGAGTGAGCAACTGGATTTCATGTGATCATCCCTCTTGAACATCCATTTAAATCTTTAATTTATGAAAATATTATGGAACTGGCTAGAGAAAAAGCAATGAAGTAAAACAAGGGCTTGGGGTCTGTAGCCCACAGCCCTCCCAACTGGAGAAGCTAATCGGCACACGTGCAGGTGACCCCGTAACACAGCAGCTCCACAGAACATCCACACCTCGGATCGCTCCTTGAGTTCTTGGTTTCAGCCAGCAGAGGAGCAGGGAGAGAGCAGCCCCGGAACGTGCTTCACATGCCCTTCAGCAAAACAAATGACATACCCTGAATGTCTCCTTGTGTCTCTCCTATAACCAGCACCAGGGCTACATTCCTGTACCGCTCAGGAGATGAACAGAAAGGTCAGGAGATGCACTGCCAGCTTAACCATCAACACAAGGCAACAGACCAACACAGAGTGGGATCCAAGAATTCCCCCAGTCCTCTTTCATTTCTTGATGCTTAGAATGAGAGGACCAGAAACGCAAGACTATTTAGCTACAAAATAAAGTCCAAAAACCCAAAGTGCAAGAAGTTTATGGTAATTCACTCACGTTCCTGCACTTACTTTTTCTTAACAGGACAAGAATTAAGGTTTTCAGAAAAGCTAACAGTAACACTATCCCTCTGCGAGTTGACACATTCCGTGTGCCACTGGCTGGGTCTTCGCTGTGAATGCTCACGGAAAGACTCGCACACGAGAAGGAAAAACTACACAAGTGCCAAGAAATGCAGAAGTCAGAAAATATTTCTTCTGGTCTTGTAGCTTGTATCAATTATCGCTTTTAATAAAAAATATGAGCGAATATTTTGGGTTGGCCAGCTTAGGCTTCCATTTCCTTAAATACGAAGTACGAACTTTCCATCTGTCAAATCACGCCGCAAGTACAACAACAGTACTCAAACTAGAATTTCTGCAGAAATGTTTGAGACTTGCATTTTTCTGCTATTTCAATCTGCATGCTGCTTTCAACTGGATTTTTCCTTTCAATTCCACCGCTGCAGCGTACACAGCAGTCAGACGATCCCCACTTGCCAATATCGCTCAGTTTATTGCAAATCCAGGATGTCACATCAGCCAAGCGCTCCTCGTGTGCATGGTTAGAACAGGGAAGGCCTCCCTCCCTCCCCCAGCCTCAGGCCAGAGCTACAGAAACCAAAACACTGTGCTAAAGTCCTCTGCTGGCGTGGCCAGACTCACCCCAAGTCCTAACTCACCAAGAGAGAGAGTCAGCCTAGTGCAGGGTAGAACCTCCGTGCTCGCTCTCAGAGCAGCCCATCTCCAGGTACCTTCCTCTCAGCCGCCCCCATGTGCTCTCAGCTCACACTCACTGTTTTCACTGTTTCATATTGACAGTCGGACACGTCAACCGCTCCCAGGTGTGTGCTCCTCACCACAGCACGGACAAGGCTCTGCAAAGCCCTCTTCTGTGTTTTAACTGACTCTTCAACAACTGTGCTCACAGTGGCTTCTTATACACTGGAAAGCTTCTTAACCAGCCCAGGCACTTCTCCCTTTCCCGCACGGACAGGCTCAAAGAGCTCTATTTACATCCCAAGTTACAAAGTTCAGCCGCTTCCAAAGCAACATGGAAATAGTGCAGCTTTTATGATTCTACAGTGAGGTTTTTTTCACAACACCAAGCAGCTTCTTAGACCACTTTTTTTTTATTATTATTATTATTTCCAAACCGGATTTCACAGTCCACCCACAGGCCTTTGAGGAGCATTAACCAAGGGGCTTCAAAGGGAAAGCACTCTGCAACCTTAAGCATCGTGTTACTGAATGAGCATCCACGGAAAAAAACACCAGAAACAAGAATTGCTGAAATCTGCATATGCAGAGTTCGACCTCCTTTCTCTGATGCTCGGGCACAGTGTGCCTCCTGTCATCCTCTGTGTTGACTTTCCGTTTGCTTGCCCTCTCTTCTGATTTGCTTCCGAATCTTTGTTATGAAATCAATCACGTCTGAAACTCTTCTAAGACAAACCACCACTCGCTTCTTCAGCAACATTCACACCAGTTATCGCCTGGGGCTCCCCAACACAAGTATTTCTGGACAGAATCTCCTTGCCAGCTCCCCAAGAAATTAAGTCCTAGGCTTCTACCTTGCATTTAGCCCACAGACCACTTGGAGCAAGGACTGGAACTTCATCAGCATCTTCTTTGTGGAGAGACACCAACACTGCCAGTAGCTCAGTACAGTGATCTGCTTGTATGAAAAACCTATGTGAATAAAACCCCTTCCTAAGAACAGGAGTGAGAGAACTGTCAAAGATGAAAGATCCTACTAAAAATTCCAAAGCGGGTCTTGCACCATCAACAACAAGAAACAGAAAACCAAACACACTAAAACCTTGTTACTGGCAATCCTTACCCACTCTGATCCCCATCTCCCCTTTCATTGCACACCAGCATGAAGCAGAGGACAAATCACTGGAAAGTTCCATAGCGAAGAAAACGGCACGTGCCAAGAGCTTCTAGAGGCAAGTCCAACCTCCTAAACGTGACCCAAAATTCAGTAGAAGCTACAGTCAGCCCCAGTCTGCTGACTGGGATCAGTTCTTTCTCTTTCCACTGGCAGGAAATCACGCAATCCAGCTCTCACAAACCTGGATGGCCCATCCAAGAGGTGAGCTACCCAAATTCTTGGAAAACGCTTTTGCTTTTCAGAGACTACTGGCTATGACCTTGTGCAAATAAAGGGACACAGCAGCACGGCCCTTACAGACCCTGCCAGGCTTCCTCCCTTCCCAGCCCAGATGTTTTGGTTCCAAGGCCTCCCCTCCACGTACAGGCAGCACTTTTCCTTCTTCCTTCCTCCCTGCAGACACTTGGGCCCTCTCTGCCTGCACAGTTGCTTCCTCTGGGTCTCTCCAAAGCGGTTAGAACAGCTTCACAAAGAAAATAACAGCATCTTTTGCACACAACCCTTCCTTCTCCATTCTTCCCAAGGATGTCCAAGTGTTTTGCATGAATGAAGGAAATTATTTTCATTTTCTGTCCTTACCCTAGAAGGCCAAGTTTCGAATGCTCACGGCAGCTCACAGCTATTTTAATTTAAGTTAAATTAAAATAGTTGGGATATTCAAGTTAAACTTGCAGAAACATTTTCAGGGACTAGAGCTCTGAAGTCCCTCGGCGTTCCCGTCAACAACACCAGTTTAAGCCTCTCTTTACTTTGGCCACGCTTGGAATTTCTAAGTTTTCAGGACAAAGCACAATAAAACTTTCACGAAACGTTTACAAACTACAGGAGGGAGCAAAGAGGAGAGCAGCTCAGCCCCAAGCAGGACCTCATTTCTAGCTTCTCTGCCTCCTGCCTGGATCGCGCCCTCTCTGGCTTGGGGCACCTTCTCCTCCCCAAATCTCACGGCGCCGGTTTGAGAGCCGCGGAAAGAAATAATAAGCCATTTGGGTAGGTAACGCGCACGGGGGGTGCGACGCAGAGCCCCAGTTCGGCTCCGGGGAAGGAACCCGCCGGTTAACCATTAACCCCTCTGGGCCGAGCCGAGCCCCAGAGCGCAGACAGGGACCTGCCAGCCCCGTAAGGGGCAGGGCGACTCCCGACCCCCCGCGGGAAGGGGGGCCCTGCGCCCCCAGACCATGCCCCATCGAGACAGCTCAACCCCCTCCCGGTGCCCTGCAGGGGAGAAACGGGAGCCCCGAGCCCCCCCCCCCCCCCCCGCGCAGGTGAGCGCTGAGCCCCGCAGGAAGAGGGGTCCCTGTGCCCCTCGGCAGAGATGAGCGGCGCCCCCAGCCCCCGGGTGCCCCGAGAGCCCTCCCCCCCCGAGCCTCCCCGGCCGGTTAGCGCCGCGCAGGTGGCACAAAGAGACGCCCCGAGCCCACCCGCCGCGCCCCTCGGGAGAAAGGGGGAAGAAGCCGAGCGCCCGCCCCGCGCCCCCAGCTCCGGTGAAAGGAAAGGAGCGTCGCCGGCCGCCCCCTCCCCCGCCGCTCACCCCGCTCGCCGCCGGCCCCGTGGCGGCTCCCGCGGCCCCGCGGCTCCCCCGGTCCGCAGCGGCGAGCGGGGCGCGGCACGTGACGGCGCCCGGCGCGCCCATAGGCTGCGGCCGCGGGCAACGTGCGCCCGCCCCCTCCCTGCACCTGAGAGAGCGCCTTACGCACACTGCGTAGCGGCAGCCCGCCGCTTCCTCC
>JAUMJK010001496.1:0-101379 GCA_033558105.1 Coccyzus lansbergi | reverse complement strand
TTTCAGGGCACGCCATGCAGGCTGGGCAATTTTTTTTTTGTTATACCATATTTAGTTTTGATCCGTTTGTTGAACCACTTTAAACTGCTGTCTCGCACCCCAGTTGCCTTTAAATAACTGTGTGCCATGTATCTAGGAGAGGACACAAAGGGTATATCATAGAATGGTTTTGGGTGGAAAGGAACCTTAAAGATCATCGAGTTCCACCCCTGCTATGGGTAGGATCATAGAACAACCAGGCTGGAAGAGACCCATCGGATCATCGAGTCCAACCATTTCTATCAAACACTAAACCATGTCCCCTCAGGACCTCATCTACCTGTCCCTCAAACACCTCCAGGGAAGGTTGAATCAACCACCTCCCTGGGCAGCCTATTCCAATGCCCAATGACCCTTTCTGTGAAAAACTTCCTCCTAATCTCCAGCCTAAATCTCCCCTGAAGGAGCTTGAGGCCATTCCCTCTCATCCTGTCCCCTGTCACTTGGGAGAAGAGCCCAGCTCCCTCCTCTCTACAACCTCTTTTCAGGTAGTTGTAGAGAGTAATGAGGTCTGATACAAGCATCCTGGCTTGTATCAGAAATGGTGTGACCAGCAGGTCCAGGGAGGTGATTCTCCCTCTGTACTCAGCACTGGTGAGGCCGCTCCTTGAATCCTGTGTTCAGTTGTGGGCCCCTCACCACAAGAAGGACGTTGAGGCTCTGGAGCGAGTCCAGAGAAGAGTAAAGAGGCTGGTGAGGGGTCTGGAGAACAGGCCTCAAGAGGAACGGCTGAGAGAGCTGGGGGTGTTTAGCCTGGAGAAGAGGAGGCTGAGAGGAGACCTCATTACTCTCTACAACTCCCTGAAAGGAGGTTGTGGAGAGGAGGGAGCTGGGCTCTTCTCCCAAGTGACAGGGGACAGTACCAGAGGGAATGGCCTCAAGCTCCGCCAGGGGAGATTTAGGCTAGAGATTAGGAGGAAGTTTTTCATACAGAGGGTCACTGGGCATTGGAATAGGCTGCCCAGGGAGGTGGTTGATTCACCTTCCCTGGAGGGGTTTAAGGGACGGGTAGATGAGGTGCTGAGGGACATGGTTTAGTGTTTGATAGGAATGGTTGGACTCGATGATCTGATGGGTCTCTTCCAACCTGGTTGTTCTATGATTCTATGAATTCCTCGGTAGGTTTCTTGCATCCCCTTCAGGTACTGGAAGGCCACTATAAGGTGTAAGGTTATTATAAGGTTGAAGGTCACTGTAAAGTCTCCTCAGAACCTTCTCTTCTCCAGGGTGAACAACCCCAACTCTCTCAGCCTGTTCTTGCACAGGAAGTGCTCCAGCTCTCACATCACCCTTGTTGCCTCCTCTGTGCCCACTCCAACAGCTCCATCTCTTTCTTATGTTAATTCCAGCTCTGGACACGCTACTCCAGATGAGGTCTCACACGGGAGGAATAGAGGGGCAGAATCGTGTCTTTGGGGCAGCCCAGGATACTGTTGGTTACCGCGCGGTGGCTGCCGGGAGCGGTAGTTTGGAAGCTCCCCCCACACACCCCCACGCGCCGCCCGGCCTCGCGAGACGAGCGTGTCTTTCAAACCGGCCAATGGAGAGGTTGCTATGGCTCGAACCGGCCAATGGGAGGGCGAGGGCGCGGGCGATTTAAATCCCGCCTGGAGCCGCCCCGGCTAGAAGGCAGCGTGCGCGCGGGCGGGAGAGGAGCGCAGCGCAGGTGCTGGGCCCTGGCGGGAGGAGCGGGAGGGCCTCGCTCTGTCTGGTGGGATCTGTCGGCTCTACCGGCGTCCCCCTCGGAGCTTGGACGGGCCTGGGACCCGCTAGAGTCGCTCGGGTGGGGGGGACAGCGCCGTGCGGGTGTGAGGCGCCGTGGGAGGGGCGCTTCAGGCCTCGCCGCAGCCAGGGCAGCAAGGGAGGGGGTTCTGCTCCTCAATTCCTCTTTTGTGAGGCCTTATCTGGAGGATGGTGTCTGGTTCGGGAATTATCAACACAAAAAGAAGATGGAGCTGTAGGAGCAGGTCTAGAGGAGGAGGCAGGGATGGTCTGAGGGCTGGAGCACCTCCTGTATGAGGACAGGCTGAGAGAGTTGGGGTTGTTCAGCCTGGAGAGGAGAAGGCTCCAAGGAGACCTCATTGCTCTCTACAACTACCTGAGAAGAGGTTGTGGAGAGGAGGGAGCTGGGCTCTTCTCCCAAGGGACAGGGGACAGGACAAGAGGGAATGGCCTCAAGCTCCACCAGGGGAGGGTCAGGCTGGACATTAGGAAAAAATTTTTCACAGAAAATGTTATTGGGCATTGGAATAGGGAGGTGGTTGATTCACCTTCCCTGGAGGTGTTTAAGGCACAGGTAGATGAAGTCCTGAGGGACATAGTTTAGTGTTTGATAGGAATGGTTGGACTCAATGATCCAATGGGTCTCTCCCAACTTGGTGATTCTATGAGACCTTAGAGCGATTTTCCACAACCTGAAAGGAACCTACAAAAAGCTAGGAAAAAACTCTTCATAAAGGCTTGTGGCAATGAGATTAGCGGGATCAGGTATAAACCAGAGAGGGGAAGACTTAGACTAGACATTAAGAAGAATTTCTTCACCATCGGAGTGGTGAGAGACTGGAAGTTTGCTTGGGGTCATGGTTTAGTAGTAGGCAGGTATGGTTGGAGTTGGTCTCAAAGGTTTTTTCTGACCTAATTGTTCTAGGATGTGTGTGCTGTTTATGGGAAGGAAGACCAATCTTGCTTCTAAATGCAGTGACTCTAATAGTATTTTATGATGCTTCCAGCCACAAACAATGTATGCATGTTTATTGCTTTTATGTTAAGGCTAGAGCTTGATCCAACACCTTAGCATTTAAAGAGACTGTGATTTGGTTACTGATATCTTTGATCAAGACAGAGGATGTTCTTGTATCTAATACAGACAGGTGTGTCTTGTTCTCAAGTGTTGATCCTGGGTTTTAACTCTTGTAGAGTAAATTTGCTGTTTATTTACTCTCTTTTCAGACTTCTTTCTTATCCGTCTTTCTCAAAAGCTAACAAGCAAGATGTCCACTAACGAGAATGCCAATACGACAGCAATTCGCTTGAACAGATTCAAGAACAAAGGGAAGGATACTACTGTGAGTATTTTCAAGCAATTAGCATTTTAACTCATCATCGTTTATTTTGAAATGAGTTGTGAAAGCCAAGAACTTATTATATTATGAACGTGTATCTTCCAGGAAATGAGAAGGCGGCGTATTGAAGTCAACGTAGAGCTGAGAAAAGCTAAGAAAGATGACCAGATGCTTAAAAGAAGAAATGTTAGCACTTTACCAGATGATGCCACTTCTCCCCTTCAGGAAAACAGGAGCAATCAGGTAAATACCTACTTGGAATGGGGACACCTGGAGGTTTTGCATGATAAGCTCGTGTATTAATTCCTCATGTTGCAGATGACACTAGAACATGAATGTTACCAACTGAACTCTAATGGACAAAACTTAAAATGTAGAAAAACTTAAAACTTGGATCCAAGAAGCTTTTAGTGGTTCAGATAACTATAGATAAAGCTGTAGCTGATGGGGTTTTGGAGTATGGTGAAGTGGTATAGTACTATAATAAAGGAAGTGGCTGTAAACTGGGTCAGTTAATGGGATTGTGTAGGAGGCCTTTGCAGTCATGAGAACACGTACATGGCTTTCCCAGCAAAGCATTAATGTAACTTTTTTTTTTTGCACAGGTTCCAGCACACTGGTCAGTTGAAGAAATAGTCAGAGGTGTTAATAGTACTAACATGGAGCTCCAGCTGCAGGCTACTCAAGCTGCCAGGTAAGGGGTTTAGAGGCAGCAGCTATGCAAGCTGCTAACTAGGCAAGGTAAAACAATTAACTTTTGAACCCAAATATTAGCAGCTATGGCTGTTTTCTCATCATAGAATTTTCAAAAACCTGAGCCACGATGTACAGTGTATAGTCAGGCTGAATTTAGCCGTTATTTTGTTAAAATTGCATGGCTTTTAAACGTTTAAAGTACCTGAACACTTCACTAGGGAGTAGTAATTCTAGTGGCTTTGACGTGGCAAGATGAACAGTAGTTTATTTTTAAACTCGGAGCTATAGAAGTAAAAATGAGTATTTTGTTATCCCAGATGTGCATTGACTGCTACTACTTGACTACAATATTGGAGTGCAGTGATCCACTGTAGAATGACATGAACACTAAGATGTCTGGGGTTTTAAATATGCCCAACTTTTCTGCTTTCAAATCTAAAATATTTAGTGGGCTTGTCTCTCACTGCTGCTTCTGGCAGTCATTGACCTTCTGTCTGCTGAGAAACCTCTAGCAATTCCGATGTGTTATGGCTCCTGCAGGTCTACTTTAGTTCAGTATCTGAACAGAACCCATCTTACAGTGAAGACATGGCAAAACCAGTGTTAACAGGGGGTTAGGAAACTAGGCTTCAGCTTGTCTGTAGTTCTTCATTGTCTTGTTTCTTTGCTTTCTCTGAATGTTAAGGCAATGTTCAACTTCTTTCTTTTAAATGAGTCTTTTTAGACTGATTATTGGAATCTATTCATATCTCTGCAGGCAAAAATAATGCTTTCTGTTTGTCTCCCTCCTTAGGAAACTCCTTTCAAGAGAGAAGCAGCCCCCCATAGACAGCATAATTCGGGCTGGTTTGATTCCCAAGTTTGTTTCCTTCTTGGGCAGAGCAGACTGTAGTCCTATTCAGTTTGAGTCTGCCTGGGCGCTTACCAACATTGCTTCTGGTACCTCAGAACAAACGAAGGCAGTTGTAGATGGAGGAGCTATTCCAGCCTTTATTTCCCTACTGGCCTCTCCCCACACTCACATCAGTGAGCAGGCTGTGTGGGCCTTAGGAAATATTGCAGGTATGTCCATATTCTTCTGCACAGCTTTGTTTCAGACCTCCTCCCTGACATAAATAGGAGGGCATGACATGTCCTGTAATGTGCTGAGCTGCTTGGGAACTCTGCCTTGATGCTTGTCAGGTGAAGACATGCTCAGGAATGTAGTGTGTGCTATGGACAACTCTGTCTTCAGACCTGGTAGATGTCTCATGCAGTACTTGGCGACCTGTGGGTTGCATTATGTGGATCACTTCTGTATTTCGGTTCAGTTTTCATAAAGCTATATAACCTACAACACAGGGCTTTTTCACACCTCACTCTGTTTTTGTGATTTATTGATGAGCTGTCCTCTGTAATTAAAAAGGAGAAGGGATGAACCAGGTAGCTCACATAATGGTGTGTATGATGGCTAATATCCCTTGCTTAGAAGAGTTACTCTGTGGAAGTGCTGTATGCTGAAGCTTCTCATACCCCTTTTAGGATTACTTGATCTAACAGTGTTGAGTCCCATTCTAAAAAAGAAAATCTAAACCAACCTGGTCAAAATTTTTCTTAAAGTCTGTCCTTTGAGTTTAAGAAAACCCTCAATTATTGAGTACTCTTTGTACCTTGCAATAGAATGGTGACTTCACCATAGCAGTATTTCGTCCTTTCTTTATCTAGGCCTTCTTATGCAGTAGAATTGGTCTCACTATGCAGTGATTCTCTAAGCCTGTGTCCCTCTACTTTGGTCTTCACTTGACTGTTTCTCTGGGTGTTTTGTTTTTTAGGGGATGGTTCTACCTACAGAGATATGGTTATTAAATTTGGTGCAATTGAGCCACTGCTGAGGCTACTTGCTGTTCCTGATCTCTCTTCTCTGGCTGTAAGTGTACAGTAAGATTCAAATAAAGGTTGCTAGCAAGTGAGCCTAAGAGCTCAAGTGACAAAACAATTACTAACCATTTATTTCAATTCTTGCAGTCTGGATATTTACGCAATGTTACATGGACCCTGTCAAACCTGTGTCGTAACAAGAATCCTGCACCACCCATAGAAGCTATTGAGCAGATTCTCCCAACTCTTGTTCGGCTCTTGCACCACGATGATCGTGAGGTGTTAGCTGACACGTGCTGGGCGCTTTCCTATTTAACAGATGGTTCCAATGACAGGATAGAAGTTGTAGTGAAGACCGGATTGGTGCCACAACTTGTGAAACTCCTGGGATGTAGTGAACTGCCAATAATGGTAAGCTGTCAAGTGTGCAGATTGCTGTTGTTTGATTGGAGTTGTGAATCAGACTGCCCTTAGAATAGTGTCCATGTAACCAAAGCATCTGATTTTGTGTCTGACTTGAGCTTCTCTCTTGCCTGGACACTGCCTCACATGAAGTGTAACCTATTGCTGTTGATGATTATCAAGCTGCTTAACATAAGCATTGGATTTAACACACAGGCCAGGCCAATAGTCACAGCCATTTACAACTTGCTTTTGATTCTTGATTTGTTGTTCCAAATCCGTGTTCTAGGCACCGTGCATACTATAATTATAGTGTAATAAAACTACATTAGCACTTTGGGGATGGTTTTCTCCAAGCTCTGTCGTGAGTAGTTGTTTGCAGATTGGCCTGGGAAGGTGTGCAGTATTAGCCTGCTTAATGTTAACGAGCGGCTTAAAGCTCATTGGTGTGTAGCACATTATGCTGTTAACTGTGAAGACTAGAGCAGAGTGAGGCACTGGGTGTGGCTCTTTTGGTTCAAATACAGATTGGATGATACTGGTTTTCCTGAGTACTATTTGGTTTTTTCCAGACTCCTTCATTAAGAGCCATAGGAAATATTGTCACCGGTACTGATGAGCAGACACAGATTGTTATTGACTCGGGAGCACTATCTGTCTTTCCAAGTCTCCTTTCTCATCATAAGAACAATATTCAGAAAGAAGCGGCATGGACAATGTCCAACATCACTGCGGGACGACAGGACCAGATTCAGCAAGTTATAGAGCATGGTCTTGTACCTTATCTCATTGGTATTCTGAGGCAGGTAAGTAAAAACTGTTTACAGCAATGAGGCCTTTGCTGCTACTACTACTGCTTGTGTTTAAATACCCTGCTTTTACCTTCACAGGGGGATTTCAAATCTCAGAAGGAAGCTGTGTGGGCTGTGACTAACTATACAAGTGGTGGAACAATTGACCAGATAGTGTATCTTGTCCAGGCCGGTGTTGTTGAACCTCTGCTGAATCTTCTCACAGCTAAAGACAGCAAAACTGTGCTTGTTATTCTGGATGCTATTTCTAATATATTCTTGGTATGTGGATCAAGTAAGACTCAATTATTGGCCAGGGCGTTGCTGGTGGTTATCCAGTAGCTGGTGCCATACCTCTTTCCTGAGGTTATTCCATGCTTTTTTTTTTTTCTTGCAGGCTGCTGAGAAGATTAATGAGACTGAGAAGCTTTGCCTCATGATTGAGGAGTGTGGAGGCCTAGATAAAATTGAAGCTCTTCAGTCACACGAAAATGAACAGGTGTACAAAGCATCATCCACTCTCATCGAGAAATATTTCTCAGCAGAAGTAAGTGGCTCTAGGGTGACTTTTCTTCAGTGTTTGCTTACTATTCTAGCACTACTGGGCTGAAATGCTACTGCTTTTTCAAAACTCTTTTCTTTTTCTTCCAGGAGGAAGAAGACCAGTGTGTTGTACCGGAATCTACTGCTGACAGCTATACTTTCCAGATTCAGGGCAATACTCCAAATACTTTCAACTTTTAAGTCTTGCACATGCTGCAACCACCGAGAAGTATTTTGGCATGCAGATGACTGCCACTTCTTTGTCTTAATTGTTCTTACTGTTTTACTGGGTTTTTTTGTGACCTGTAGCACTTTGTCTAACTGAAACATACTTGAACAGTTCAAAACTCTACGTATATGTGAATTTTCAACTTTTAACTTCATTCTTTGAAGCATCTGTTAAATACTTTTCTCTTCCTTGGCTTTTACTGTCCCTTTCAGGCAAAACAATGCAAATGGGCAATATGGGCTTCTGTCAAAGCATGAAGCCCCTACTCTGTGTAACCTTGTCGAAATCTATGTTTTACTTTCTTTTGCTGTAATCAATACACTGAGTAGGCTTTTAAAGTGGACTTATGTTTGAAGTTTAATAAAGTGATATCAGTACATCAAATTGAACTGTGTCAATTGCTTTCTCAAAGGACTGATAGGGTAAGTATACTTATGCATTTTACTTAAGGGCAAGAATGCTGGTCTAAACAGAGAGGTGATATTCTGAAGAGGGGGGCTGGTATGCTCCTCTCCCCCCTATTTTCTGTCTAGCAACTTTGTGTTGTTGCAGAACAAATGAACTGCTGCTTCTGTCTGCTTCTTGGAAGTGTGTTTAGTTCTACCTTGTTCATAACTGAATGAAATTGTCTTGGGCCTTTTGGAGAAATAGTTAAAGACTAAAATTACACTATTTAACTGCAAGTTAACAACTGTAGAGGAAGGGCAAGTAGTGCACTTAAGCAATTGTAAGTATGTTCAGGTACCCTTGGCACAGAGCCTAAGAAATGCTTTGAAGCAGTTGTCTGCTCTAAAAAGAAAAAAAAAAAATCAAGGTTTCCTTTTGGAATCTGTTGCCCCTCTTTGAAATCATTACTCTTGTTAAATGTGGTTGTGCAGGGTTGGGTTGTGAGGTGAGGAGAAACATAGACTTGTTTTCTGACTTTTTTTTTTGGAAAATATATTGAGCTGTTTAACCAGATCCTCAGAGGAGTTGATATCTGAATAGCTACGTTACTCCTAGCAGGGCAGTCAGGTTTTCAGGGCTATTTTTGTTCATAAGCATGACTTCTGCTGGACTTCAGATATGTCACTTCAGTATTGTATGTTGGGTATCTCTTTGGTATTCATGAAGTGGGGGCTAATCTATGGTGCATACAGTTTTCTTGCTTTCTCTAGGTCTCGATTCTAGGGTGAGAGTAAACTGGCTGGAGGCTGTTCCCAGCCCTGCTTCCCTTCTGTACTAAGGGGAAAGACTGCAGGTGGCACCCAGCACCTGCAGAAGAAGCTGTAGATGCTGTCAGACTGAGGGGCAGAACGTGTTGTCTAACACTACGGATACTGCAATGCCCTTGGGACCAGGTTCTGGTGTCATCTTAACAGTATCTGTGGAAAGAACCATCTGCCTTACCATGCTGAAGCCTTTAATGCTTTGGAGGAAGAAAACAGCCAAATATGGCCCTTATACATGTGTTGTAAAGCCTCGCCCATCCTTTGCTTTGTTGTTTTCAGGCCAGAGTGGGAGGTTTAACATCAGTTACAAAATCACGATTTTCCATGTCTGTAGAGAACTGGAAGAATTAGCCTACAAAAAAGCAATTATGCAGAGTTGGTTTTATTAAATGAAATAATTGCTTCTGCATACTTCGTGTTTGTGGGCTTATAAGGGCAATGAGTCGTGAAGTGTAATTCAGAATTCTTGAATAATTTCTCTCTGTAAAATCTGCATCTTCCAGCAGAGGGTGGTACAGGCAGCTCATGTTCTCCTTTCAGCATCAGAGGCTGGTGTGGAGTTTTCATCCAGCTTGGACTACTGCAATATGATGTACTTTATTTTCCTTCTAAGAAAATACTGAGATAAAATGTATTGGGGTACTTGTTACAGAAAACACCTATGTACTAATTCCTCAGTACTTGAACAGGTTAAATATTCAATGAGGTATATGCTTTTAAGAGCGGTAGCTCAGGGCACTGTTACTTTAAAAAAAAAAATCTTGCTTTAACTGCTTTGTAGCATGTACACAGTTAATTTTATGCTTCTGTCTTGGTCTACAGAAAAGGAGATGAGAATGCAGAACACTTGTTGAATAGTGTTACCTACCTTTTTCCTCTGAAGTACTCATTTCAGAATTATCTAATATACTGTTAATAACTGAATGCTGCAAACTCTTCTCTATGTGCCTGACAGCTCAGTGGCTTAATAATTAACTTTTCTGAGGATGGAGACTTTGTTTTTATCCAAGAAAAATGTGTTCAGCCTGTTCACCAATGAGCCCTGTTCTTGGCAGTATGTGTTTCCACAAGCAGCAAGCTACGGTGATCATGAGTAAGCGACTGGGGTGAGTCACTCCTTATTCTAAGAAAATGCAAACTATTTCTGAGGTTAGGATCACGGTCACCCGTTAGGCTGTGCCTCTAGCTTTAAAAAGCACTCACAGGAAAAAGGGAGAAAATTGTTGTTTTTCTGGTTCTTGGGGTTTTTTGGTTGCGGGGGGGTTTTATGTTGCCTAGCCAGATTTAAGAGCTAGCCTTCTTTATTTGGCAAATGCCTAATTGAGAGCGAGGGCTGGAATAAATGTCTGGTGGCCTGGGTGTCAGCCTGCCAACTCCTCTGTGCTGAGAGCAACAATAACAGACCCCTGCTGACATCAACTGGCTTGGAATGCAGTTGTTGCTAATGCTACTTTATCTGTGGAGCGATGGCAAGATTTCAGTCTAGTATCTCAGCAAACGTAACCATCTCTGTAGTTCTGTTGCTGGCAGAGGCTGCCTGCCTGGTTGCTTCCACTCCTGTTTCCAGAGATGCTGGAGTCAGAAAGCAGAGCAGAGGCTTTGCAGTCCTGTTCTTCAACAGCCTTTCTGTTCACTTTCCACGAGGGGAGGAACAATTTGAACTGTGAAAAAGCTAGAAATAGTTAAATTAAGAGAAACCTATTCTTTATTTCCTTGTGATTTAGGATGTGGAATATTCTCTTAAGTGAAGCTGCTTCCTGCTGCTCCATACAGAATGATTTAAATTGCACAGAACTGCATGGTGGAGTATCAGTAAAAAAGAACAGCTGTAAGTTTGCAGGAAACGGAATTCACTAGCCAACAATATTTCACCCATCTCTTCTGTTTCTAAATCTATTTTGCAGCAGAGCAAACTGCAATACAAGACTGTTATCCGCAGACATGCAGAATCGACCTGCTAGAAGTAACGTGGAGCCTGGGAATCCTGATGTCCATTCCACTAGTCAACCCGTGGCACCTCTGGTTATGACTATTCTTTTACTGACTATAGGATTATCCCAGCAGGATTGAGTCTCTTTTATGATAAGGTATGGCTTAACATTTAAGCATAGAACTAAAACTTGGGAATGTGTATAATCTGAGAAAAAAGTACTGCTGTTCAAAACAGAAGTAAGGAATGAAGGCTAATTGCGACTAGTGATATTTAGCCTAGAGAGGAAAAGGTTGGCACTCACTCAAAATCTATCGTGAAACAAATTAACACTTTAGCCTAAGTCAAAAACTTAAGCTTAACTCGTCTTTTGGGGAATGTGTTAAGAGAAAGGTGGAATTAGGTGACCCCTGTTAATGTTGGGAGACTGTACCTGATCAAATCACAGATTTTGGGAAAAAACGGCATTCCTAAGAATACTTGAAGACATTCACTGTTTGGAAAAACCCTTCCTTCTTATGGATCCTTAGCATGGCACCGGTATGAGTCAGGCAGTAACTCAGCTAAAAGAGAATTGATTTACCCAGAGTTTTGTAGCCCTTCGTACAGACTAAGGGTCACTAGATTCCAGTCTAGTTTCTGACTGTGGAGCATTGTCTGTCTCAGACTGGCTCCAGGAAACGGATGCTTTTCCACAGAAGCCGGAGGATTTCGTGGAAGAGCTGTGGCCTGTTTCCAGGCTGCAGTTCACCCACGGCCCTAGGGAGTGTCTTTAGAGGGAGGGAAGTGAAGTTGGGATGAGAAGAGGAGAGAAAAATTAAAGCAAGGTGAAGAAAAATCCCGATTATTCTTATTAAGCAGAACTTGTTTGGTCACAGTAAAATGCTGTGCTAATCGTTTGAATAAAACATTGGACCAAATCAAGAAGGAACGTCAATTATACACCAGGAAAGGAGTTTCAGTTGACTGACAAGACTAAAAGCAGTAATCAATGGCACAGGGTTCAATGGGGGAGAGGCTGCATTACACCTATGAGTTCAACGAAAGATGCAGTATAATGAGGAAATGTTCTACTTTTTTATATCTTTCTCCATTTCTCCATCTTCTAAAGGAGTGTGTGTGTCTATATACGTATGTGGAATCATAGAATAGTTTGGGTTGGAAGGGACCTCAAAGCCCATCCAGTTCCAATCCCCTGTTGTGAGCAGGGACACCTCCCACTGCATCAGGTTGTTCACAGCTTCATCCAACTTGACCTTCAACACCTCCAGGGATGGGGCAGCCACCGCGGCTTTGGGCAACCTGGGCTAGTGGAACATAGATAGTGGAAAGGTGCCTGATTTGTCACTTGTAACAGATTGTTTTGTGTCCAGGCTCACGGTGGTAAAATAGCTGTAATACCAGGCACATGTAACTGTGCTCTGTGGGCATGTGGAAAATTGGATGTACAAAGTTATCAGGAAATCTTGAATAATTTCCAAGGCGCATTTCCATCATCCAAGTCACTTCATTTTTACCCACTATGTGAAACAGATGTAAAAATAGCCCTTTCATCAGTGGATTACTACACAGAGTTGGGCTGCAGAGTTCCAATTCTGTTCAAAGCAATGCTGTGAAATCATTTGCAGAATGTTGCTGTTAATCAGAAGCAGCAAGTTAACGTTATGTATCCATCTCTCCTCCCGCCCCCAGCTCCCCTTCCCAATTCTGAGCAGGAAATGATACTTGGATGGCGCTCAGCATACTAACTTTCTGGATAGACTCTCTAGGAATGAGGAGGGACTTGAATTCTCTCCATATGTCATTTCCTTCCCCCTAATGGCTAAAAGAAAACATTGCTGCAGTCCATATAACTTAAAATGCAGAGAACATTACCAATATGAGAAAAAAAGTAGTGGGGTGGGACGGGCAGGAGAGCCACATTCCACTTCTGAAGAACTGCTGTGCAAAATTTGCGTTGGAATAAGTAGGGATCTTTTTCTTCTGTGTGTAAGGAAGATTGTTTGATATAGTTCCTAAAACTGAAGCTTTTGTCCCATCTGTACTTAAGCGCATATTAACACCTGCAGTCCGTGGCCAGACATGGATTAGAAAAGGAAAACTTAAGTAGAGGAGGAATGGTAACAACTGTGTGAGATTGAAATCAAGTCAGAAAGCAAAAACGGAGGCGATTGAGGAAAACTGGCAGCGGGGATCTAATAATTCCTAATATAACCACTTTTGATAGCAAATAATCCTAGAAATTACTTAAAAATCAGGGGATTAGCCCACTCCTGCAGACAATTTTTGTCCAGACTGCCTTTAAAAACTCTGCAATCAGCATAACCAACAGCATATGCAGATATCTCACTGCTGCAAAATACAAAATTGGATCTGCCGTATTGCCCAGCGGATTTGCAGCTGTCAATAGAGTTCAGAGTGCTAGTTACAAACAGAAAAACCTACCCAGGGCTAAAGATGACAAACCCACCCATTTAACTAATTGGAAAGCTTACTTCCTTATAGCCAACCAGCCACGTGTTAGGCTAGAACTGGAACATAATCTCTTTCTAGCAAAATAATCCAAATGTTTGTTAGATTTGCAGCAACCAGACTGCGCAAGGTGCTTTGCAGAATGAATGAGTGAGGACATTTTCTTACCTGCCCTGGATTTTGCAGCCAGTGAGTGAACATCTATGCACAGGAGCTGGCTGCATCTGCTAAAAGGAAAAGGAAAGAAAAAAAACCCCATACGTTTTGTTCAATTCCATTTTTAAGGGTTTTGGGAGAGGAATCAAAGAATGATTCAAGACACATGGTGACAGATTTTGCTTTGGGTTACTTTTAGCACTTCTCCAGACCCACTAGCCTACTTAAATATCCATGCTGTTCTTCTCTGGTATGCAGCCCTGCTTTATGATTTCTAGGACAAAATAAATTGAGAGATAACTTTATCTTAAATCCTTTCAAATTGATTTCACAGTGGTCTTGTGGGTGACTCTGTTAAAGCACAAAAGAAGCTGGTACAGCTTGTGGGATGGGCTTGGTATTCCTGCAGTTCACAGAGTGCTAGGAAAAGGATTTTAAAAAAAAAAAAAAAGAATAAGAAGGGATTGCTGTGTTTATTGAACCTACAAATGCTTTTGTGTCATGATTGATCTTACTTATAGCTTTAATTTTCATGTAACGTTTATAAATGCCTAGAGACTTCTTAATGTAAGACAGAGCAGAGTGCTTCCAAAGGCAGTTAGCCTGGGTTCTTCTCAGCAGCTCACAAAACCCCCGTGAGCATATGTGGTATGTGCAGTTTAGGATAGCTCAGTCTGGATCTTTGTGGTTGCTCCCCCATGGCAGAAAATAACTATTTTATGGAGTTAAGGCTTTGTTAGCTCTTCTTGTCTTTGAACATTGCAGTTTCAATTGCCTTATAATTTGACAAATCTCCGGGAATTAAGTGTCTCTTGAATGGAAATCTTTGAAAGTAGCTTGTGTGAGACATGAAAAACTTTTCATTTGCTTGAAGAAACATAGAAAATCACAACAGCCATCACCTGGTAGTTCTAAGAAGTTTACGCTGAGATGCTTGCTTTCTCTGCCAGTATCAGGTAAGCAGAAGCATCTGTCCCCAGCCCTGTTGCCTCTCTGTGTCGGTATTTGTCTCAAACAGCCACAGTCCCTGCAACAGGTTAGATTGGAATAAACAAGTCCTCTTTAAAACCTCTTCAATAACCCCTAACGTGGAATTCTGCAAAGCTAGAAATATGAGGTTTTAATCCCTGAATATCCAGATAAGTAATGATGGCCAATAAGAGCAAGCTAATTAGGCTGCATTATTAAGGCTTATCAGATAATGCTCTAGGGGGTTTCGGTGTCAGGAAAACATCTCTATTTTCCTTGGCTGTGTGGATAGAAGGTGCCTCACAGAACATTTTTCACTTCGTTCAAAGCTTTAAATAGTGGCTGTGGCACAAGTAAGATGTTAACCAAGCAGTCCAAGAGATGGATGCAATGTGGCAGCTACTTTCCACTGTATCACTGCACATCAGCAGTGTCCTAGGGATGAATTTACAGTAGCAGGACTGAGTCAGCTTTGGGCATCACTGTCAGTGGCACCTTCCCTCGCTATCAGCATAATTAAGACTTGGAGAGACGGTGTAGGAGAGTTTACAGTTCATTTTTTGCAGACAACAGAATTGTGATTTCAAATTGATGCAGGACCACGTGGGAGTAGGAAATATTAGAGAAGGCTTGGTATTCCTTTAGTGGCTAAATAATATGTCTTGGTCGAAAACAGCGCTTTGTCAACTCTCTTAAATGCTTGTTTGGGCTGACAGTCTCCCAAATAACACTTCATTTGTCGGAAGCTGCGTACCACTGGGACAAATTCACTGTGTCAAGTTGAATCAGGCAACGTCCAGAGTCGGATGTTGTTGTACAGTAGTAAATTCGTGATGCGTGTCACTCAGAGGGGACTGTTTCCAACTGTCTTATTCTGCAAGGTCTTTTAAGAACCTATTTAGATCAGCCAAATAAATCTGAGGATGAAATTCTACGGTTGCTTCATTCGCAAAGCAACTGGGGAAAGTCCTGCAGAGCAGTTGCGTGAGGGAACGTGCGGTTCTTCAGGAAACTAGTAATTTCAATTGGAATACTTAGCATCTAGCTCTCAGAGCTCTTGGCAAAGCCAGTCATCCAAGAATCTGGTAAAGAAATTGTATTAGCAACAGTATTTTATGGGTAAATAAGTGGAAATCATGGAATAATAAAAGAAATAACTTTCAGAAATAGACCTTTCTGGCCCAGGACTTTGGAAGACCCGGTTTGTACTTTGAGTCAGCATTCCCACTGATTATGAATGTGAGACAAATCAGGGAAAACCTTTTAGGCCTAAGATGCTTCACTACGCTTAGAGACCGAAGCTCATCTCTGCCCTTATTCCAGGCTGATAAACATGCTGTGAACTATACGTCCAACAGCAGAGAACAGTGTTGACTTGAGTAGGAAACAAGTCTGGGGTTGGAACAAGGGTGTAAGCTGATCGTTTGCCTAAATGCCTGGACGTAGTTTCTCACAATAGATTTACCTCTTTCGGTGAATGAATTGTAGACTCTGGCTAGCAATAAAATGCAATGCATCTATTTACTCTGTGTTCAATGCTTGTCTATTTAAAATCTGCCTTTTTTCTTCTTCTAATCAAGTTGCATTAGAATAGCACTGTCCTGCAGGACGCAATGAGGAAATAACATGGCTAAAGAACCGCATGGAATATCTGTGCATCGGTTACTAATTGGTTCTGGATGGATGGACTTAGGAGTTATCTTAGTGACTAACCACTGGAAAATCCTGTGATATGGGAGCTCATGCATTTTTTTTGTAGCCACAGCTGCAGTCATTTCCCTTCAGAGACACATCATTTCCCCAAGACACATCCTGTCTCAGAGGGCTACGGTGTCTGCTGCTCCAAGTTGCTGTCCCCTTTCCCAGTAGCCAGCATATGGGTGGAGATTTCCTTCCTAGTTTCTTCTCCTGAAAAGCTTCATCTTAAGCTTCAGCTTGAGAAATGGATTGAATCTTGACCTCTTGCATAAACATGGTCTCTGCATGCCAAAGGGAGCCTTACTGGAGAACCAGAGCCCCCGTTTAGATGTGTTTTTCACCATCTAACTGATGGGTATGACTTCCATTGCTAGGTTTGCTTTCTCTGTCTCCAAGCTGTGATGGTGCCAGAGTTAAACCAGATATTTAAGCACGTGCATCTGAATATTTGAGTGTTGTTTGTTCCATTCACCAGCAATGCAAATAACACTGATGGTTTTCATCATCTACAAAGGGAAACAAGGACACTTGTATGAAATGAAGCTGTCTGTTCCTAGCGTTTCTTCCTGAAACACGGAGCACTTTATCTGTGACTTCAGTAGAGTTTGATCTTTTTTTTTTTTGTGCAGAAAAGCAGCAGAGAAGATGACAAAGCCTCGTGGAGGGCAGAATTCCATTTGGGAACAGGACAAAACTGATACATCTGCAGTGAATGAATGCAGCAAGTGCTTCTGCCGCACTAAGTTATGAATGGATTGGAGAAAGATTAAAAGAAAAACCTATTTCAAAGTGGCAGAGGAGGAGAATGATGCCTGTTGTTAGCAGAGATGTCGATGGAGCAGGAGAAGGTGACTAATCTAATGAGTAGGCTTTACGGAGCAGTGTGTTGGGACACTGATTGAGATAAGGTCTGTTTGTTATTAGGTGCTGCATTAACACGGTAAGAGAAAGTCCTTGCTTTGATGACCCTTGCTGTTAACGATGGGCATTGGCTTGGGACGTGAGGCTTCTCTAAAATGATGTTTTGCAAAGCAACAACTAGGAGTACTTTGAAAGGGTGAGAGTTAATTATTTCTTTTCAGTTGAAATTGGACCTGATACATTTAAATCTTCATGGGGTTCCCTAGTTGGGTGCTGTTATAATACTTTTCTTCTCAGAACTACGCGATGGCATGGCAAAAATAAGCATTTAGCATTAACAGTTGCATATACAACAGAAATACGTCATAAAAATAAAGGAAATAGAGGTGTGATTCTCTTCTGACCAGCACTGTCTTTAACTCTATGATCCCCAGGAGCAGGGTCTATAATTCAACCACCCCAGGTGCTGGGAAATTTAGTAAATCTTGACTGGAAGAAAGAAATACAATCCAGATAATTTTGAATATTTTTATTTCTTAAAAGTTGTTCCAGGAAAATAGTTTGTTCTAATTTACTCCCAAAAGCTTAACGGTAGGGACAGGACTCTCTTGCTTTCTTGATATCATCACAGAAGCTGGGGAAGAATGTGCTATAAACACCAGCCAGCTCTCATTACTGCTGAAGGAATGTGGTGTGATTAAACCTCTATACAGAAAGAAATGGAATGTAATTCTTACATGTTGATTTGCTTTGAACACGTACCGC
This sequence comes from Coccyzus lansbergi, assembly GCA_033558105.1. NCBI lineage: Eukaryota > Metazoa > Chordata > Aves > Cuculiformes > Coccyzidae > Coccyzus > Coccyzus lansbergi. The sequence goes on along the minus strand of JAUMJK010001496.1, from coordinate 83,698 downwards.
ATGCTGAGGAATGAGTTTCCAGTGTGCTCTTCCGCTTCTAAAGATGGAGAGGACCTCGCCTCCACAAAACTAACTGCGTGAGCACTATCTGGTTAAAGATATTTGCATTTCCCAGTGCCCAAAATTCTTTGAGAAGCATCTGTGAATGCAAAGCCTTCTATTTCCTCCTATTGGGAAACGCAAGAAATCAAAGCCCTGTTTTGTGCAGCCATAGAACAAAAGACGTTTTTGTATTTCTACATACTTCTTTGAAAAATTGCACTGATACCATACCAACTATTAAATTATTTTGTCCCTCTGGATCCCTCTACAGCTCTGCTGGTGCTCAAATGATGCCTGAGTTTACTCCCTTCCTATACGTTTCCTCCAGCTCTTGAGACAGTGCCTCAGTTGCTAACTCCTGGCCAAAGAAGACTGGACAGGACTCCTTCCCAAGTCCAGCAGCGAGGCTGTTGTCCAAGAAATGAGCTGCGGGTTGATGCAAGGCACTCCCTTCCCTCTGGATTTGAGCCGGCTACCTCATCTTTAAAGGATTTGTTGCTCAATGATATCAGCATACAGCAAAACACAGATCACTTGTCAGCAGTTAATGATGACATTTGCTTGCTTACTTCACAGGGTCAGCACTATAGAGCATGAAACCTCTTCTCACCCTTGAGATGGAACTGCGTAATGACAACGTTTACTGTAAACAATTGGCTTCTAAAACCTAAAATGATATAATGCAGCCAAATATTGCACGTATTTGAAATCATGCGTGGCAGTAGGAGCACTCTTGCAGATGGTGCATTTTGTACAGTGACCCAGAAGCACAAACTGTCAACTAACGCTCAAATACTTGCAAGATATTTTTCACTGAAAAGTGAGCAGCCTGTCCACAAATCTTAGCGAAATTTATAGTTCAGTGAGTTGCTTTCTGAAAAGCAGTATGAAACTAATTATACTTCATGACCTTTAAAAAAAGCACTTTCAAGGAAAGCGTTGAAATGTTCGTATACCTGCTGAGCAATGAAATACTATATTTAATCCCAATAGTTTTTTTTAACTATTGGCATTGCAGTGAATGCTCGACATGTTGGATATCCATTAGGAAAAGGTCATGTAGTAAGAGTAGCATGTTTAACATAACCTTAAATACTCTTGTCAAATTATATCAGAATTACTGAACGCTGGGTCCAGAGTGCCCTGCGAGACCTCAGAAATAAATAATCATTGCATGTTAGGAAAAATCGGGAGTGACTGAGAAATATGTAAAGTATGTGGAAAGCAGCTTTGTATTTTGCTTTTCTACTCTGTCTAGCGGTGGCCAGGGGATGGTGCAATATTTGCAAAGCGTCAGTCACTTGCATTATAATAGTTGATTTTAGAAAAGGATAATGACCCGGCGGTGTGACTTTGTAGCAGTTAGAAGCATTAATAGTACAACCTTCAATTATTAAGGCTGATTTTTCTTTTTTTTTTTTTTTTATAATGCAGGAATGAGGACACCTAGAAGGTCTTTGAGGCCTGTGTGTATTTACCTAACTATTATAAAGTAACTTTTTAACTGTTTGAGTGCAGCACATAAAGCCAGCAGACGTATTGTGTCTGTGTTTTGTAGCAAAGGAAGTTTAGGCTTGCTTCAATTCCTTCCAACATGTTCAGTGGGGAAGGAGGTGGTTCTTCATCCCAGATTTCATAGACACACAGAATGGTTAGAAGGCACCTCAAAGCCCATCCAGTTCCACCTCTCTGCCATGCGCAGGGACACCTCCCACTCAATGGATCAGGTTGCTCGAAGCCCCGTCCAACCTGGTCCTGAAGACCTCCAGGATTTGATTTAATGAGCCCTGAGCTCTGTCAAGACAGGACCTCTTTTACCATGTTTATAATTGTTCTGTGTATGTAACTTCAGAAAGGAAACCTCCTGAGCTGTGTAGAAGCTACATTACAAACTAAGTGAAGCACACGTCATCTTTTCACCCCATGTTTGCTTCCTGATCCACAGGCTGGATCCTGATCCATGACAATGCAGATGATAACACTTCATGAGTTGCCTCACCAGGAAGAAGCCAGTGCAATCAATGACACAACAGTTTGTGTAAAACAAGTTGTTCGTAAGAATAGGTGTGTGATTGATGAGCTCAGTAACTGCACCGTGACAACCTTTGGAGCTCAACTGGGAGCTTCTCTGACCCACCAGAGAGCTGCCCATGACTCTGCATGGAGCTCCACATGCGGGTAGCTTGCTGCGGTGCTGGGAAAACTGGAAAGAGCCAGAGTTAAATTGGCAGTTAAATTGGGCAAAGTGGTGTGGGTGCAAGACTTTTTAAAAGATTATTGGGTTTTAAGAGCGACAAAACCTGGCTGATTTCTACAAAGTGCAGACAAGCACTAAATTGGTCCAAAACTTACTCGTTTCCACGGCCGACCTGTCACACCCTCTCCATGGGAATACCACCCGGGATCCAAAACACTCCCTGTATGACTGCACAGCTTCCAGTCTGGCTTTGACTGGTCTTTTCCCCATTGTACCTTTGATTCTCCTGTTCCAAGCTCCCCACAACCTCAGTGTGGCCTTCCTGCCCATCTCCTGCTCCCTTCTCTCAGCCACAGTCCTTCACTCCCAGCATTCCCAGTCCCAAGGAGCACCCCAAGCTCTGATGCTTCCCTATCCCTTGGTGACTGAGGCCCCATTCCAGCAGTGTTTGGGGGAACAGGATGGTTTAGTGTTTGATAGGAATGGTTGGACTTGATGATCAAGTGGGTCTCTTCCAACCTGGTTATTCTATGATTCTGTGACAGGTAGGATGCAGGCAGGCTCCCCATGCCTGGCAAGGGGATGGACAGATGGACAGGCTCCTCTGTTCTGTTGGGGTTTGGGGTGGAAAGATGGACAGATAGATGGGCTTCCCTACCCTGGTGAGGGATGGGGGGGGACAGGCAGGGTTTGGGGGATTCCTCATGCCTGGTGGGGGTATGGACAGACAGACAGATGGATGGGCTCCCCTGGTGAAGGGAAGAAGAGGGGAGGGGGGAAAAAGGGAGGGGGGAAAAAGAAGGGAGGGGCTGGAAGAAAAAGGGAAGAAGGAGAGAAAATGGGGGAAAGGGAAGGGAATAAGGGGAGGGGAAAAAGAGGTGGAAGAGGTAGTGAAAAAAGGAAGGAGGGAAAGGGAAAAGAAAGGGTGATGGGGGCTGTGAAAAGATTTGGGGGGAAAAGAGGGGAGGGAAGGTGAAGGGAGGAGAGAGGGAAAGAGGAGAGGAAAGGTGAAGGGAGGAGAAGGGAGAAGAGAAAGAAGGCGAAGGGAGGAGGGGGGAAGAGGAGAGGAAGGCAAAGGGAGGAGAGGGGGAGAAGAGAAGGAAGGCGAAGGGAGGAGAGGGGGGAAAGAGGAAAGGGAAGGCCAAGGGAGGAGAGAGGGAAAGAGGAGAGGGAAGGCGAAGGGAGTAGAGGGGGAAGACAAGAGGGAAGGTGAAGGGAGGAGAGGGAAGGCGAAAGGAGGAGGGAGGAAAGAGGAGAGGAAGGCGAAGGAAGGAGAAGGGAGAAGAGGAGAGGGAAGGCGAAAGGAGGAGAAGGGGAGAAGAGAAGGGAGGAGAGGGAGGAGAAAAGAAGGAAGGCGCAAGGAGGAGAAGGGGAAGGAGCATCGGGCAGGGCAGGCGCCGCCCGTCGCCGCTTTGTGGCCCGCGAGGGGCGTGTCGGCGCTGGGACGGGAAGCGGCGGGGGCGGCCGCTCCTGCTCCTCCTCCTCCTCCTCCTCCGGCTCGTCCTGCTGCAGCTCCTCCCGTCCCCGCCGATGGCGGCGCTGGGCCCGGCCGGGCTCCGTCTGGTCCCGCGGCGGCGGGTGCCGCTGCCCTGAGGCGGAGCGGGGCCGGCATGGCCAACCCCGGGGCGCGGCGCGGGGGGCCCGTCAAGCTGCGGCTGACAGGTGGGACACGGCGCCCGGGGGCCCTCTCCTCTCCGCTTTGGGGTTGGGGGGGGGGAGGGCTGCTCTCTCGGCTCTTTGTTTGTTGTGTTGTTATTTTGGGTGTTTGGTTTTTTTTGTTTTTTTTTTTTCTTTTTAACGTTGGTTTATAATCGACTTTCTCGGCCCCGGGGCGGCGGCGGAGCTCTGGTCGCCTCTCTGGGGCTCTGGAGTGGGGAGGGGTGGGAGGGACCCCGCAGGGCGTTCGGGTGCTAGAAGAGGGGCCTGAAGATGGTTCGAGTCCTAAAAGGACAGCCGGGGGCCTAAAAGGGAGCCTGAAGATGATTCGGGGCCGAAAAGGAGACCCCAAAGATCACTTAGAGTCAAAAAGGGGACCCCAGAGATCATTCGGGTGCTAAGAGGGGACCTGGAAGACAACCGGATGCCTAAAAGGGACCATGAAGTTCATTCGGGACCTAAAAGGGGACCCCAAAGATAATTTAGATGCTAAAAGGGGACCTTGAAGATAACTGGGTTCCTAAAAGGGGACCTGAAAGACAACCGGGTGCCTAAAAGAGACCCTGAAGTTCACTTGGGTCCTAAAAGGGGACCCCAAAGATCATTTAGATGCTAAAAGAGGACCTTAAAGATAATTTGGTTCCTAAAAGGGGACCCTGAAGCTCATTTAGGTGCTAAGAGGGGACCTGAGAGACAACCGGGTGCCTAAAAGGGACCCTGAAGTTCACTTGGGTCCTAAAAGGGGACCCCAAAGATCATTCAGGTCCTCAAAGGGAAGCCTAGAGACCATTCGGGTGCTAAAAGGGGACCCCGAAGATCATTTGGGTTCCTAAGAGGGGACCCTGAAGATCATTGGGGTCCTCAAAGGGAAGCCTAGAGATCATTCAGGTGCTAAGAGGGGACCCGAAAGATCACTCATCTCCTAAAAGGGGACCCCGAACATTATTTAGGTGCTAAAAGGGGACCCTGAAGATCACTGGAGCCCTCAAAGGGAAGCCTAGAGACAATTCAGGTGCTAAGAGGGGACCCCAAAGATCACTCAGCTCCTAAAAGGGGACCCTGAACATCATTCAGGTGCTAAAAGAGGACCCCAAAGATCATTCAGGCCCTAAAAGGGGCCCCTGAACATCATCCACATTGTAATATTTTAAAATATCATTAAAACTGCTGACCTGGCCTGCTGGGAGAAACAATAAGTTGGTAATAAGTTGGTTTTAAGATAAATATAAGTTTAAGTAATTAATAAATATAAATACGTGAAAGTATGTACTTGGCTGTATGAAAACGCAGGTAAATAGGTTTAGTGGAAAAAATCTTGGGGGGTTCTGCTGGAGAACTTCCTAGCTGGAGCTTGCTTAAAAGAATTACAGGAGCTTTAAAAGACAGAACCAGTTCAGAGTGTGGGGAGTCCTCCCAGCAAAATAAATCTAAATACTTAAAAGTATGTGCTTTCCTGTGCAAGAATCCAGGTAAATAGGTTTAGTGGAAAATATCTTGGGAGTTGTACTGGAGGACTTCCTAGCTGGGGCTTTCTTAAAAGAAATACAGGAGCTTTTAAAGACAGAACCAGTTCAGAATGTGGGGAGTCCCCCCTCAGCAGACAGGATTTTGTGTTCTAGAGTGTCATTCTGTGAAGGTGTGAGGGTTTAAAAAATAATAGATAACACTGTAAATACTTTGCATGTAGTGTATTCAACCATCTTGCAAAATAAATGTGTTTAAAAAACGTACTGCAAGAGTGTATATATTTACTTTAGGTGCATGTGAAATATTTCCAGTTTAATGCCTAATAGAGGTGCTTTCATGCTTATTTTTCAAAGTATGTTATTTTTTTTTTTTAGGGAAAGTAAAACGTTTTACTTTGGAAATACTTGGACTGAATTTGTAATCTAGTTTTCATGGAGATTTGTGAGTGTCTATATATTGCACTTAAGAAATAAAACTTGGAATAAGCATGGCTGGGACCGATGCATGGCACAGTGCTGCCTTGTTTTTACGGAGCATTTTGTAGCTTTCTCAGGTTATTGCTTTATTGATGTTGTGCTTTAATATTTCTTCCCTGAGCAGTGAGTGCTCAGCTTTGCTTATCTTTGAAACATTAAAGATGGTCTATAGCCATCTGTGAAAGCACGGAAAGTACGGTTTAGGGAGTTGTCTCCTTCACCTTTGGATTTTGTGTTCCATATTGTTTCATATTTGTTTTATTTTTATTGAGGTTTAAACATATAACGAAATCACGTCTGCGACAATATGAGTGTGTTATGGAGAGTGTGATTGTGAGCAAGGAATAGGGACTAGTTTTACATAATGTGTTTTAATTGTGTTGTCAGTCCACAAAAGAAGCAGGTACAATCCTGAGGAGTGTGTCTGAGTTTGCTGTCTCCTTATATTTTAGGAAGGGAATATACAGAGCAGGGGATGCTGGCAAAAGTGTCTTTCTAGGGACGGTTCCAGGGTTAGCAGCTCTTGCGGTTGCTGAGTAGCAGTTCTCTTACCTGGACGTTGATGTGAAACACCGGCCTGTTTCTTGAGTTAAAAAGGTATTTCATGCTTAGCTAATTGTGTGTTGTTCCACGTAAGGTCATTTGTTGCAGGGAAGCTTTACATGTTTTAAAAAAAAAAAAACCCCGTGGAAATCTATTAATTCAGCTGACATGTTGTCAGTTCTTGCCTAGGAATAGTTTTAAGTGTTTTGAGTGGTTTTGATTACCCTTTTTGATTGGAAAAGCAGTTTGAGGGCTCTTGAATTATAAAACTGTTTGGAATTAGAAGAATCTGTGTATCCAGTGTTTTTAGAAGTTTATTCTCAAACTGACAAATGCTATTTAATCTTAATTTTCTTTGGCTGTATGAAACCAGCAGTCTTCTGTTTTGGCTCAAATATTTATAGGATTAATTCTGTAATCATTCTGTAATACTGTTCTTTTCTATTCATTATCTCTGAATTAGATGGTATAGATTAAAAAATGGATTGTAAGAACTGGATTCAATTAGCAGTTTTTCAGGACATAGATGTTAAAGGTTTAGATGGAAAACATTGTTTTGACTGACTGGATAAATGACAGGGTAATGTTTGATGTGAGTCCAAGAACTGATCTGGAGCTAGTGCCCAGCTTCTCAGTCCATCCTGAGGAGCCAAATAAAATATTTAACCTAGGTCTCATTTTGCAAAAAAGGTTGATTCTTTGTTGGGACCTTAAGAAAGTTCTGAGAAATGTTTGGCATACCTTTACACTAAGTGTTTAACAGTTTATTTAGGTCTGGGTTCCATAACAGAGCGAAACCACAGCGGTGGCATACTTCTAGTAAGTTTTTATTTAATTTACAGTGCATCTGTGTTATACCTTTCTTATAAAAAGTGATTCTTTGCTCCTGGGTTTAGTTGTCTGTTGTAAGTATCACTTGAGTCTTTAGTGATACGTATGTCGATGCATTTTGCACAACTTTGAGCTAGTAAATCGCTGGATAATTGTTAAAATCCAATGGTTATGTCTTCTGATGGTACTTCACTTCTAGCATGAGGTATAAATGCTTGTTTCTTATTAAAATATGGGCAATGTAATTTAAATTAGCTGAAGTCTAAAATTGTGTGAGTCTTCTCTGAAATTGATCTTAGCAGCTTGTAATAACTTCATCTTAGGAAGCTGTAATATAAGAGAAGTTCCTTTGACTCTTGACATTTTCACCACCATCTTATCTGGTCCCATCCTGAGTATATTTGAGTTCTACAAAAGCCACAAGTGCTGTCATCCTTTTCCATTCTAACTGTGGGTTTTCTTAGTGTTGTGTTGGATTTGTGGCTTTATAAATACACTATACTCCGAGACAGAATGGGCTCTTTCTTCCACCCCCATTGCACTGATATTATGTTCCTCAAAAAATTGAGAAATGGCCATTGCTTTCCCTTGCTCAGTAAATATTTTATGTCCTAATCTATGAAGTATCTAAGGTTAAAATAGTTATATTTGGCTGCTTTCACTTATGGTATCAATGACATTTATCTGAATGAAGTCCTTAGGGGTGTTTTTATCAAGTGGAAAGGTATATTTAAAAGTCAGTTTGAAGGCTGAAAAACTCATGGGCACTAAAATGTGTTGAGTCAAATAAAGGTTAGCCTGTGAGTTTATTTAGTTTGAGTGTTATAGCTGGCGGTTGTGTCAGAGTAGTTAACAAGTAAAGATGCTTTGCTCCACAAAGCAGAGTTACACTGCATGTAACAAGTGGTGATGAATAACTCCTGGATGAAACCGGAATGAGCCGGAAGAATTTTGTTGGTCAAGAGTCAGGTAGGCCTGAAGAATTGTTAGAGCTGGTTTTCCTCCTCCTCTCTGTGAGCTTTCAGGTTCCCTGGCAGAGTTAGCTAATTATGGAAATAAAAGCACTGGCTCTTGTGTTGCAGAGAACAGACAGCTTCTCGTCTTCTGTCCTGCTCTCTCTCATGTTTATCTTCCTGTCTATTCAGTCCTTACAGTACAAGGCTGGTTCTGTACTGCTAGGTTGTGCCGTTGAAGGAAGAAACTGGCTGCTTTTTTATCAGTTCATAGAAACTCTCATGATAATATTTCTCAAGAAGGATGTGGTTATTTAGTAAAAACTAGAATATTCTTGAGTTTGGCAAAATAATGTGGAATCTTCAAACCTGGAGTTCATGGATAGCAGAACCTCATTGTAGAAACAGCATCACTGATTGATCAAGTAGCTACCTGTGTTTTTAGGTAGCGAGGCTATGGAGTCATAGTTGACTGAAATAGTAGTGCAAGCTTAGGTCAGTTTAAAATCTGAGTGTTGGATTGGCTTTTTTTAACTCTTTGTAGTCCCTGGCTTCACTATTCTGGGCCCTCCCTTGTGCTGACTCCAGCAGCTCTTTAGCTGAAAGCTCATCCTACCAAGGAAAAAGTCGTTTTTTTGCCTTGAAAGAGGAGGACGCACAGGAGAAGCTGAAAAGAGGGCAGGGCTGCCTCTTAGCAGCAGCCTGTAGTTAGATAGGCTTTGGTCAACAGTAAAACAATGGGTTTCCTTCATGTAAGGTGCGTTTGACTTAATGACACATGACTTACTGAAAACCACTGCTTAAGAAATCAGAATCAATAAATTACACAGTAGGTGTATTAAATTGGTCCGTTCATAACAAAGTCAATAGGCATGTGTCTAATCAGATTGTGTAGGGATTGCTGGATGCTTGGCCCTCATCATCAAAGCATGAAGTGTGTGTGTATATATATCCTTTTTATATAGACAGTATGTAGTTATAGATATTTATATATATAAAAATCAGTTGTGGATCACACAGATGCCAAAGAACTATAATAAACAACTGAGTGGCTCTGTGGAGCAGTCTCAGTGTCTGGTTTCTATGGGATTAGTTTGTACACCAAAGTTTTTGTTCTTCTGGGAATAAAATCAGATATCTGTGCTCAGGGATAGGTAGTAGGGTATCGTAGCAAGGTAAATGAAAAGAAAGGGGATTTTAGGGAGGAATCATAGTAGGAAAACAGTTCTACAGGAGCTGTAATTAAAAAAGAAAAAAGAAGCAACACTCCTCTTTGATTTTAGAGTAAGGAAAGCATTGAGAGGTCCTAGCGGAGGATTTATGTAGCAGAGGACAAATGTAGGAGATGTATAGGAACTCTGCACAGTTCTAATGTTAATGTTTAAAGAAATAAAGCTGGGGGGGATAAAACAGAAAATCCTGAGGGTGGAAAAATAATGAGTAATTTTTAGAGTTCTACTTTTCAGTTACGTTTAAAGTCTTTAAGCTTTCTGTGTAGCTGAACTTAACTGAGTAACTCAACAAGTGGTGACAAATCATTTTCTATTTTCTTTGTTGTTTGTAATCACACTGAAAATCTGATCAGGCCCCAGATGAAATAATTTTGTCTTTGTGTCTTTAAGGTGAATGATTTGATCCCAACAAGAAGACAGCTTTTAATGTTTTGTTCTAGTTTATCTCTTGGCCTTTGAAGTAAGTCCTTGCTTTGCCATCTTACTTAAAATGGCATCTCACCATTGGGCCAGACCTTTCTTGCAGGTGTTTCTAAAGGTAAAGGTTTCTTTGGGTGTCTTCTCTCTTCTCATCACAGTAATGAGATGCTCTAACTTCTGACTTGGCCTAATGGCATGAGTACCTTGCTGTTCAGGCTGTTAACGTGTGCACTTTAATATATGGAGTGTAAACACTTGTGACACGTGCAATGTCTGAGATCATTTCAGTGACTGCTGAGAGGCTGGTAAAGATTAATCTCAGTAATATCAGACAATGCGTGTAAAAGCGGCTACTGTGCATGTGCTATTAGCAAAGCACATTTCCTATTTGGAGAAGAGGATTGAAATCTGGAGGGATGTTTGGCAATAACATATTCAAGGAAGCAAACTGTTGACTTTTTCTCGCCACTTAAACTTTAAATACTTTCAATGGAAGCACAGATAAGAACACTCCTAACTTTAAAGAAGGCTTCATCTGCAGATAACCAAGCTCAGGTCAGAATTGTCTTAACATTATCATCTGAGTTTGAGTGGGGAGACTGATCCAAATAGAGAATGGACATCCTCAGGATCATAAAAAGGACAAACCAGGTAAAGCCGGGCTTTAGAGCCACTATCTTTTGACTTTCTGCCCATGGACATTGTTTCTCTTGAGTTGAAATCCACATAAAGCATGGTTCTATTCTGGGCCTTCTGAGACTGTGCATTCAGGGTGATTTGGATTCAGTTCTCTCATAGATTAGTGCTGCAGTATCAGCTGTATTTTAGCATCTGCAGACTCTTGGTAATTACTTTTTTTTCTATTTCCACATGCTTTTTTACTGTTACTCAGGCAAATTTGGCTAGGAGCAATATCCCCAAAAGCGAGTAACAAGTATTGTGTAGGTTATGTGTTATTTGCATTCTTTTCACACTATTCACATTATTTTCAAAATTCTGAAAGTGAAAGAAAAAGCAGCAGTATGTGGCTGGATCCTGTTGCTGGTTTTCTGGAATGAACCCTAGCCTTTATGTATTTAATACAACTTGCAAGGATTGTTCTCTTGCAGGGAGGGAGAGTCGCTTTGGTGCTGTCAGTGTAAACTGGTTCAGTGTGCCCTTTCTGTAATGAATTCATCTAAATTGTTTCAAATATGCGGAGCATGCACGGACTATGTAATTTACAGGTCACAGTAAAAATACATACCCAGATTCTACTGTTCCTACTTAAATTAACATGTGTGATGCCATCTTGCTGCAGACATTAGAGCGATAGAGTCAAGCTTTCCAACCCACAGCACTGGTTTTTGGGATGTTTGCATCCTTGTGCTCCATCCCAGGCTGTTGGATAGGGTGGACTGGGGAATATATCCAAGTTAAAACAAACCTCTTCTTCTCACTGCACTTTTTCTTTTGACTGGGTGTAGCAGAGGGCTCCTGTGGGTTAGTGTGTGTGTGAGCGGTGGCTCAGGTCAGCCAGGTGTTGGCAGAACAGCAGGCTCTTTGTGGGACTGGGGGCCTGTCCTGGCTGATCACGTGGAGAAGCTTTAAAGAAGTGACATATATTCATTTTCGTTCTGCCTTGACCCAGATTTTAATATTACTGATGGAGTTAAACGGTGTCATAGCTAATTATATCTGTAACAATACTTCTTTTTAACATACCCAACTACTTGCTTTGGAGCTTATATATAGCTGCATAAGTAAATTCCATTATCAATGCAGTTGTACTTAAGTGAAGGTAGGAACCTGCATTGGTAATACTAGGGGTGTTTTCTGAAAACTTGAGCCAACCGGGTGATTTCCTTATAATGCAGATCAAGATGAGGCTGTGCACTTCTACAGCTGCATCTGGTAAACCTGCTTTGTGGGTATCATTCAACAGGAAGAAGGTGAATGGAGTGTATTCAATAGAAATTTGCCATTTCATTTTATTAAAAGGTAGTCTGCTACCTTTTTGCAATTATTTTTCATGAAAAACATGTAAGTGAATCCTCTTTTATTCTTGGTGGAGAAAGAAAGATCTGATCTGGGTTAGAGTGCTTAGAAACGTGACTGGTTTAAAAAAATCCAAACCCTTAAATGTGTGTGAAAACTAAAGTGTCTACGTAAAATACATAGAATCACTTCTGTACTTAGCTGCCTGGGATTAGAAATTCACAGCAGTAATTATGCCAAGTATTTAGGTGTCTTTATGACAAATAATTCTTCAATTCAAATCTTAACAGAGATTTTTCAATTTTTATTATGGCCTCAAGCTCCACCAGGGGAGATTTAGGCTAGAGATTAGGAGGAAGTTTTTCATGGAAAGGGTCATTGGGCATTGGAATAGGCTGCCCAGGGAGGTGATTGATTCACCTTCCCTGGAGGGGTTTAAGGGACAGGTAGATGAGGTCTTGAGGGACATGGTTTAGTGTTTGATAGGAATGGTTGGACTAGAAGATCCGATGGGTCCCTTCCAACCTGGTTGTTCTATGATTCTATGATTTTATTGTTCCAGAATTATTATTTTGTGAAGCGTATATATCTTTCTTTTCAGAGGAAAAGCTCTCATCTACTGTTTTCCCCTAGGGTTTTATTACAATAGTGGTTTGTAGCTCTGTATAGATTGTATGGGTAGCAGCTTTGTGCTGGAATACTAAGGTATCTCATTTTATTGTCTAGACGTAAAATAAGTACAAAATAAGTACTTCTGTCTTAATGTATAAAGGGTGATACCAGGTGTAATGTAAGCAATCATATAAAGGTGGAGCTGGCAGAGGCAGGTGGTGCCACGTGGAGGCAGAAGGACTCCTCTGGAAAGGTGGGGCAGGACAGGAGCTGATGGGGGACCCAAACTGGCATAGGAACATGAAGTCACAACCATTATACCAGAATTTTTGTGTCTGTGATGGAAGCAGAGAACAAACAGGGATTCCTGGACTTGGCCTTAAACCACCCAGAGATCTCTCCTGCGTTTTGTGCTGCTGATTGCAATATTACTCTTAGCCAAGTGACAATAATTGCATTTTCAATGTGAGAAATCTGAGGATACCAGTTTTTTTTTATTCTTCATGCTAATATTATTGTCTTTTAAGAGACACAAAATAGATGTGTTGATAAGCTCTCCATTTAAATGGACATGAAGGACCTGATTCTCCTGTATGCCGGTGAGCACTTGCTCAGCATTACTCACTGTGAAATTAAAAATGACTGGCTTCTTTAAACCGAGGTTCACAGTGGATGACACATTAATTGACCAGACTTTAAAGAAGGCTGTAATGCATGTTAAAGTGGAAATTTTCTAGGGCTTTGTTTAGAGGATTCCAGTAGAAACTTAAAAACCCCACTTTTTACTACTCTTGCAGAAGCTTCTTGGTAACAGAAGCCTCTGAACAACTGTAAAAATACTCAGTGCCATCTTTCATAATTTCAACTGGGTTGTTATATGTGTCATTTCTAAATATCTAGCTAGCAGTTCTGGAAAGGACAAGCTGTTGGTGGACAAAACCTTCAAATGTGTCTACAGGATTGTTATAATAAACTTTTGGTCAAGTATGGATTCATAGAGTGGGGAAAAATGTTGTTGCCTTCTGTTCAAGCTAAGTTTTGCCTTTCTACACGGGAGGTCGTCGTGTATTCTTACAGAAACAAATGCTGTCTGTAAATTCAAGATGCCCTGCGATGATTGTGGTTTGTCTTAAATAGCTGCATGTATGGGTTTTTGTCCAGAAGTTAAAAGGTTTAAATCTTTATGATTGTACTAATGCAGGAATAGACAAAACTTTCCTGAAGTTGTGAAGCCATGTTATACTGGATCCCTTTTGTGAAAATCTTTCACATTTGGGATTTCTACTTAAGAACTGGGTCAAAGGATGTTTTAAAATGTTGTGGGTTTCTGCTTTTTTCTGCAGCAGGAAAAGAGAAGGCCTGTAAGGAAAAAGTGACTTCAGAACAATTTTCAGTAGTACAAGCGTTGTGCCTGGCTTGTCATAAAATAAAATATTTGTGTAGTCTTCTCTGCCTTCCTTAGGCTGTTCCTGCAGTTCATAATGTTCTCCCAATACTAGTGTTATGCTGAGGTGGTAAAAGAGTCTTAAGATTTCTGTAATGCTGTCTACGTGGATAGACAATAAGTTAATTTTTGGTTCCCCTTGCAGACTGTGAGAGTTTTTTCTGCTTGGGGAGGTGCTGTATATCTGCATTTACCTATGGCTCGCTCCTGTGGCCAAGAGATCATGAAGAAATTCCTGTTCGTTTGTGAAATCCGAATGTGGCATTGTGAATATGTGCCTCGGATTTCCTCATTACAATATTTATCATTTTTCCTGAAAGTTCCTTTCCTCTGGTGAATTGTTCATCCTGTAGAATAAGTCAGCTATTTCCTGTGTATCAGCATAATGTAACTTAATCTGCACCGGGCAGTGCTTTGGACCTGTTCTGAAGTGATATATTTTTTGTAAGTTAATGAAAATCTAGGAACTTCACTCTCCACTTTTAAGCAGTTCCTCCTGGTGTGGCCCACGACTGGAGATGCACTTGTTCTGCACCCACCCTTCAATGGAGTAGCAATAAAGGCAAAGAAAAATTGTCCCTGGTCAACCTGCCCCTTTGGAATGTTCAATTCGCAGCTCAGCAGCGCAACGTGTAGCTTCCTGCAGTTGCTTCTACTCCATGTAATTTGAACACAATTCTGAATTGCTCTGTGTGTCTGAACAGCTTTGCTTTTTATTCGCTGTCAGTGGAATTTGTAGCCATAGATGGACTTGTAATACCAAACTTGACCTTGTAACGCTGACAGTAGTTGGTGTTTCCCATTGTAGATGGTCTCTTCTGTTGCTCTTAAGCATCCTGCCAGCGCTGACGTTTTTCACGCTGAGTAGCTAAACTGGGCTGAATTTATTTTAGGAAGAATCTGTTGAAATTCAAGCAATTTTAAGAAGAAGATTAATATTATGTTGCACATCCTTAATTCTTAAGAATCTTTTCTTCTTGGGCAGGAACAAGAACATGGTGATAGGCAGATGTGTCTGTGTTGGCCTCGTAATGCGTGTGGTGCATGGTTTAACAAATGGACCTGGTCTTTCTGTGTTAGTGCTAAACTTAGAATCATAGAATCAACTGGTTGGAAGAGACCCACTGGAACATCGAGTCCAGCCATTCCTATCAAACACTAAACCACGTCCCTCAGCACCTTGTCCACCCGTCCCTTAAACCCCTCCAGGGAAGGTGAATCAGCCCCCTCCCTGGGCAGCCTCTGCCCGTGCCCAATGACCCTTTCTGTGAAATTTTTTTCCCTAATGTCCAGCCTGAACCTCCCCTGGCAGTGCTTGAGGCCATTCCCTCTTGTCCTGTCCCCAGCTCCCTCCTCTCCACAACCTCCTTTCAGGTAGTTGTAGAGAGCACTGAGGTCTCCGCTCAGCCTCCTACTTATCCATTGCTTCCAGCGTGAAGAGAGGCATTAAGTAGAATGCAGAGGGTTTAAAAGTTGAGTGAGATTGGGGAAGAAGGGAGTGACTTGGAACAAGGAACTGTCCGGGACAAATGGGTGGCTGGTGGAGACTGATTTTTGGCAGGACAAGTTGGTGGGAATCTTTCGGTGCCCAGATTGCAGTGTTGTAGTGATGAACGTGACACAGGGTCAGCCTGGATTCTCTCATTTCCAGACCTTTTAATGCTTGGCTCTGTAACCAGGAATGCTGTCACTGCACGGGCTCTGTTGCTGTTAGCGATGGAGTGTATCACAAGAAATTGTCACCTCTAGCAGAGGGGTTTTATAAAAACTGAAGATGTGTAGCAAAAGCAAAGAATGCAAGCGGTTACAGTTGAGTAGAGGCAGAAATTTAAAAACGAACAGGGAAAAATCCACCCACCCCAAAATTTCTCCCATCTGTTCCTTTATTCCACACATTCATCGCCTTAATCCTGTATAGAAAAAAAAGGAATTAAGGGCTTGCTTCTAAGTGGTTGTGATTCATAACATAATTTTAAGAAAAGCTGGCAGATAAGATCAGGGTTACTCCTTACCTGTAGAACAAAAGCAGTTTTTCAGCCTTGGCTGAAGTGTTCTTCTTAAAAAATCCCTGATTCTAGGAAACAATGTGATGTCTTGGTCACTTTGCTAATGCTTGTATTTTCTTGCTTTTAAAAGGGTCAGAAGACTTTCTGTTAAGTAATAATGTGGTGATAGTTGAGCTCTGTAGTTTTTAGTGCTTCATTGGCTAATTCGTGTGCCAGCTCGTCACAAAGGTTTTGGAGTTACCAATAATAATTTTTTTCAGCTAAGTGATGGGTTAGTTGCACAAAAGATTTAATGTCGTGTAGTTGAGTCAATACAAATATGTTAAATATTGACAGAGAAGTTATAGAAGTCGTCATTGATGTGCTCTGATGAATCTTCCATTGCATGTAAAGATTTCTCTATAGAAGAGTTTAAACAATGAAGAATCAAATCAGAAGTTGCATGCAATGAGCAGATGTATCTCCAGCAGGAGAGGAGCATCGTGTTCTGTGTGAATTTTTTTTCAGAGGACTAGTGGGAAGATGACTATAGTCAAAGGGAGGAGAAATTGTGAGAGTGCTCTCAGGTGCAGGGTGTTGTTTTAGTCAACTAAAAATAAACGAACTGACACAACGTGAAACTTCAAGGTTTCATTTTGAGTAAACTTACACTTAATATTGTCTAACCATGAAGAGAAGTGAGCTTTTAAAACTATTTTCATGTTTCTACAGAGTTGATGCTTAACAGTGTGTCTCTTCTACCTCAACATTTAATTGACACAAGGCTGAAACAAATCTACTCCTATGAAGACATCTTTCCCAAAAACCTGCTTATTTTCACACCTTCTTGAGCTATGGATGATTATAAAGTTGTTAAAGACCTGATTTTTTTTTTTTTTCAGTTGATTCCCTTTTTATGATTAAAGGTCTGTGAAAACCTTAACTACTTCCCAATGGGTTGCTCAGGAGTTGCAGTGCTGTTACTACCTGGACCTTCCTGGAGCTGGAGGTCTGTTTCTTTTTCAGGTACACCACACACATCATGTTTGTGCTGAAATAACCATCTGTTATAAGCGACATAGTCAGTTGTCAGACTCTCAGAGGCAACCTGTATTGTTCTAAAACTGTTAAATAGCTTAGGAACAGAGTACAGTTTCCATCAAATATACCATTAATGATGCTTTATGGAATTATGTTTTTCTAACAGGTTCTTTTTTGTTATTTGTATGCACACAAGTTTGCTTTCTTCATTGTATTTGGCTGTGTTTTTAACTTTTTAATTGAAGTATTTACAATATAGTTATTTTTGTTATAGTGAACCATTTTATTGTTTCAGAAGTGAATGAATCATATATTCTGGGTTATTTTTTCCTGGCAGATATTTTTCTTTAATGATTACTCAGGGCTAGCTTAAATTGTACGGATGAATAATACGTGAAGTACAGTATCTGATTTCAAATGTTACAATGAAAAACCTTGTGAAAATAGATATATTGGTCCTTTTCTTTTATTTGCTGGAACAATATCTTTGCAGGGAACCAGACTGGCTGTGTAGCTGTTGTAGGGCAGTGAAATAATACTTTATTCTCTTATTTGTTCTGACTTCATCTCCATTTCCTGAAATCCCATGAGTTTGTTCTGTTTCCCAGGTTCCATCTGTCCCACCTGGATGAGCAGGTCCTGGCTGTACAGCGGGTGGTTCTATCTTGGTGTGTCCCAGGATGGATGAGCAGCTGCTGGGGTGGAGTGGGGAGAGGATGTTCTGCACATCCCCAGAGCTGCTCTGGTTGCCTGTGCGTAGGTGCACCCTGTGTGTGATTGTGTCAGAGCTATCTCCTCACCTGGGTTTGCTACATCACTATTGACTGCTCCGCATTGTTTATTTCCTGCACCCACATGTTTCTTGGGTTTCGCTTCCTCTTGTTTTAAGAATTTGCTACTACTTTTCTCATTCATACCATGTGCTAGCGATGCCCCTTTGAGCAGTCTTCCCTGTGTCACAGTTCTAGAAGCAATTCATGCTATCTATAGCAAAAATGATCTCCAGCTCTCTCCCATGTGGCATCTGTGCTCTCGATTTCTCTTATTTGCACAGAAAGGGTCATTGGGGCCCTTGCAGAGGCTGCCCAGGGAGGTGGTTGACTCGCCTTCCCTGGAGGTGTTTAAGGTGCAGGTGGATGAGGTGCTGAGGGACATGGTTTAGAGATTGGTGGGAATGGTTGGACTCAGTGATCCAGTGGGTCTCTTCAAACCTGGTGATTCTATGATTCTATGATTATTTATTTTATAGGGGTTTTTTAATTATTTCTTGTCTAAATCTAGTCAAGACATCAGCCAGTTTTGAGTGCTATATAGATACTGTCATGAAGAAAGCCATGAACGGGGATCCTCAGCGGGTCTACAAGTAGGCAAATACAGTTAGTTCTTAGTTCTGGAAGCAAATAGAGCATAAACTGACTGTAGGGTGGTGTGCAATCTGCTTAAAGTAAATGGCCTTTACATGTTGAATTCCTGTTCCTGACTGGCCTTTCTAGGCAGTCCCAGGTGGAGGTGTTGGTGCTTCCTCAACTGCTTAGCAAGAATTAATGAAACGAGGTAGCCAGACTTGAATGCTGGAGATGAGTAAGCAGCTCCATGGCCCCCTGAAACGGAATAGAAGAGAGAAATGTAAATATTCTATATTTTTTATTAATAGAGTGGCTGTGTTCTCATATTTTTGTTGACTAAACCGAGTTTTAAAATATTTGAAAGAGCAGAAGTATCAAAAGAGCATCTAACGTGTGGGTATGTGTTGCTGTGCACACAGTGTGCCCTTTAAAGTGCAGGAGGAATTCTGGTGTATAAAACCTGTGTTTTCCAGTATATAAAAACCTGGAAAGAGTGAGTCTACTTTTTTTTTTTTTTGCATCCCTATAACTGATTTATGTAATCTGGAATGTAAAGACTCAAGCTCTGGTTTAGGAGTAAAAATGTCATACACAAATTGTTTTTTCATATGTTCCCTGGATTCTTTGTAGGTAGGTTTAAAAAACCCAAACAAACAGAAGAACCCTACATATTTTCTCTGTTGCCCCTACCTTTTTAAGCTGCTGTCCAGATAAATATTTATAAACAGAAAATAATGCAGTTTCTTTTGCATGCACAAAGCCCTGGGGAAAATGAGGAAATGTTTTAGTGTGTGTGAGGCGTTTTAATACTTCGGTTTGCTCTGATTTATCTTTCAGAGAGCTGTGGAGGCCTGCCTAAAAAGCTAGAATACATTCCCTGTGAGCTTGTATTACTTTTGTTTAAAATAGTCAAGCCTCTGCTGCTGAAACTCAGGAATTCATGGACAGAATGACTAGAACAGCAAATATGACTTAAAAAAAATGCAGTTGTTGGATAAACTGGTATGAGCCCAGCTGCTGTGCATAAATTGATTTTGCTGTTGTTTTAAATCTATGATGTGTTGGTATTTTGGCAGAGTAAGAAAAACAAGGATATTAGAGAGTAATTTACTGAGCTGGCATTAGTAAAGAGTGTTCTGTTTCTGTGACTGGGGCAGGACAGGATGGTTGAGATGTGTCTGATAAACAGGACGAGGTCTAGTCTGACAGCTGGCAACAATAGCTTTTGCTCAAAGTCAGGTGTACTAAATTAGCAAATCTATTACAAGGACACAGGAGAAATCTCACAGAAGACAGCCTTGTAGGCAGAAGTGTTGCCAAATGGGAAATGATTCATCGTCTCTGAATGGGATGAGCACTGAGCAGAAGCAGTTTAAACCTCAGACTGCTTTGGCTCATGAACCACCAAATATGCGATTAACACTTTATCTTCTCCAGCCCTTTGTTTTATTTTTTGTTGTCTCCTGAACAGCAGTCTGTGTTTAGGATCAAAATCTAGACGATTGGCTTGTTTGTTTTGTTTTCCCTTTTGTAAGTTTGAATGTGTTGGTGCTTTCTTGACTTTTAGCTAAATCACAGATGTTTGCATGCATCCTGCAAGCACTCCTGCTTGTGACCCTCTGGCAATGTCACCTCTCAGCGAGACATGCGCTACAGGAGTGATGCTGGCAGAACTGACTGGTGAACTGACTTAGTGTAGTTTAGTTGCTTATTTTTAATGCGAATACATGATTAACTGGAGACGTAGATTAGCACAAATTCTAAGGCGGCCACTGCATTTTGATTTTGCGTATTTTAAAAACTTGTATCTGTTTAACATTGACAATGCTGTTCATAGACTGCAATGTACAAAGATAATGAGGGAACATATGTGTGAATTCTTAAATTTAGTTAGTAATACAGAAAGGAGGTACAGTTTACAGGACTAGTTGAAGGAATGTAAAGGTAGAAAGGATTTGTGCCCTTTTCATCATTCATGTAGCTGATCAGAGTCTCTGGTCTTGTTTTATGTAAAATAAATTGTTGTCTTGGCTCTAAGATGCTTAGATGATCACTAAACAAAAGGAATTAGGTCATGGGAAGGTGCTTAGTATTAAATAATTGAGATGTAAGAAGATAGTGTGAGGGGAAAAATGGTTTTACCTGCTAAGTTAATGTGTTGTTTAGGGAATGATTCTTTTTGGAGGGGGGCTGGGGTAGCATTCAGCTAGCAGTTGTGATGTCCAAGAAGGAGTGTGCCTAGGGAGGAGACCCCTCTGGAAATCTGGGTTTGACGTCCTTGGTCTTGCTTTGCTTGTGCTACCATATAGGAAATGGTAGAAATCACAATTGTATTTATTACAATATTTTGTGAGCGGAACTGCAGGAGGCTGAGGGGGTCTGGGGTGAAAGACAGCAGTGTTAACGAGGGCTTTCTGTATCTGTGTCCCTTAAAAATCCCTTAAAGACTTCTGAAGTTGTAGTTTAAGTTGCATGGTAAGCGTTTTTGGGCAAGATTCTTTATTTTCACATATTATCAAGCTATTTCATCTGAATCACTTTGTGTTCTGTTTCTTTAAAATCCCTTTTGTATTATTTCATACTGTTGTATAGAAATCATGCTGATCTGATGAAATAGTATAAGCAACTTGTGTAAAAACAAAGCAAAAGAAGCAAAATGGGATTTACCGTAGGTTGCATTTATTGCTGTTGAAATAAATAGGATTGCTCATCCACTTAGCTCATCTGTGTTTAACAGCAGCAGCTTCTTCAACTGTTTGGATTTATCTGTAGATAAACAGTGTTGGGTTACGCAGAGTAACCAAACTGAATCTCTTCATATTAAAGGACTGCAATAATTTTAACTAGATCTGTTTATAAATTATATCGTCTATTGATGTAATTATCTCCTGGGGATGAGGCTTCATGGTTGGTGTGTGTGTGGAGGAAGCCTAGGCTGAGGTACATAAGAATTTTAATAATGGATGAATGGTGATGTCTTGGGTTTCTATATGGACTTTCTTTAAGCAGCTGGTGCTTTCCTCACTTACACGGTGCTGTGTTTCTGCAGGTAGAGGCAAATTTACGTAATTGAAGGTGCAGGCTTAGTAACCAGGTAAACCTGTAGGTGTAGTCCACACACCTTTCTGCTGACCCTGTCGGTTTTGGCAGAAGCCAAACTGCCAAGTTCCAGAGAGGCAGTTTCCAGAGTTGAATGCATTCCACTAAAAAGAGTTTATCTCAAAAAAAGTAAATATAGGGATATTGTGCTTAAGTCTTTCAACTACATTAAGGGAGGAGGAGGAAGCAGGATCCACATGTTACCAGGGAGACTAATCTGAAGCCATGTCAGAAGTTGTGGATATTGATGATAACACAGGAGGGTGTCAATAGAGCACTACTCATCGTTATTCCTTCTATAATATCATTCAGTAAATCAGGTGTGGTAGTAAAACATAATTGTGCTGAAGTAGGAGTTTAGACTAAGGCAAATGCTTAATTAGTGATTTTTCCTAATGATAGTATTGAATCACAGTCCTCATGAACTCTTTAACATTAGATTGTTTGCTAGAGAATGATATAAAAAAATCAACTCTTTTAGTTTATGGATTTGAAATGCTAGAATTTGCTTTCCCCCCAGACGGTTGTCACCATAAGCTGTTGTCATGATTTAGGAGTTGTTTCTTACAAAGCAGCTGACGAATCCTTTTGTTAGCTTTGATAAAATTAGTATTTGCAGCATTTTGCTGCAGTGCCATGGGAATTACTCATGAAGGGTTAGTGGTGCCCATGTTTTTGATGTCTCTGGTGGCTTTTTTTTTCCAGTGGTTCTTTTCCTTTCGCCTTTTCCCAGCAGAGCCCCAGAAGCAGCGTCCTGCAAGGATCGGGTCTGTAGCGGAGACAGAATTTTGAGACTTCCTGTTTAAATCAAGTATGTGACTGTGTCCCGACAGAGATGGCAGCAGTCCTGCAGTCTGGAAAGCTGCTGGTATCTACAATTCCAACTGCCCAGGAGCCTGGGTTAGTTGCAGGTGCCTCTTGTCTGAGGCCCCTTTTAAAATTCAGGGCATTTTTGTCTGGTTGGTAATTAGATCATGAATTTCTTTTGTTGTTGCCTCTCCTATAGATCATTCAGAGGGTGGAGAGTTTCACTGCAGTGAAACAAATCCGAGGACTCTGCTTCTCGTTAGCATGTTTTTCCCCCAGCACGTTTTCAGAGGTGCATGAAATACATCAGGACAGAGCTATAATTTGTTTCTCCTGTTGCTTTTCCCCCTCTCAACTCCTGTTCCTATCGAAACAAGCTGAGAAATGTATGAGTAAATTTCCATGGTAGCTTTTTTTATTTACCCCTCCTTAGAGGAAGAATTCTGTGCTCTCTAAGTATTTTACAACTTGATAATTTTGGACTAATCGCTTCTGTCCAACCTGGGTTAAAAAAATAGCTGCTGGGACTTTGAACAGGTCTTTAAGGATTGAGGTAAGATTTCAGCACAATGATTCTTAAGAGTTTGAGGTAAGAGCACCCCCTTTTTGAGCTTCTAAATATGATTCTGTTTCTGTATTTCTAGGATAACTGAGTTAATGCTTATAATAGAGTTTAAGTTCACTTACTTGAATACAATAACCAGCCCTGTAGGTTTCAGATGAGTTAATCTCAGTAATGTCATTTTAAACTTAAAGTTTCTTTTAATTACAATTATGTTTTTAATTTTACAGGAAGATAAAATAATTTAAAATCAAGGGGGCCATACAGCAACTATAACAGAAAAGATGGTTGGTTCTTTTCTTCAGTGGATCTCTGCTTCCCACGCTGATTTTTTTTTTCACTCGGTACAATTCTAATCTTACTACAAATGTGAGAAACAAAAGAGAGAACTTTGAAATTGGTCTGAAAATTGATCTTTGGCTACCGATATATATATATTTTTTTTAGATATTCTTGGAGCTGTGTTGCTCCCCCTCTCTCCCCTCCACCCCAGCTGACCAGCATAGCGTTTGGGCTTTGGAAGCAATATGTTTATGATGACTTCATGGTACAGGAGTGGTTTTTCACATGTTGAAAAATGGATGAGAAATGAGGGTTAGGCCATTTTGGAGTAGGGTGGAGAAGTGAAGTGGAATTTCTAGTGCATGAAAGTTACGTGTTAGAAACATCCTGACTGGTCTGAGAGGCTCCATCTGCACTAAACCAGGAAATGCAAATATTCGCAATAGCCTTTGTTTTCCTAAAATTTCCCACATGTTTCTTCTGCTTCTTTCTCCTTGCTTGGGGCTTTGACTAAAGATCTGGCTTACACAGAGCCCTGATGAGGTCGGTTAGTTTGTGTGTTTGTTGTAGAGCTAAAAAAGGCAAAACAAAATCAACTTAAGTTTTTGTATTTCTGTATTCACTTTCACTGGTTCAAACCTAAATCGCCATAAAAGAGACTTGTAAACCTTCATGGTAAGGTTGGAAACGCTTAGGGAGTATTGCTACCTTCATGGCAAACATGGCAGCAGAATTTCTTCCCTTTACCTCTTGACAGGCGTATCGAATAAATGGGACAGATGAATAGAGTGGGTGACGTGTGTGGCAGCGAGCCCATCGCAGAGTCACTCGAGGAAACGTGAATGCGTTCGTTGCTTGAAGGAAGAATTCAATGGTGGGGGGGGGTGTTTTGTTTTACTTTTGGCTTCGAGTGGAATAAGGGAGGAGAAGTGGAAAAGGAAGCCTTTTGTTTACAGCAAAACAATACTGTGAAGTAGACAGCGTGATGTTAAAACAGGAGTCTAAACACGGCAGATGTAGGCAGGGTCCGGCTGGCCTGGCTGTGTCCACAAGCCATTGAGGCGTCCCGGCTCAGACTGATGGAATCTTGAGTCGCTGTCGAGTTGTCCCCCCTTCAGGAATTTAAAATAGCCTTGGAGACTCTGCCCCAGAATTTTATTATTACATGAGATGAATGATTTGTTGGCTTTAACTGTTTCTGTTCGGTGATGCAATTCATCTTTAGTAACGTTTCTTCCATGATAAATGCATGATATTTTCATTTTGAATTTTAATCTCCGTGAGTTATGTTACACATAAGTAATATGGGTCTAGACTTCTAAAACCAGTCAAAGCATTGCCCCATAGGCAGAATTTAATACAGTGGATCTGTTGGAAAGAAATATGTACTGCTCCTGTGTTAGTGTCTGGCATATTTTGTGGTGATTTAAAGTATATTGCATTATTAGGACATTTTTCACTTCTGGATAATCACTATTGCTGTTTGGGGATTGAATGCACATTATTGTAGTTTTGCTTGTTTAGTCCTAGAGGAATAATTCCAATTTGTTGAGACGTGGATTTGTTTCTGACAATGCTTATAAGCAGGTGCATGAGATCCTTTGAAATGGATTTAATTTTACATGTAATATATTAAGGATTTGGCGTCTGGCTGGTGTTGAACTTGCAGAATGTGTTTATGGGACAATTTAGAATTTTAACAATTATTAAAGGAAAACCTTGTTAAAAGTGCTTTTGTAGTTATAATGGTCTCCTAATATGTATTTTAAAAGAGTTTATTTAAAACCTGTCTGCCTTGTGTTTGGATATCAACCTAGCAATAATACTTTTATATGACATTTAGAACTAGTATTGAATGGGGTTTTTTTTGAACTGACGAGTTAGTATTTAATAGCACTTTAAAAATTCATTAGTACTTCTGAATTGTTCTAATGTACGTTCCAAGTAAGACAGTTAGAATTGGTACAGGATTCTAAATTTAGGTTAGATTTATAATTTTGAAAGAGAATTGGAAATTAGTTCCCTAGCGGTACGAGCTGTGAGTGTATGTGGTTGGAATAAGGGCAGATGGCTGAGCCTGTTGGAGAAGTTACTGCCCTGTCCGAGTTGTCCTGGCTCCCATAGTACTGGGGGCAGACGGGATCATGTTATGTGTCATAGAGACATGGAATGGTTTGGATTGGAAGGAACCTCAAAGCCCATCCAGTTCCAATCCACTTGCCATGAGCAGGGACACCTCCCACTGGATCGGGTTGCTCCAAGCCCCATCCAGCCTGACCTTGAACCCCTCCAGGGAGGGGACATCTGTGACTTCTCTGCTTCCTAATTCACCTCAGAAAAAGATATCTAGGTGATACAAGTGACTCAGCAGCGTGATCTTTGCCTCCAGACTAATCTCCACTCTGGAAACGGGCCAAATCGGGAAAGGCAACAGGCCAAGACGACAACAGCAAATTGATTATTTGAGAACTTCCAAGAGAAGGGGAGGGATTGATGTTTGTATTAACCAATACTTTTCCAGGTTGGCCAGAGGCTTTCCTGACCAGAGCAGCCAAGGCTCGAGAGGTAACCAGAACATTAATACAAGAGATAATCCACCAGTTTGGGGTTCAGCGACCCACCTGTCATTTTGAGATCCATCCAGACACTAATCAGAAGTCCATACTCGTATATATTAGTCTGGGTTGTGTATGTTTAAGAACTATTTCTGCAGTAATAGACGAGACAATTATAGAGAGCACTGGCAGAGGCTGCGTCACCTTCCCTGGAGGGGTTCAAGGCACAGGTGGATGAGGTGCTGAGGGACATGGGTTAGTATTTGATAGGAATGGTTGGACTCGATGATCTGGTGGGTCTCCTCCAACCTGGTGATTCTGTGATTCTATGATACTTAGACGATTTGATGTTTGTCTGGCTGCTCCAGAATGCAGTGCTCCCGACGCTCTTCCCTGCTGCAGAACCGTGGATCTAGGGGCTGATGGAGAGTATTTCCAGTTAATCTCATCCAGCAGAGTGTGTCTGAAATCAGCATCAGTTTGTCCGGTGTCCTTGGGTGAACTGGGCTTCCCTCTGCCTGTCATCTGGCACCTCTACCTCAGTGTGCGCTGCCTCCAGACTGAAAAAGAATCAGCACTGGGGTGGATATTGACCCTTCCAGTGATAAATTAATTTTGGGAGCACTGAACTTCAGATAAGATGGTGGGGAAAATAATTAAATCTTGTTGTGAAGGGCATGCTGACCTCTGTATGCATTCATTGTTTGTACCAGCTCTAGGTAGAGCTCTTGGACTATTCTGAATTTCTAGTGCTTTGTGAGACTTGGAAAGAGCAGCTGTCAGAGCAGCCTGGAAGCAGTTGTGTGTGTACTTGCAAGCAAAATGGTTTCTTCAGCACTTTGGTTCTGTGCTTCTCAGTGTGCTTTGGGAAATGGGCAGTAGCACTCCATCCAAATGTCTAAGGTTAAGATTGCATCTCTGAAAACCTGAAGGGTGTTAGCTGATTATTTTGGTTTCCTGATGGCAAAATTCTGCTTTTTAGATTTTTTTTTTTTCCCAAATAAATGGCTAGAACTGTAAAATGGGAGGAAATGCTATCAGTCTGTATTAGAATGATAAAATATTGTGGGCTGTGTTTTGGGTTTGGAGATGAAAACCCCACTGGTATGGAGTGCACTTTCACATCAGAAATGTAGTCTGACTAATCCTTCCTCCGGTGCCTCTGCTGCTTCCTTTGCCTCACAGCTACGGCTTATGTGACTGCAGGGTAAGTCAAGGCAGCTCTAGGAGCCAAACTAATCCCTCTCCCCGGAAGGGTAATTTTGTGTTAAGCCAGTTCAGCTTCCTGATCTACCTTGCATCCCCAGGATTGCTAGACCTGATCTGAGAGAGGAACAGCTGCAGCTCCTCTTCATTGTTAGGAGCAACACAAAACCCTCTTGACCACTGATGGTTGGTAGAATCATGGTCAGCTGCTGCATTCCTGCCTGTTTCATGTCTCAGTACCTTTTAGTCAAAACCCCTCTGCACCTGTAAAACATATATTTGTTAGGATTACTTATCTTTGTCCTTTCTTGACATCAACTGCAGTCTTCTAAAAAGTATGAATTTCATCAACCGAAACTAAATTCTTAAGCTTATTACTGTGTTCTATTACTTAGTTTGTTCATTTGTGGAAAACAAAACACCTTTGAAAGGAAATTAAAATTGAAAGGAAGTGAAACTTAAAAAAATTATAAAATAAAAATTAATGTGAGTAATTGGGATAAACAGCTTTATTTCAGAACTGTAATTGAGAAAGTTATTACCTCGGCAACTGTATTTTCAAATCTGCATGGCGTTATTTACAGCTCTTTGTACGATGAATGGTTGAAGACCTCCTGTTTAATATCTTCCCATGTGGGAATTCAGGCAGGTCCAAGGAGGGAATGCCAGCAGAAAAAAATATAAGTTTCTCTATTGCGTGCCAACAATGGAACAAAACAGTTGGAATTTGTTAGGAACGTTTAAAGTCTTGAGCTGTCCCGCTGGGCCCAGCGCGTGGTGCTCCGTTTGTCAATTAAATAAATATATTGATGAATATATTGATGAAGAGTTTGATACAAGGTGGAGAGAAGCGTGCAGTGTCAGCCGTAGATCCCAAACACCCCAAACAATTCTCGGGTCCCAGGGCAGCCATCCCAAGGCAAGGAGGGGCGTGTGTGTTCCTTTGCCTCCCTCCCTCTCCCTCCCCCAAGCAGGCTCATTCCAATCAGCAGTGTAATTGGAATGCAACCGCAGTCTGGAGGAGGAAGGGGAATTTTTGGCAAGGAGAGACAGAGCAGTTGGGAGCTTTATTCAGATTAAAGCATAGACGACCATTCATTATCAGTACAACACACATTAGCAACAGCCCAGCATTGTGTTTCTACAGCTGGGACTTATTTCGGTGATGGTGTTGCACTGCGTGCTACATGCAAACAAC
The DNA here is from genome assembly GCA_033558105.1 of Coccyzus lansbergi. Classification (NCBI taxonomy): domain Eukaryota; kingdom Metazoa; phylum Chordata; class Aves; order Cuculiformes; family Coccyzidae; genus Coccyzus; species Coccyzus lansbergi. The sequence goes on along the minus strand of JAUMJK010001496.1, from coordinate 55,767 downwards.
TGGGATCCGATCGCGGAAAGCAATGCTAATGGCTCTCATTAAAAGATGGTGTTTGTGTAGGGCAGGAAAGACTTGTCTTCCAAATGAACTATTGTGGTAAAAATTGATTGGCAGCCTGTCCTTTTCCTGACTGCCCAGGGTGTCCCACGTGTTCTGGAACGAGCACTTTTTCTGGGAGAAAAACCCTTGGGTAAAGAAAAAACCCAACAGGAATTCCAGTGTTAGAACCGCTGGTCGGATTCTGAAGGCTGAACCAGTTTGCCTGTGGTGATGACACGTGGAAAGCCAGAAGATTAGTTAACATAATCTTAGCTTTGGACCCGGTCCTTTTCTCCCCTGGTGAACTCAGGACTGCCTGTTGACGCAGTGCTGGTTCCTTATGAGTGTCTGATGTGAGGTGGAGGTGTTTTCTTACCAGGCTACCCACCACATCTTAAATGTATTGGTTAGGGGATTTCTTATGCTTTTTCTGCTGATGTTTTGATAGGAATAGTTAGACTCGATGATCCGATGGGTCTCTTCCAACCTGGTTGTTCTATGATTCTGTGTGCTCACAGCCATGGACATTGATATTACTTTTTATCCTCTTCCTTGTCTTCCTATATCTTTCACTAGTAGTACTGATGTCTCTCCAGAATACATACTTTAAAAATTATTTGCTTAAGAAAGATTAATTTTTAATACAAAAATTTTAAAACTGATATATTTCCACAGTGATCATCTATGACTGTAGCCCTGAAGTGCTGATACTGGATGCAAACATATTTAAACCTTGTAATTTGTCATAGCAGGTAGACAAGAGTGTGCAAACGTACAGGTAACATAACACGTGCCTGTGAGGTAAAGCAGCATTATAACTGTTTTGCAGGGATGTGGTGAGCAAATTGCCTGCGAATGGTTTCACACAGACTGCATGAAGAGTTTGACTTGGACTGGAAATACCTGTAAGGGGTGAACAGAAGATCAAGACCCTTAAATGTCCAAGTTCATTAATTCACATAAGATTTTCTTTCTTAATATTGCCTTCCTCATCACTCATTCCAGTTCTGTTATTCTACCATTCAAGGTGAAGGATCATCAGAGATGCTTAGATGATGTCTGAGATGTGGGAATTCTGTGAAATCTCATGACTCTTCTATCACTTTTTACTTGTTTTCCATGGCACTGAGCTTTCCACTTAGTGTTTTTTTCATCGCCTTCTTCCCTTTAACTACGGGGACTTTGTGTTATATACACACTTTTACTATTCTGAAATAAAGATGCTTTTTAATACATAAAATAGTGGTGATGTATAACACAGGATACCCTCCAAAATAACAGTTTGATGTCTTAAAAAGTTTGATTTTTCTGTAAAAACTAATCCAAAGTAAAAAGCAGTTGTAAAGACTTCTTCCATAGACAGCAAAAAGAGGAAGAAGAATTCAGAGAATGAAAAAATATTTATATTCCAATAAAATTCGTGTTTTCTATAATCTTAGTTCCTTTCAATCTTTTTTGTGGGTTCAGCCAATTATTTCGCCGCCCCCCCCCCCCCGCTATAACTGAATGTAAATTTTAATAGCTAACACATAAATAAGATGACAGGAGTTTGGGGATATTAAATATTTTGCATTTGCTTGCAGTAGTTTAAACTACTTTTCAGTTAGCCATTCTGTGTCAGTCACTGGAGTAATAAATTGGAAAAAGGAAACTGGCAAACGTGATTCACTTGGTTCCTATTTTTGAGTATTTGAGAGCGATGCTGGTGGAGCAGTCGTGGAGGGAGAGTAGGTAGCTTATAACATTGAGCTCTCTCCGTGTTTCTGTGAGCTGGCCCGAGTAGCAAATGTTAGAATGAGATCATAAAGGATGATAAAAGGATATTTAATGAACGTATAGTATGTAAACCTGATGTGCATGTTTGTCTTGGCACATGTATATTGTTCCTTCATTTAGAATATTGATGGTCTCTTTTCCGTTGACTACCCAGGAAGTCTGTAATAGATACAAAACATAACTATCCACTGACTCACTGATTCTTTGTAATAAATACTTGATCTGCATATGCATCCTAGAAGCCATTGTGTCTCTTGATGATGCACTTATGCTAAAATGCTCTCTCCCCCCCTTTTTTTTCAGGCTAATGTCACTATCTACAGGCATTGATTTATATTCTAGTTTCTGAAAACTTTCAGTGTAAGTTTCAGCAGCTTAACTTTTTTTTGCTTAAAAATAATTTTAATGAAAAAGGTTCTAAAACAAGTACAGACAAAGAACCTTGTGCCACCTCATGAGGATCTGTTCATGGTGCAGCTGTGTAGATCTGATAATCGTGAGCGTTTTGGTTCAGAACCATTAAAATGTTAACATGGATTTGTTGTAAAAAAATGGATTTTGCAGTGGTTCTGTTTTTTTTTAATCTTAAACTCAAATTTGACATTGAATAGAGGTCTCAAAGATAATTAAGTCCCATGAGTTTCATGAGAATTGTTGCCTGGATAAAGAGGAGACCCTAAGAGTGACCCGAAATGAGAGAAAAAAGCTGCAGCGAGAGATCCCGCGTTGCGAGACCACTGGAGAGTCTGCGTGGGAGGGTGTCTAAGTGCCCTGCTGGTGGGAACAGCCTCAGCTATGGCTTTCCATCAACCACGAAACATAAATCCATAGGAAACCAAATTTCCTTAGTTTTTATTCTCGAGGAACTATTAATCAGTTGGTTATCAGAATATTCAGAATAGGTTTTAATGCAGTGTTGAAACTCTTAGAAAAGTGGAGCATAAGCTCCGGTGTTCTCCCACCAGTGGGAAAAGTCTTGTCCAAGAAAAGTCCTGAGATAGATTGGAGCTCTGTGCCTGGAAGGAGATTGTTTCACTTAGAATGGAGCTGTGGCTCCTGGGACTGTTGGTTTTTTTTTTTTACCTAGAAATACCTGGCAGAGAGGGTGTTGTTAATAGAAGATTTCTTAGCGTCTCTCCTGTTTTGTTAACCTGACACAGCCAGAATGGGTTGACAGCTGACTTTCCTTAAATGTGGTTACTAGAGAGAGAAATATTGAGCCAAAAATATTAGTTTGTTCGCTCGTGGCTAATTGTTGGGGAAATGGTTGTCAGTCTGGCTGTTGTGCGTGTGCCCAATCTTATAAAAATGAGACTTTGGTTAAATCCCACTGGCAGGCTTGCTTAGTATTTTGAAATGAAGTGTTTGTAATTAGTTAACCTTGCCATTTCTCTCTGAAAAGATTAGTTAAACCTCTTATTTTGGACGCTACACAACTTCAGGAACATACTGTGTGGCTCACCGTCCTGTAGATGAATTTTGACTTAACCACTGAATTTAAAGCCTTCAACTTCACTTGATGCTTCCCATTTCTTGTAATGGGTGAAATTGTGGAAATAATTGTATCTTTTGAGATACTTATTAAAAGTGGCCATCAATGTCAGCATCTATTTTATTTGACGTTTTTCACCACTAGATGAAAGATACGTGGTGAGCAGTGACCTTTTCCAGTTCTTGGGCAAGTGGCATCTGTTGACAACTCAGGCTGAAGATTTTCTCAGTGTACTAAAAACCTTAGGAACTGCAGAAGCGTTTTTCCGAGTTTGTCTATTTCTTAATTATCAATTGTATGGGTAGAATCATAGAACAACCAGGTTGGAAGAGACCCACTGGATCATTGAGTCCAACCGTTCCTATCAGGATAGAGTAGACTTCAAATTGCTGGGCACATGAATCTTCAGTAACTTCAGGTTTTTACTACACCAACTTAAGGACTTTATTTGAACGCCCTGTGAAGCATACAGTGGTGGGACAGTGTTTTCTATGCAGGCTTGAACTTCAGGTATGAGAAACACACCAAATTTTTGGCTCTTAAGTGGTATTTCACTGCTGTTGACTGTTTACAGTGGATAAAAATCTCTTAAATAGAGCTCGGCTGTAGGATCCCCATTAGGTCTTTGAATGGGGGTTCGAATGGGATGGGCTTTAAGGTCCCTTCCCACCCAAACTCTTCTATGATCCTATGAAGGAGTTAGAAAATCAGTAGTCCTGCAGGGATCAGTTGGAGGATATTGTATGGGGGAAAACATGAGCAATTCTGTTTGGTTTTAGGGGCTTTCTGTGGGATGTGATTACTGCACGCACTTTTCTCCTTGCGTTTCCTGGCAGTAATAAATATTGGCAATCTCATAGAAAAAATATCCAAGGGAATCATATCCCAAGGATGCTTTGCAGCATTGGTTCCAACCAAATACCTCTTCTCCCCACCCCTTTTTGTCTCTCGTGTACTAGCTGTGGGAATTCACGCTTTCACTCCGTACCCAAGAATCCTTTTGTGTTATCAGTAAATATTTTAATGTTTCACTGGGGGATCTAATATTTCCTGCTCACTAAACCTGCCATAATAGATAAGCACACGTAGTTGAACAGTGGTGCGTTTTGTGAGAAGTCTTCTGTGTGTACCTTGGCATCTTCGTATGAAAGTTGTCCCCTTTGACCTTTTCATTTATTTATTTGCTTATTTTAATTTACTCTGTTCTCGTAGGAGATTGTTTTCCCCTTGTGTTTTTCATTGACAAATGCAAATGGTCCTTCCTTTTAATTTAAACACAAAAGCCTGAAACAATTATCAGCTTCTACAAATAAAACATATCTTCGGAGCCATCAAACCTCTGGTGTTAGGAGTTGGTGTACTCCACCCAAATGTTTGTCAGGTAGAAACTTCTATTTAGCTTTCACATAGGGTAACGGAGAAGTCCAGGCTGTTTGGTTTTTATGGTCAGGGAAGCTTTTGCTGGTCTGTAGAGCTGAACACGAGATTTCACTGGCACAATTGGTTGTGCCGTCGTATGGTGAGCTGGTCAGAAGCAGTGAAACTGCTGCCTGAGGAAACCACTATGGTATTGCTTCCACTGCCGTCTGCCTAAAGGTACCTTCCCAAAAGATGATACTTCTGGCTCAGCTTTCAGGAATTATTTTACATTACAGTATAAACGATGTAGGAGCACAATTAATCTGTATTCGCTCCTTTATTTTGAGCAGGATTTTCTGGAATGCTGAACAGGTAAAGTAATGTTTGAATACTCGGGTTTTTTTAACTTGGGATTCAGTAACTTAATCTTGTATTTCTTTTTTTTTTTTTTCTTGCAGTACTGTGTGCAAAAAACTTGGTGAAAAAGGATTTTTTCCGTAAGTAGCTGTTCAAGTTTTATACTTTTATAGGTGGGATAAATATTACACGGGTTCTATACATCAGTGTTTGCATGTGGTCATTGTATCAAGATATTTGAATTAAAGGGGCTAGAGGCTTTGTTTTCACACTGCTTTATTGCAGGGCTTCTAATTTTTTCTTAAGTGGCAGTTGTCACAGATTCTTAATAATAATTAAAACACTGACATGCTCTTTGTTTTCATGGGAGTGGGGAACTCAGGCAGATTACGTGTTATTCAATTATGGCCACATTTAAAAAATGCTTTTCATATTGGAACTTGTTGTCCAGCAAATAGATATGCATCTTAATTGTTATTAATACATTCCTACTCTGAAATTGTATTGAAAATAATTTTAATAATGCTTTGAAAAGCAGTGCAAAAGGTGGATGAAGGAGGCAGGAAGGAATGTCATTGGCTGTGTAGGCACACACAGGGATCACTGCCTGCTGCCTCCCTGCTGGGAGAATTTGGAAAATCAGACCTGAACATTGAAAAGAACTTGAAGAAGGGATGATACAGAATTGTATTGTAATTTCTGATACTTTTCTAACTTGCTTTTTATCTAGGGTTTCAAGTTCTTGGGTGTTTAACAGTTAATTTCTGCCTTAAAAAAAAAAAAAAAACCTCTCTGGGTTTGAAATCTGTGGTAGCTTCTGTAGTGAAGCACAGATCTCATGAGGTCCTGTTCACATGCTTTGTCTGACACTTGTTCTTGAGCCACTTGCTGCCTGACTGGCTCCCTTGTGAGTCACCTGAGGGAGTGGAACTGGTACGAAACTGGTGCTACAGAAAATGTGAATAATGCTTCACCACCTTAGTTCCTTCGGCTGACTCACTGGGTGCTCAGAGGAGGGGAGGAATTAGTATGATGGGAAAAAGGGATAGGATGGCATGACTTGAGGGTATTAGTGGTGGGAGCATCCCTTTTGGCGTCAGTTAACAAGTTGGTTAGAGCAGCAGTTGCAGTAGAGCGAATTGTAGGCTGCTCTGGGCCTGCTTCTTCCCTGTCATCAGCTGTGTAGCCTGGCACCATCCTGGCACTAATTTTTGTCGATCAGTTCAGTGTTTCCAAGGTACTGAGCTGGCAGAAAACAGAGTAGAAAGCTAGCAAAACCCAAAATGGAACTCAAAAGCAAGAATAACTAAGCCGAACTCAAAAGGAAGACTAACCTATTACAGGTGATGTCCTGAAATACCACTAACAACTTAAATCCTGACTGTAATTAATCTTAAAAATAGGAAGGACATAAATCTGTTTTCTCTGCATTCTTCTGTTTGTTGAATTTTTTGTGTATGGAGAACTTACTCAGTCCTGAATTAAGAAGGCGAAAGTGTTCATATCTTTTACTCCGTGAGGTGTTTGACTTACACAGGTTTTTCTTGGATTTTACCAGTGAAGTAAATTGCTAATTTAGCTTCATGTGTCATGTTATTCCCACTCGTTAAATACTGCTCCCTTTTATAAATAAAAGGTAACTTCAAATAAAATATAAAAGGTAAATGTGCAATGATATAGGACTTAAAAGCATCCTGATCCATTTGCTAGCTTTTTTTTTTCCTTTTTCTCCTCTTAGGACTCCCTGACCCATTTGCTAAGGTTGTGGTGGATGGATCTGGCCAATGCCATTCTACGGATACTGTGAAGAATACACTCGATCCCAAATGGAATCAGCATTATGACCTGTAGGTGGTAACAGTGATAACCAAAGGTTTGACGTGAAAGCCTCTAACGTACGCAGCCATTGCCAGATGTTCATGCTGCTCTTATTTACAGCATGGAAAATACGCCAGGGTTTATTAGTTTGGGTGAAAAATACATATGTCAAAATACCACTTTTTCTCATTTCCCTCAAAACCTAAACACTACACTGGGTTTTCTAGTGATACCTCCAGCATTCTTTATGTATACTATAGAATTGTTCTGTTGTAATATTTCCACTTTAACAGTTCTGTAAAGTGAAGCAAATTGTCACTGTTTCCCTTGAGTTGCTCTTTGTGCTTTTTTTCTCTGCTGCAGTGCTACAGTGTCTCTTCTTCTGTGCATTTTCTTTAAGTTTTCTCTCCTTTATGTAACTTTCTGTCCCAGATGTTCTTCTCGTTATCAGTTATTATATTATCATCACTTGAGCATCTTTCACTGTGTTTGAACACACATATGCTGGTGTGGCCTGTATATCTCATGTTTTTCCTGTCTTTCTAAAGCATAGAATGTATAATACAAGTTATTAAAGCTTTCCTTTTCATATATAGCTTTCTTTGTGGTTGTGCATGCTTTGTCTTCCCTGTCTTTTATTCCTTATCTTCTATCTTGGAATGGATGATTTGGCATTTATCTGCTACTAAATTCCATATTGGAAATGTCAGCAGTTCCCTGTGTCTCCCACAGTACCTGCCAGTCACGTCTTGGTGTTCGAAGCACTGTGGTGACAGTGCAAGTTAAACACTTGGCAGGAACAGGTTATAAGGAATGATAAGTGCTACATGAGCTAATGACTTGGAGACTTGGTTCCCTTCTGGAGAAGAGGAGTGGAGGACATGGGAAATGAGAGAAGATGTTAGTATGCAATGACAGTAATGGAAAAACATAGGGAAATCTTTAGAAGATTTCAACATAATTTCCTTGTTCTGTAGGGAATGCTACTTTGCTTGATTCTGACAGACGTTACGGCGTTTCGAATCCAAAGTAAAATTTAGCGTTACATTAGGCCTTGTAATTTGAAAATGATCCTCTCCCTCTCAAAAATTTCTTCATAATCGCTTAACCCTTTTATTGTCTTGCCTGTTATTCTTAACTCTGTGGGAATTTATCTCCATGTGTAAGTATTTCCATCTTCTTGAGGAAGAAATTCTTGACATTTAGGGTGGTGAGACCTAGGGAAGTTGTGGCTGCCCCATCTCTGGAGATGTTCAAGGCCAGGTTGGATGAGCAACCTGATCCAGTGGGAGGTGTCCCTGCCCGTCACAGGGGCTGGAACTGGATGGGGCTTAAGATCCCTTCCTACCCAAACCATTCTTTGATTCTATAAACCTCAGTCTTATAGTTTTCAATTCCTATTAAAAAAGCAGTAAAGGATTAGATCTCTTTGATACAAGAGTGCACTGTCTGGCTTTTATCTTGTGTACCCAGTGTTGAGTCTCAGCTTTTCATCTGCACTAGATATTAAGGTAATTAACTGTTGTGATGTATTTATGGAATAATGTCTAAATTAAGTTGCCATTTCCAAGGGAATTTTGAGGCTTCCTAGTCAGATTCAGCATAGTAGATATTCTGTTGTACAAGATAGTTTTTGTTTTTTTTTTTTAAAAAAAACCCATCTGCAGTGTTGTAAGGAACAAAAGTAGTTTTTCTTTTGCCTTGTGTGGCTATTAATTCAGATCTTGGTGTGAAAGGAAGCAGCTGAGTGAGTTGGTTGCATAGATTCTTCAGTCTAGATGGGTGTGTGTAAGGGGAGAGGGGAATCTGGGAGGCTTTCCAGAAAGAAATTGCCAAATCGTTGCTGTCTGGATGCGGTTTAATGTCAGTAAAATACCACACTTGCCCTGGATGTATTCCCCTTCCTTATTTTCAGTCTTGTTTGTGTTTTTCCTTTGGTTCAGGCCTTTTCTCAGACCTTTGAACAGCCAGGCTTAACACATGTACAGACCTTCTTGCTTTCAAAGCATTTCAGCTCTACCTAAATCGGCAGTTCTGAAACTCCCCAAATCCCCTTTTTTCTATCCTTCCCTTTCCTTCCATTTTGTATTAGCCCCGATCTCGCCTCTAGCCTCCTCCAGCAGCCTCTGCCCTTAAGGCATAGCAAGGGATGTTATTTTCCATTATGTCTCTTCACACCCTCTTCTCCCCAGGCCCCAAAACAGCTGATATTTCAAAGCGTAACACTGCCCTTAGATTAGAAAAAGATCAGAAGTGGGAAAATGGAGAAAAAAAGTACTTTGTCCAGGTCGTAAAATGAGTCTGTGTGACAACATGGGTTAGAAATAGGGAATTCCTGGCTTTCAAGCTGGAGTTCATACCTCTCGATGTTGCATTTTTCTCTCTTTCTAGAAGGAGTACGTCTGGCTTGGGATCAGGAAGAGATGTGTTTTTTTCAGGAATAAGTTTTTTTCCATTTTCTTCATTCTGCTTTTCTCTACTGAGCTGAACTCTTCAGGGAAAGTGTGTCTCATGCCATGGGGATGAAAAGTCACTTGATCCCAAACCTTCCCAAGTAGTACATTAACTCAGAAGGAAATACCACCCTGGCCAAGATAATTTTATTTAGACAAAGTAACAATCGTCCTTGTGTTTTAAAATTCAATTAAAATATTTCAGAGGTTTCTGGTATGGCATTTACTTGATTTTTTTTGTTTAGAAGTGGAAGTGCTACGAGGAGGTACTTAAAATCTCCAAACACACAGCTCTTATCCAGAGCCCTAATTTGACAGAGTCAGGAAGTAAGGGAGTTAAAAAATATGTATGGAAATTGCATTAACGTTAATCCTGTTATCTCTATTGAGGTACTGAACGTTGTGGAATAGATATTGCTGATGGGGAAAGTGCTGGGGGTAGTCCAGCAACTTTAATGATGAGAAGGGAGAGAGGGGCATCCAATAAAAAGGGAGTTTATCTTTTTCTGTGGTGGATTTTGTTGGGGTTTTTTTCGTCTTAAAAAAACCCCAACTTATTCACTTTATTTTTTTTGGAACATTTTTTTTTAATAACAAATAAAATTCCTAGCTCGGGCTTTTTATGTTGGAACTTTATTGCCAGATGATGTAAAACAAATGTAACTCATCCACCAAATGAATTGGAAGTGTCAGCTTGTCCTACCGTCACTCTCTAAATGCAACCATTTATTTTCATGCTTGAAATTCTGCTGAAATATATGAAGCAGTTTGCCATGAAGCCAACCAGCAGTTACTGAGCTATTTCTTCCTTTGGAAAAAAAAAAAAAAAAAAAAAAGGAAAAGAGGACATTTTTATTTGGAAAATGGAGCTTGCCTTCCTTAATTCCTTTAAGTGTGTGAATGGGTCAGGGTTCTGGTGCAAAAATCAGAGTAGGTTATAGTAGCAGTACAAAGCCCTCACCTGCTCGGTATGGATGGTTTACTCAGCCATGAGAACCTCACCCCGAAATGTTACAGTCATTCTTGGAAACTGTCTTGTATATTCAGCTGTTCTACTTGATTATTCAAACTGTTCTGTTATGAAATTGTGTTTTAACGATATACTTTTGACTTTTTTAAAGCAACAAGGAAAACTGGAAAATTGAAGACAGGTCATGATAAGTCTTTATTTTTAAGTGCACCTAACTTGTTGTCATAAGAATTTATTTTAAGTACATGAAACATTATAGACTGCAACTGTGCACGTGAATACCCATCCTCATCTCTTGTTTCTTTATGCAAATTGGCATTGTCAAGATTGTAAGGCCAAAAAATCAGCTTCCTATTCAAAAATCTTTGGGTTTTGTTATGTGTGAAGTTTGTGTTTTGTCTTATTTTTTAAATGCGCACTGGTTATTTTAAACCATGCTCATGGGTGTGTGCTTACAGTTACGCTTTTCTGTCTGTGCTTCTTGGGTCAGTCCCTGTCTGCAGGTGGGAAAAAAAAAAAGTTGTCCACGTTCTGCTTTTTGGAAAAGAAAAAATGGGAGAAGTGTTAATTGAGAACCTACCTGGTCACTGCCGCATTTTTAAACCATGACAGTTAGTTTGACTGTTTGGTTTGCCAACCTTGACAGTATCATTTCTATCTATGAAAACAATAAGATGTTTTAAAACCAGTAACGTCTTAGTCAATGGTGAAGATGTATTTAGGTATTAGAGTTTGTTTGATCAGTTTTCCTTCAAAACAAACAAAAAGGCACTTGTAAGTAAGCTTCAGAAGGCCAGAATTTGTGGTCTGGGAATGGAGTAGTCCTTGAGATCCAGGCCATAGTTATAATTTTTTTTTTTTCCTCAACTTGAAATTAGTCTAATCATTCAGTATTTGTGATAGCTGACTTATTGTAGGTGCATTGAAATTGTCCTCTGAACCTTTTGAAAACAAAAAAAAAAACCCCAACTCATAAATTGCTTCTGAAGAGCAAAGCTTCAATTGAAAGAGCAAAACCAAAATCCCCTCCAATGTCCAAGTCTTCCCAAGTTGGTGAAGTGCAGATTGAAGCTCTGCAAAGCATTTCCATGGGGATACAGGAGGGGAATGTGGCACGTGGCAGCTAAGATGCTGTAGCAGCTTTCTGTGCCAGGTCATGTTCGTTATATGCATTGTGTGTTACGTACAGGCCTTTCTGAAGCTTTCCTAATAGTAAATTAGCTTCCTAAAGATTCCTTAACTGCAGGTGCGTAGCTAGGTTTGCCTTGTATTTCCCTGAGCACTCAGAGGGCTCTAAACGAGGGTGACTTGCATTGCTGGTGGTTGAAAGAGTAGCCTGAAAAGCAGCGACAGACGAAGCTCTGCAAAATAAAGCTACACTGATAGTTTCTGTCCTGGCATTGGAACCGCTCTGCTTGCTAGCGCTGCTCACCAACACGTGCTGCCACGAGCATTGCTGTTCGGTTTGGGTAGGCTGAGCGTAGGCATGAACCTGCACATGATTGTAGCTGCTTGAAGAGATGTGGTCACTGAGCCAGCCCACCCCCTGCTCATGTCACTGCTTTAACCAGATTTTGGTAGACTGGATGACGTGAATGCCTTCTTCCAGAATCGGGACTTTAGATTAGTTTGTGCTCGAGTAAACTCCTTCATAAGACATGCTTCCATTAAAGTATAATGTGCACATCTTCTGAGGATGACTGACTCTCTTTTGCTGATACAGTCTGCGTTAAATTTTTAATGTAATGGTTGATAGTCTTCTTTTTCCCCGCAGGGTGATTTCTGGAGCGTATTCAAAGTGTTCAGGAAGTGTCGTTCACAGTCCTGTTTTTCACGTCTTTCAGATATATTGGGAAGTCGGATTCAATAACAATCAGCGTGTGGAATCACAAGAAAATTCATAAAAAGCAGGGAGCTGGTTTTCTGGGCTGCGTGAGACTTCTCTCAAATGCAATCAACCGCCTTAAAGACACTGGTTGTAAGTAAGCTGAAGACGAGTGCTTTTCTCTTTCAGACCAAACTCTCGTGCATTGACTCTTTGAAGAGTGACATTTAAATGAGTTTTGGTTGGTTTTTATAAATCTTGTATATTCCAATTAATTTGGTAGCTTGTAATGGTTTTCTGTGGTAGAGTGTAGCACAGGTAGGTCAGAAAATGTAATTTACTTTTGATTTTTCAGCTCCTTTGCTCTGTTCCTGTAGCCTCGAAAGGGTATATTGACTGAATATTTTTATTTTTGCTTCCCTTGCCCCATGTCTTGAAGTCTTAACTATCTTACACTGAATTTTGTTCTGATAGTACTTCAATGTGTCTTTCAAAGGCAGCAAACTATTGTGTGACTTTGCTTTATGTCCTTGCTTTGTAGATCAGAGATTGGATCTGTGCAAGCTTGGGCCAAATGACAACGATACCGTTAGAGGACAGATAGTAGGTAAGCAGGGGTTTTATCTTTGAGTTCTTTTGAAGCTTCTTAGATATTAGTTTTGTGTATTTTTCAAATTCACCGTGTGGTGCCAAAACCATTTGGACCTCAAGCTAGAAGTGTGTATGTAGAGAACTGATAAAAACGAACAGCAAACGCCTAAACCACCCCCAAAAACCCCAAGGAGACCACCCGAAATATTTTTATAAGTGTTGAGACAGATAAGACAATAGATAATAAAAAACTTAAAAAGTTTTTAATGTCGCTGTAAGGAATGGTGACAGTTTGAGCCTGAACTTCCTGTGAAAAAATGACTACGGATTTCTTGGCCATTGCTGTTCCAGCCAAGCTGTGCTTCATGTAGGTTTTGCGCAAGGGTAAAACCTCTTGCTGTAACCGGAGTGAGTTGTTGTCTGGGATGACTTGCTTGATTCATTTTGTGTTTTCACGGGTTATTAACAAGTCTGTCACCAAACTCTGTAGCTGTGCTTTGTCATTCTGCAAACTCATAAACCTTAAATAACCTAAGAATTAAAAAGAAGCTGGCAAATTTAAGAACAAATATCCACAAACAACTTCATAAACACTGTCTTTTTGGTGCGTTGCAAGTTGCTTCAGAAGGGAGTGTTCCTAATAGGTCACTACGGAAGTGAGAAAAAAACAAGTTGATCAAGATAAAGAGGTCTTTATTTTTGTGGCAAGATGTTCATGAGAATATTTGGATCTGGGGGAAAGAAAAGTGAATTTACATGCTCAGTTTTATGTTCAAATCCTCATTCAAATAATATCCAAGCAGCACTCCTGTTTTGTCAGCCAGAGAAAACTATTGAAGTATCAGCCAGCAAATAAGGGCTGGGGTGCATTTGTTTGCTTTCCTCTAAGTGCTCTGTTGAATACAACTACCACGTTACGTTGCTTTTGCTTTAACCATCTGTCTGATGTCTGATCTGCAAGTGTTTGCACTGTACTAAGATAAGTGTGAGGTGGCACAGGAGAGTCAAATGATGGTAGAAATGTGGAATCCTAAGTGCATTGCTGGCACTTCAGAACATTGAACGTTAAATTTCCCTTGTGGGCTTGCACAGAAGAGTAGAGGTCGTTTTTCTAGGGTACGTTACACTGTCGGTTTGGTTTGCTTTTTGGTTTTGCTCCAGTGTTCTGGTCCTCTGATCATCCGTGCTGTATGCATGCGATTTTTGCTTGTGGAGTTCCTGTTAAGAGGAAGCTCAGCTCAGCTAACAGGAGAGTTTGTTCAGGGTTTGCTCCAAGCAGCAGAGATCCTCTGTGCCCACAGCCCTTTGGACGTGGACCCTCACACCGTGATGTGCTCTCATGCTGCCCTCCAGAGTATGCAACATGCATCCTTATCATCAGGACTAGAGAATGATAGCATTAATTAAACAAACAAACCCAAAAAAACCGCCAGCACCCTACCCCAAAGCAGAAAGGTCTCATCTGTTGGGATGCCAGACGGGAAGCCTGGGACAAGTAGGCTTCAGAGATAACTAGTCAGCGGTGCGGGTGTAAACTAGACTGACCAGTTGGCTAAACCTGATGTCTTCATGAGACATGGAATAGCCAAAGCATCGACTCTTGGCCTGTTGCTGGGGCTGCCCCTAGTTAGCAGGAGCTGCCGGGTCATGCGTTGAACCTAGAAAACACACGACTTGTCAGGTTATAGCAGAGATTGAGAATAAATCTGTTTTCTCTACTTTTTGCCGTTATCATCAGAATGGTCGAGTTTCCTCAGTCATGGCTGTGTTTTAATTTAAAGCATCCTTGGTGAGATTCCAGACACTCCTGTCTTTTCCTGTTGAAATTGTTGTTATTGATCTCCTTCTATTTTACTCTTTCTTGACTAATGTAATTTTGTTGAATAGGTGAATGAACCTGAGTAAAACTAGATTGTTCTGCTTCAGCAGTTACATAGTGGAGAAATCTTGATTAAAAGTAAGAAGACAGAACAAGTTATAAATACACTTTTGGTCCTTCTAGTGATAAACTGGCTTACATTAAGAGGCTATGCAAGATTCAAAACCAACATTAAAATATAATTGATCCCTCCAGCAGATGATAACCTCACAGATTGAGCTCACAGTGGGTGTGCCTTTATCATCTGGGACAGGGAACAAGGTGATCTTTATCTTAAATACCTGGAGTGATTTTCAAAGAGAGGAAGAAAAGGGGATGCCTTTGAGTAGTGGATGCAAAGGGCACCTGAGCTGTGTCTTGCAGCTCTTCTCTGTGCTACCATTTTATTTCTGATGAGAAATGAGTCCTTATTCATTTCAAAATGAAACCATGCACAGATTTTGGTCCTCGCATAGGCAAAGAGGAGCTAATTGCCTTTGTTTAGTTTCATTTTTCTCCGTGTGTTTTGCTTGCCAAACCTTGCCTACATGCAGCAGTACGAACTTGTAGTGTGTGGGTTTGTTGCAGAATAAATGCATCATCTGAGATTTTGTTTTGGTTGAAATTCAAGATGTCTTTTCCTTGAATAAGTTTATTTATTACGTTAGTTTTCAGGGAAGATCGGAGTTGCTATTGATGAGGAATAAAGCCAGCAGGTACTGCAGGGCTCCCAGGCTTGTTGTTGGCCCAAAATTGTAAGCTTCAAAACATGTTGTTGATGAAAATTTGGACACTCTGGCAAACCCTGGCTGTACTGCTGCATCTTTTTTAACTTTGTAATCTTGACAGAAGTTTAGTTCGGCCTGGGTTAAGGTTGTTAAGTTTATTTCACATCATACGTAAATAGGACGTGAAGACAGTTGTCCAGAGGTGCAGTAGTGCCACCTCCAGAAATGTGTGCCCCAGCACGTATCGAGCTTCTTAAGTAATCGTTTTATTGTTAAAGGCAGAACAAAACATCAAAAAAACCTCAACCCCACAGGAACACAAGTATCATAAATTATCAGATTGGACACCAGCAAATTATGATATTGGGAACAAAAGCTGACCATAAAAATCTTTGTTTTCATAATTGTGATACAAAAGCTTCGGGCATATAAATATCCCTTACAATTAAACTTAAAATATAAAAACCACATTGTAAAAAAGTAGGAGTTTTGCTGAGGGCTGGAAGGGCTTTTCGGGGTGCTGAGCACAGCCTTGTGAGAGTTGTATTTAGCTTCTTACCACTGGTGTTTGCAAATAGCCAAGAAACCAAACGTGGTTCTTCTAGCAGTGAAGTTTTGCCTTGTGTATGCACGTGTGTATGTGCTTGTGGTGAATCCCACGTGCACACAAAATACGTAAGGCATCAAAAACACATAGAAATCTTTTATTTTAGCTCTTTGCTAGCAGTGCAAGGCTGGCACTGGCACTGTTCCACTTGCTCTCCCAGCCATGCGTGAGGGTCACTACCCTGCTGCATCACCTCTACTGCATCACCTCTGTCTCGTACAGAGAAAAGTTAATGAGAGCTTCAGAATTAACTTATTGTTCTGCCTTAACTTGCAGTCATATTCTTCAAGCTAGCTTTTTTGAAGTAATGTGTAGACCATTACGTGTATGAAAACACACCCTGTTTCTTTATAACTCTTTGACTTGTCAAAGGAAAAGATATGCAGAATGTGGGTCAGTTTAGTCCTTCAGGTCATAGAATCATAGAACAACCAGGCTGGAAGAGACCCATCGGATCATCGAGTCCAACCATTCCTATCAAACACTAACCATTTCTTTCAAGTATAATGGTAATTTGCATTCAGATGTCACGTCTTTAATAATTCTTTTGTTATTTTAATAGTAAGTCTTCAGTCCAGAGACCGAATAGGCACAGGAGGACAAGTTGTGGACTGCAGTCGGTTATTCGATAATGATTTGCCAGATGGGTAAGTTGTCATCACTGTGGTGTAAATACCAATACAAGTCGTACAATAGACTTCTGCAGTAATGAGAAATCACTGTACAAATAGGTTAATTTATTTCTGTTCTTGCACTCAAGTTTCCTATGGTTTTGCGTTTAGGAGCAGGAGATAATCCAACCAGGCTACACAGAATAGTTAATAATTAGCACTGCCTTGTCTCTCCTTGGGTAACAGGAGGTCGTATATATGGGTAAATGCATCAAAAAATGTACTTGGGTGTAGGGAAACATCTTGTCTTTCAAATTATAGCACTGATGAGCTAATGCAATGTTAAATCACAGCCAGCACGACTGGCTAATCACAACTGACTAATCACGACTGACTTCATCCAGCAGTTCTACAGCAAGGTAGGAAACACATGCACCTGGCTGCCTTCTACAGTGCTGTGCAGAGGTGCACACTTAAAACAATGAATCTATTTCTTCCATGTAAGTTGTGGCATAGAAAATGTGTTTGGAAAAGGTAATTCAGCCTGAATTCTTGCTGTGTTTACCTGCCAAAGGCCTGGATTAGGATTTCGGTTTGTCCCTGTGAGGGTTAGTGACGTCATTAACACCTAGAACGATTTTGTGAATGCAGAAAAAAAAAAGCTCTGTTTTAGTTTCTGGTGCCGTCATCAACTTGTTCAGAGCAAACGCAGACCTGCTGAATGTGATTCATGGCAGGTAAAGACAGGAGAAACTGATTTTTCAGGCGATGAATTTTGAAACATAAATCTTAAGGCCTTTAGCATTCTTTTGCTAACTTGGAGTCTGGAGAAGTCAAAGATTTTTTTAGTATGCTTTTCAGATTTCACTTCAAAATGGGCTTTTTTTGTGTAAATATTGCTTACTTAATTGTGTAACTGCAAAGCTGTCTGTGCAGCCTCCTGTGTTTTGGAGTGCAAAAGTAATAACCCACGTTATTTGAAGATGACTTAATGAAAGCAAATATGTCAAGATGCTATGAAAGCAGTTACTAGGGTCAGTGGTCAAAAAAAGTTAAATGTGTTATTAAACATGTTTTCGAGAATTTTCTTTATATGGCTATTTGGATTTAATTAGAATTCAAATAGTTACTGAATGTGAAGGTGCGATATTGTTAATGATACGCCTGGTTCCAAGGGAAGAACGTGTACAATTAATTCTGAGTTGAACTTTGAGTGGCTTCCTGTTACCTCGTCCAGCTAACATGATTCATAATAGTGTAAGTCTTCCTGAGTTGGCATTTATGTTGGAAACATTTTGTGCCCTGGTTTCCTGGAAATACCACTCATTGCCTTATCTCTCAATGTCTGAATTCTAGGTGGGAGGAGCGGCGGACTGCTTCTGGAAGGATCCAGTATTTAAATCATATGACGCGAACAACCCAGTGGGAGCGACCAACACGGTAAGAAACTATTTAAAGAGCCTGTGCATATGAAGAAGTTTGCTTGCTGACCAGGAGCTCTGGGCGCAAGCAATTGTAAGTGGCTCTAATGAGGGATATTCGGCATTCCTCTGAGTCACTCTGCAAGCTCCGTATGCTTTTCTAACATCTTGCTCCTTCAGCCTGCCTGATTTCTAGCTCAGAAGAATCATTCTGACTATTTTTTTTCCCTCCCGTAATACTCACACCTTTGTTTTCTTTTAGAGATGCTGTGGTACAGCTCTAATTACAGACATTGCAGGAGATTATGAGGTCATGAATAGCTGACAGACATTATCTATGTACATGCTATGACTGTGTAATCCAAAACTTTTAGAGCTGATGGTTACAGAGCGTGTTTCTAAATCATTACAATCACCTTTTCTAATTACCACGTATTTGTGCTGTAAAGCTGTTCCTCAAACCCATTTTGCTGTTACCTGACCTGTAGACAGTGCCAGTGCATGGTTTTCAGACTCTTGTGCAGACTGTCTATGCCTGCAGGCCGTCTCTTCCATCCTCAATAAATATTTCAGTTTCTATATGGAAACTTAAAGTAATGCATACTGTTAACGCTGCCAGTTCTGATACATATTTGCAGTTTTCAAGTGAGTGAAGATATTGAGCAGCTTTTCACTTATCTCTCTGTATTTTTCCTGATATGTTAAAATACCTGTTGTAAGCTTTAGACACATTTACAGTTAAAAAAAACAAGTGCAAACTATATATTTTTTGGGGGTAGAACAATTTCCTGCCCTCTTATCAATCCCCACCTTAACCTTTTTTAAATCCTTTAGAAAACAGTGTTGAGATAGGAAACTACATAATTGAATGTTTCCTCTTGCAGTCAAGCTTTCAAAAGCAACTTGGTTTTATCTAACTTAACCCTTGTTTACCATCCTCACCTAATAACCTTCCTTAAAACGTAGGAGAAATAACAAGGCCTGATCCCTCCCTCAGCCATATGGAGCCAAGGTGAGAAATTTTGGGTTGTATGCTGCTCATTTGAAAATAATAGAGTGCTGAGTGTAAAACTGTTGTTTAAGGTGTGAACTTATCCTGTGAGCATTTTGTATGATCTCGATCATACAGCATTACATGTCAGGCCAGACGCGAAGCTAGATGAGGAGGTTACTAATTACTCTGGGATGAAATGGTAAGCACGGAACAGAAGCTTTCTGCCCATCATCGAGGTATCCTGCTCAACAAATCAGCTGCTCATATCTGTCTGCAAAGATTTTTCAAGATCCCCTGAGTGAAGGTTCCATGAAGTGTGTTGGGTAGTCCTGTGTCCAGTTAGCAGCTCGGTTTTTGTGTATTTTCCCTGCAGACCGGCGTCTGAATACTCCAGTCCAGGCAGGCCGCTGAGCTGCTTTGTGGATGAGAACACTCCAATTACAGGGACAAACGGTGCGACCTGCGGGCAGTCGTCAGATCCCCGACTGGCAGAGAGGAGAGTCCGGTCACAGAGGCACAGAAATTACATGAGCAGGACACACTTGCACACTCCTCCCGATTTACCTGAAGGATATGGTATGCAAATGTAGAGTTTTTTAATTATAGGTCTCCCGATAAATTGGGAAAATGGGTTATGTCTTCTCATGCAAGATCCTTTTGGTCCCTTAGCTTGGGAAAATCAGTCTTTGTGACCTTTTATATTGTGGTTTTTGTGCTTAAAGTTACTAATATATCTTTCTTTCGCAGAGCAAAGGACGACTCAGCAAGGTCAGGTCTATTTTCTCCATACTCAGACTGGTGTTAGCACATGGCACGATCCAAGAGTACCTAGGTAAGAAACTATAGAAGTGTCCTTAAGGTGTCAAATGAAAATAGTTGAAGCAGTATTTTCCCTCTGATTTCTTAGTTTAAGTTTCTTTGTATTTCTGACTCTCAACTCCTAATATATAATTTTAATAAATCATTCATCAATATAAAATCTCTCTACCTGGCTTTTTCAAATTGTTATTTTAATGCAGAGACAGAGAATAAAGAAATAAATTACGGTGATGTTTTGAAAACAGGTATGTTAACTGACACTAGGCCTTGCATATGAATTATAGTCAAGTCCAGGGGTTAAAATAATTTTATAAACACACTGATGATTTTACCTGTTGCTAACCGGGCAGGACCCCAGCTGGCCCAGGGGGTTTTCCAAACAGTTAGACAACATCCTCAGTGTATAAACCTGGGGAATTGGCCTTGGGAACAAGCTGGGCATCAATCGTTGAGTGAGGAGCAATTGTATATTTGTTTTGTATATTCTGTTATATCATTCTCTCTCCCTTTTGCTGTCCTGTTAAACTGTCTTTATCTCAACCCACGAGTGTTACTTTTCCCACCCCACTGAGGGTGGGTGTGGGGTGAGCTCGCAGCTGCGTGGTGGTTATTTGCTCTATGGGGTTAAACCATGGCAAGTGTTGATTATATGCATGAAAAATCATAATCGTGTGTTTTTGCAGACTACCATTTGTTTTTAGTGAACTGGAATGAGTCTACAGTCTACATCTTCTTAATTTCAGTAGAAATTTCTTGAGACCCATTAAGCTTTTTCTGCATTGCTCAGGGCAGAGCTGAGTCACTGCTCATACGATATTTTATTTGAAATATTTTGCTAGAGAGCTGTTTGCTTCCCACTGGCACTTGGGGTTTAGGGGCAAAACCGCCCGTGGCAGTCGCACATATCCCGTGCGTAATTCTTCATGGAAAGTCTAACTCCTCAGAAATATCGCTTTGTTTTGTAGGAGTTTTTAAAGTGTGATTCAGAGTTCCTTACGTGACTAATGTTGTTTTAAAAATGTTTTCTGTCAGAATCGTTGTAGAACTGCAGTTCCATGTTGGCAAATAAGGCAGTGGTCTTTATTTTTGTTTTAAGCCTGTATTAATTTAGCATCTGAAGTTAGTTTGTAAAAATGAAGGTTATTTGATAAGAATTTTTTCCCCACGGCATGTGTTTGGGGCGTGTGTTTTTTTCCTTTGGTGGGCTTGCACCTTGGGAGCAGAGATTCCAGCTGAACAGATCAAGTTTCTGAAACAATACATTTTCTCAGACTTCATGGAATTGTTCTGTTACATTTCTGCTTGTTTGGCTCGGAGGCCAAATGCTGAGGTATTTTTCATTTTATATTTGTTTTCGCAGGGATCTTAGTAACATCAATTGTGAAGAGCTTGGTCCACTGCCTCCTGGATGGGAGATCCGAAATACGGCAACAGGCAGAGTTTATTTTGTTGACCATAACAACAGGACCACGCAGTTTACAGATCCCCGGCTATCTGCTAACCTGCATTTAGTCTTAAAGTAAGTCTGGAGGCTCTGGCAAGTGTTGAGTGGAACAGAGGGAAGAAAGTGACTCCTGAGGGCTGCTAGATTCTAGATGGGGATGTATTCTGCCATTCAGTAGTATTTAAAGTGTAGTGGGGATGCTCTTTAACACACAACTTGCTCTGTCTCAGAGCGGAGAGACAGGTCTGATTGTTCTTGGAAAAAAAGTGTCTAGCAGCATTTAGACAGGAATGTGACCATGGTGATCCAGGATGCTGTCTGCTGGGAAAGGTTGGCCCGTAGGGTTTTCTTTTTCTAACAGCAAGGTAGACACTTTCTTTCCTCTCCTTTATCCTTCAGGCTGCTTACGGTTAGGGAGAACTCGTTTTAAAATATGAGGTTGTAGAGTGGAAAACTGCTGAGTTGGGTGAAGATGCACAAGTGCCCAACCCCTCTCCTGAAATAAAAGGGAAATAGTGCATCTTCTGCCTTCAGTTTTAGAGTGAGGCTAGTTGGGATGTTCTCTAAATAAGACCCCGATAATTTAACTCAGATTTTTTACAAAAAGAATCAAGTAAAACAGGCGCCGTGGGTTTTTTCCTGCATTAATGTCTTGATATCGCATTTTTCTATTACACTTTTAAAAGGAGAAGGGGATACTCAAAAGAACTCTGCCTCAGTTTTATTCCCTAGGGTCTCATTTCATGCTGGGGGATTTTCTACTGAAAATGGAAACCAAAAAGAAAACAAATGTTTCTTTTTGGGGTTTTTTTGTTGGGTTTTTTTTTTTTTTTTGGCTGTAGATTTGTCCAAGCTACTCTGGAATTTGACTCTATTGTTTTTCCTACCGACACCTTTTAATACTCTTGGGAAACACCTGTAAAGCGTTGAGTAGGTGTTAAGTGGAAGGAACAATGAGGAGTTGGTTAGATAGAAAGCAAAGCAGCCCCGAGCTGGGAAGAAAGAGGAGGAACCGTCCTTTTAAGGAAGTGAATCGTTGGGAAGGAAAGAATAATGGGAACAAGCACTGAAAAGACAAAACCGAGGAATGGGAAGTAATAGGCAGGAGATCAGCTTCTCTTTTGTTTAATACATAAAAGCTGTCTAGCCTTTGCCCAATATACGTTTCAACTTAACATCCCAAGCAGGAGAAGACAGATGCTCATTTTCATTTATATGTTACAGAGCATTAGTGACGGAGCATTTGGGTCTTTTTTAGTTTAATTAAAAAAAAAAGAAATCGCTGCCAATGTTAGCTGAATTGAGGTTATTAGTTTCAAATTAACACAATCTTGAAAAAAAAAATGAGCAGTGGAGGAGCGTGTTTGTGTTTGGTACAATGAAAAGTTCTTTGAATTAAATTAAAGATTTAAATGTTTTACCCAGAGAAAAACTTCAGGCCCTCGTAGCTACAACAATGCAATTGATAAGCTGTAGAAAATTCAGTTAACTGAGCTATATCTGAAAATATGTCTTTCACGGGTAGATTTATTCTTAAGTGGCAGTAGGGTTGTAGTGCCTAGTTCTGTGGGTATTGGAGAGGACAAATACAGAGCTAGGTTTTTCTCTGGAAATTCCTAATAGACTTTCAAGTTCCAGAATCAGAACCATTTTGCATTTCTTTCAACTTGAAGTACTGCTAAGCACGCTTACTTCAGTTTTTCATTTGTACATCTGTCTTTCATTAGGGAAGGATTTCAGAAATTCAACCAACAGTGTCATCAGTGAAGTCTGCTGCCTGATAAATCTTTCCTGGTGTTTATTCTTTTATTGCACTAAACAGGATATGTGAAAGCCTCCCCCCCTCCTCCCTTGGCTCCTTAAACTCCCCTCCTTATGTGTTCTTTTATTAAAAAAAAAAATAGCAGTTTGCCTCAGGCCTGACATTTTCTAAATTATCTGAGAAATAAGTTCAGTATTTGGGTGGGATGGGTGTGATAGAGTTTTAGATTCAAAGGCATAATAAAAGTTTACTCTCGATGATCCTGATGTTTCTACTGAGCTGAGTAAAGCAGTTCGTTCGTCCAGTGATGACATCCTAAGTTATGAAAGCAATCAAACTTGTTAGCCAGCTCTGTTTTAAAATATTGGCTAAGAGCTTGTAATAGTTACAGCACCTGAAAAGCACTTAGCTGTATCCTTAAAGCACCATAGAGAATCAAGCGTAGCCATTCAGCTGTGAAAACACACCAAGAAATTAGATTTAATAACTTGAAACACTGCAGGTTGGTCACCTAATGCTGCACTGATTATTTTTAGTCTCGTATGGAGGGTGGCATTTTATTTTTTCTCCTGTTTGTACTGCCCTGGTTTAGATCGGTTAGGTTAATGCATGGATCTGTAGCTCAGGCTCATTTCTGAAATTCCCTTTTCTTTAAGACTGACACGAATGAGCTTTGTGTTTAGGGAGCTTCATATCATTACAGGGAGTATGAACATAGGCTCGCTTAGTACATAATTATGACCTTCTCCGGTAGATGTAGGCAAGAAACATGTCCCCATGTTTGTGGAATTATGGAATTAGAAAGTTCAGAGGCTAGAACAGCAATTTCACTTTAATTTGAATGTCAAGTAAATACAGTCTACATGAGAGTTTTATTTAAAACTAAGCAGAAGTGAAAAGAAATCACCATGCACAAAGCACAAATGACAGGACCATGTTCTGGAACCACATTGTGTGGCAAATTGTTGTAATGATTTGATATCACAAGGATGACTTTAAATAACTGAAGTTTATTGTGTTTATTCTTTGAGAATAAAGCTAAGGTAGACTTATTTAATAATGGAAATAACCCGGAGTCCAACAACAAAGCAGTGAGACTGACAGAATTGATTGAGCTACCTTCTCAAGTTCTGCATCCTAGGAGGTTGTAACCAAGTAGGATTTCTGTGCTTTATTCCCTCTTTAGAGCCCAAGAGTCAGGAGGTGTTCTTATTCATATTAAGCTTTGAGCTCTTGCCGAAGTGATCTCCAACATGTGCCCTTGCAGGGGTTTCTAAATGTTAGGCTTGTAAGACTCCTGATAAAGATTTCCTGGTCCCTTGAGGGTGGTTTCTGCAGAGTTCTTTAAACAGAAGGTTTGCCTGTCACAGAGCGGCTGTCAGAACCACAGGGCAAACCGGGAACACCCCCACCCCTTTTTTAATTGCCAATTCTGAATGTTCCTGCGGTGGAAGCCTGCTGGAGGGGAAGCTTGGTTGGCCAGGAGAGCCTTTGAGTAGACTGTGTTTCAAAACAGACTACAGGCTGTAATTTTTGAAGTGTATTAAAACTGCCTTTGGTTCTATCTGATGTTTTTTTGGTCTCTGAAGTTGAAAAAAACAATTTGCTAACGTTCCACTGGAAAACATTCTGAATTGTGAGCTTCCTTATTTATCTAATAAATGGGGGTGTTCTCATGTGTTCCACACAGAGTTGTTCTCATGGTTTGGGTAAAACACAGCTTTTCATCCCGTGTTGTTTGGAAATGGCTGTACTAAAAAGCTATAAAAATATCCGCTTCCTGTGTACAAGAAACGACACGAGAGAGGACATCTCTGCAACGAGATTCATTTACTTTTCCTAGTAAGAAGCTAGATTGAGAAAATCTCTTCGAATCGCTAGTAAAACTACTTGTTTATCTGTGCCAATTAATTCCATGTGAACTCCCACATTCCTGCGGTCCAGACTAGGCCAGGTACAAGGGACAAGGTCCTTGCCCAGCTGCCAGTACAAACATCTTTCTGTAAGCGTTCTCTTTTTCAGACAAGCCATTTAAAACAGGCGATGGTATTGACTGTAGATTAGAGGCACAGTGTTTGGCAGATCCCCGAGTTTTAAAACGGAGGAAGGCAAAACACGCAAAGGAAATATGGCAATGGTATCTGAGAAATTCAGTGTCAGCAGCTTAGTAGTAAAATTGTATGGATAGTACCTTATTATATCGTCCTGTTACCTTTTACATACTTTGTAGAGTAGCACTAATAGAAATAACAAACCCTAAAACCAACCGATGGTTGCCAAGAAAGACAGAAGCGTATATCTTGAGGCAGGATAAAATATCTCTGCGTGTATTTTTTACTGGGCCTGGACATTTTTAGCGTAATTGCATTTATAATCATAGTAAATTGAAAGTAGTTTAGTTTCTTAAAGGTTAAGCCTTTGTAAGATCAGAAGAAAACAGGGTCCGTATAACTTGAATATCTGCTAACAGCTGTGTTTGTTTCTAGCCGCCAGAATCAACTTAAAGATCAGCAGCACCAGCAGCAGCAGCAGGTCGTGTCCCTCTGCCAACTCCCAGATGAGGCCGAGTGTCTGACCGTGCCGAGGTACAAGCGAGACCTCGTGCAGAAACTCAAGATCCTGAGGCAGGAGCTGTCACAGCAGCAACCCCAAGCTGGCCACTGTCGTATTGAGGTCTCCAGGGAAGAGATTTTCGAGGTAATTTGTGAATTTGACCCATTTCTTAATACGGAGGTAAAGGGGGAAAGGTTGTTCATAACTCTCTAAAGAAGTCGTTCAGTTAGATGGAATCTTGAAGTCCAGAGTTCAAGGTGGAATTTTACTGATTGATACTTTTTTTCCCCAATCTCACCGACTTCAGGCATTGTCTGGGCTCCTGGACGACAAGAGATGCTCACAGCAGGATACCTGCATTTAATTTTGTGACATTGTTCAGCAGCATAATTCGGCTGCATTGATGGGACACAGTTATAATTCACTGGCTTCTTTTGGAGAACAGCCTGTCCTTTTCAGAACTATCACCCATCACACCCATCCCTGTTGCATTTTTACCCCACCCACGGAATTGATAGCCCCACTGTGTTGTCACAGTTATTTTCTGGCCAAGAAAGATTTGTGTTGGTCTTCCCTTTGGAGAGAGTCAAATTGGTTCATAATCAGCTAAAAAAGAAAGGGAGGAAAGGCTGCAGTGAAGGTTATTATGTTATGTTCTTGTTCTGAAAACTCAGTTGAGTCTGTTGGGGCCCAGACAGACCTCCCTCTTCTGTTTTGCAAAGCCAAAGACTGTGAGAAGGAGAGAGAATGTTCTGATCACTGTACACCTCTGCAAATTTAACTGATGACAGTTCTACTCACTTACCTCTTTTACTGGACAAGGGTAATGACACTTGTAGACAACTAACTAACTGTGAGATTTGAGAAACTGGTATCCAGGAAAGTAGTGTCCCCTTCCAAGTCAGGGTCTGAGACTCTCTCTGTTTCTGATAAACAGTAGCAGCTTCTTGTCTGTAAATAGCAGTTAATAAAAGAAAATGGTGTGTTTACAGGAATCCTACAGGCAAGTCATGAAGATGAGGCCAAAAGACCTGTGGAAACGATTAATGATCAAATTTCGTGGGGAGGAAGGCCTTGATTATGGAGGTGTTGCCAGGTAAACAGTCGGTCTGCTCTCCCCTCCCTTCTGCACCACAATCCCACCAACTGCACCTACATTTTGAGTCCTCAGCGATTGTGGTAACAATAGTGTTTAAAATAATGAAGTTGCAGATGGTGCTGTGCACTGTTTTCCAAAATTTCTGCTAGTATTTTTCAGCATGGATTTTCTTTCTGGTCTGTGTGCTGTGGAGCCTTTGCTGCCTTCCATATTTGAATATAGGAAGATCAAGCTAGAAAGTGTTACATTTTTCTTAATTCATCGGACTTTATTTGCTGATTTGTGAACATGTAATTAAAACTTTAGTTCATAGAATCATTAAGGTTGGAAAAGATCTCTAAGATCATCAGGTCCAAGTGTCAGGTGAGCACCACTGTGCCTATTAAAACAGGTCTCCGAGTGCCACGTCTACACTCTTTTTTTAACACCTCCAGGGATGGAGACTCCACTGCTTCCCTGGGCAGCTGCTTCCAGTGCTTTACTGCTCTTTCAACAAAGAAATTTTCCTAATATCCAGTCTAAACAAGTTGTGCCCCAGTTACAGCTTGAGGCCATTTCCTCTCATCCCTACACCTGTCGTCATTACATATATTTGTGACTTGAAGACAGTTTATATTAAAAGCTTTGATTCGAACGTCTCTGTGGTGTAGTCGATAGAATAGAGTCTTGTCTTAGTGTGTCAAGAGTGAAGGAGAATCATAGTCAGGAACGGTCTCGGAGAAAAATCTGGGAAATACATCAGCTGTCAGGTGCTGTGCAGTTACTGAGCCAGTAAAAATAATTCTAATTTCAGCCTTATTGAAATATGTTCAGAGAGAACTTTTTTCACATTTATGTTTAACAGTAAGATTTGTAGTATTCATACTACTTTCTAAAGATTCTTACTGTAGGAGTGTATTTACCTGTGCAATGAATGATTTTGTTTTCTTCAGGGAGTGGCTGTACCTTTTGTCCCATGAAATGTTGAATCCATATTATGGACTCTTCCAATACTCCCGAGATGATATCTATACACTGCAAATCAACCCAGACTCTGCGGTCAACCCGGTATGACTGGTAACATCAGTTCCGTAAATTATCGTTTTGTGCCTAGAAATCAAATGCATCTGGAGAGCTTTCTGGGCTTAGGAACCGAGTTCTCACATTAGCATTGCTGGAGACTGTATTTGTGCAATAATATGATAATTTCTTTTTAGTACTGATCAAAGAATCTTCTCAAATGTGTTCTTAATTTTCTGTAAGATGTCAATTTATGCTTCCTTGGGGAAAAATTAAGTTTAT
Organism: Coccyzus lansbergi; assembly: GCA_033558105.1. NCBI lineage: Eukaryota > Metazoa > Chordata > Aves > Cuculiformes > Coccyzidae > Coccyzus > Coccyzus lansbergi. The sequence goes on along the minus strand of JAUMJK010001496.1, from coordinate 27,910 downwards.
TTTGGTTCTTAGTAGTAAGACTTCTGGACTCTGTGTGCTGCGTATAAAAGCAAACAAAACAAAAAGCTCTGGATGTTTTGTATTTTTTTCTTTGTATTGAAATTTCGTTTGATAGTCAGTAAATGGAACCTGGAGGTCTTATTTAGCTGAATGGCTCGGTCTCTTCTTTCAATTCCAGGAACACTTGTCGTATTTCCATTTTGTGGGACGGATAATGGGGATGGCCGTGTTTCACGGACACTATATCGATGGGGGCTTCACGTTGCCTTTCTACAAGCAGTTGCTGGGGAAGCCGATTACTCTGGACGACATGGAATTGGTTGACCCCGATCTTCACAACAGCTTAGTCTGGATACTGTATGTATTGTGAATTATCTCTTACAGCTTTAGAGTTCCGTCTCAGTTAATGTGTGATAATGTTCCTAAATCCAGCTGCAAAGAAGCTGAGTTTATTTTGATCTCCTGCCTAGGCAGATTTAAGAAACAATTGAGATTCTTTTAAGGCCTAACATGCTCAGGTTTGGGAGGTGGAGGGGAGATAAAAGATGGCTGAGCTGTGGAGGGCTTCGTTCACAAATTATTAATTTAGCCTATTTCTAGCAGTAACATTATTAAACTATGACATTGAAATTCTGATAATGGTTTAAAAATATACTATAGCAAAGAGGCATGTTCACTGTTTGCTTCCAAGCAGTAATTCGAAAAGTGCTGCCTGTCAGCTGTGTTCGGGCTGTAACGTATGTGCAGAAGATGGTTTCGCTGAGTCACTTGCTTATTTTTTTCCACCAGTGAGAACGATATCACGGGAGTCTTGGACCATACGTTTTGTGTAGAGCACAATGCCTACGGGGAAATCATTCAACATGAACTGAAACCCAATGGCAAAAGCATCCCTGTGACAGAGGAAAACAAAAAGGAATACGTCAGGTACATCAGTGTCTTCTCCCAAGTGTTTTATATTCCCTGTGCGAGAGGGGAAGTTTTACTTATCTGAAATAATTGACAGTGTTGTCTTCCTGTCAGCAATGCCTTTTTTTTCTGACTGGATAAATTGCGGGTTTATGGGATTTGATGGCATCTTTCACAAACCCATTTTGTGCTTGCTTGCAGACTTTATGTGAACTGGCGATTCTTACGAGGAATTGAAGCTCAGTTTCTGGCTCTACAGAAGGGATTTAATGAAGTAATCCCACAACATCTGCTGAAGACATTTGATGAGAAGGAGTTAGAGGTCAGTCCACTAATGTTGCATTATATCATCAAGTGTAACAGGGAAAGCCCGAGGCGTTCTTCGGAGACTGAGGAACGTACGAAGTTGTATCCCCAGCGTGTTAGGGGTTTGCAGGTGCTTTGTAACCAGAAATACAGTTTGCGTAAGAGGTTACCAGGTCACACAGTCACTGAAACCGCTTGCTTTCCGCTGAGAGCCACGAGAGTGTCCTCAAGGTGGCATTTTGTAGCGACCACGGAAGTGGAATCCTACTCCTATACCTGAAAACCCTTCAGAACTTGCTGAGAAGTGTCTTCCATGACCTCAGACTGTTTTGGAGAACGTTACTCCAGCAGAGACAATGGTTCTGCACACTTCTCAAGGTGCAGTTTTACTATATAAAGTTCAGCGCTGGCAAGAAAATAGTCTCTCGTCCACCTCCCACCACTTGCTCCCAGGCCCTTGCTGGAAAAAAAACATTTTCATACTGATGAATGATGAAATATTAATTTATTTTTTAAATTTACAGCTCATCATTTGTGGACTGGGAAAAATTGATGTTAATGACTGGAAGGCAAATACGAGGTTAAAACACTGTACCCCTGACAGCAACATCGTGAAATGGTTCTGGAAAGCTGTGGAGTTCTTTGATGAAGAGAGGAGAGCGCGACTTCTCCAGTTCGTGACTGGCTCATCCCGAGTGCCTCTGCAGGGCTTCAAGGCATTACAAGGTGAGGTTTCTCCAGAGGGAACGGTAAACTTGGATGAAAGAATGGATGAATCGCACAAACATCAGCTGAAAATGAGACTGGAGGGTGGGAGGGCCTGGCCCAGCTTGCCCAGAGGTGTTGCCCTGTCCCTGGAAGTGTTCAAGGCCAGGTCAGATGGGGCTTGGAGACCCTGATCCAGGGGGAGGTGTCCCTGCCTGTGGCAGGGGTGGGACTGGATGGGCTTTAAAGTCCCTTCCAACCCAAACTGTTCTGTGATTTTTAATGGTCTGATGAATAACAGTCACCGTCGTCTTGGTGGGTAAGAGGTTGGTACTGTGACTCTTCTACCTCTTACGAATGGAACTGGTCACTGCTCCAGAGCTGCTACAACACAAGGGACAGAGCTGCACACGTGTTATTCTTTAGGAAGGGTGAGAGAAGCTGAATGACAAACTGTTAGAACTATGTAGTGCACTGTGTCAAACAGGTATTTCATTCTTCCTTATCAGTGCTTCGCTCTTGTTGATCTTTCAGTGGTTTAAGTAACTGCCTGGTTATCGGCTGTGGGTGGAAGGGCAGAATCTCTCCGACCGGCACCCTGAGTTTCTTTTGTTCCCAGCTCAAGTTTGTCAATCAACTTCTCTTTTTTTTGTGTTTGTAGTTACTTTTAGTGTTGTCACAGTGCAACAAAGCTATTTCGTATTATGCCACAGAGCAGTAGCAGAGATCTTTTTGCATTTTCAGGTGCTGCAGGCCCACGACTATTTACAATACACCAGATCGATGCCAGCACTAATAATTTGCCGAAAGCTCATACCTGGTAAGATTTTTTTGAGTCTCTCTTGTGACATACAGATTAAAACCAACTTGCCGTCTCTGTAGGTGTTCAAGAGGTGTTCAAGGGCAGGTTGGATGGGGCTTGGAGCCCCTGATCCAGTGGGAGGTGTCCCTGCCTGTAGCAGAGGGTTGGAACTGGCTTTTAGATCCCTTCCAACCCAAACCATTCTTAGATCCTGTGGTATTTTGATCAGCCTTTGTTTCATCTTTCCCATCCCTTTCCGAGGAGTAACCTTGTGAGCACTAGAGGCAGCTTTTCCTTGTATGAGTCCTGTTGCCCTTGTTAGCTCTTGCTTTGCCGTTGTCTCAAGTGCAAGGTGCCAGGTGATGCGTGAAGTTCAGACAGTTGAGATGTTTCTTCTCTCCACAGCTTTAACCGAATAGACATTCCTCCCTACGAGAGCTACGACAAGCTATATGAGAAGCTGCTAACTGCCATTGAAGAAACCTGCGGGTTCGCTGTGGAATGACCCTTCGCAGCCTCACCCGAGACTCTATTTATACTCCTGTCAGCCAGAAAGCCCTTCCCTCAGCCATGACTCAAGAAATGCTTGAAATACAGGAAACTTTCCCTTTTCTACACTCGGACACTGGGAGGGAAAGCACAACTTTGGAATTTTTTTTTTTTATTTTTTTTTTTTTTTTATTTCAAGAAAATTGGTTCCGTGGTTCCCGCCGCGGGATCATTCAGCTGCTATTAAAAACTTATATCTTGAACACACAGAATGCTGACTTTTCCTACATTTCAACAGTTAAGCAGTATTCTATACTTAAAGACTACTACTATTTTTGTAAAAGGTAATCTATTCTATTTGCCTACCTGATTTCTATTCTCAGATACCAAGACACAACTTCAGCAGTCGGTACAAGTCACGTTTCAGCCTTGTTTTAAATGTCTGACACCGAACAGCATCTATACCTGCTATTTTTTTGGAAAAAGAAATATTTTGGATTATTCTAACTTTGCGTAAAATTGGCTGAAAGAATCATTAATCTTTTTAATTAAAGCCACTTAACATGTTAACTGCGTTTTCTTATAGTAAAACATTATATTCTGCAATGTAAATTCAACTGAAATGTTACCACAGGAGGCTTTTTTTTTTTATATTTTTCAAGCATGAATTACAAATACGATGTTTTGGGGTCCTATTTATATCACTTGTCCGATTCCTTAAACAGAATTTCTTGTGAGCGACACATGCTGTATTTGGGACAGTTCTTGTGTTCCCGTAAGGAATTGACCTTTTTTTAATGAACAGTTAGACGTTTTGATTTTTTAAAAACAGCCTTCTTTTTTTAAACAAGCCTGTCAAGAGTATTTTGTTTTGTTGCTTTTGACTTTAAACACTGCATTTTTCAACTTTTTAAGCGAGCTGATGGGGCCATACTTGCCAGCAGGAGCCCGTCAGCCAGTTCGTTTCAGAACCCATCCTGTCCAGTCAACCAAAGTGTTTGAGTGCAGCCAAATCACGTTACGTGTTTGTTGATGCTCGAGATGAATCAGGTAAAAACATCTTGTAATCTTCGTCCAGCTGCTCGTGACACGTGGGTTTCAGTTAACAACTAAAGGAAAAGTGGTGTTTTAACTGAAATATGTGTAATGTGCTTGGAGAATGAGGTTTTAAAAGCACATAATTTATTGATTGTAGGGATGGAAGTAAGTATATATATGAATTATAACATGGGTTGATCTCTTCAAAGGGGAATAAAATGCACTAGCAGTGGAGGGAACTGAACTTTGACGTTAGTTTGGGAATTCTCAGTGAAGCTCTGTGAGATCCGCTCGTGGTCTGTAGGTGAATCGCTCTGCGTACGAGATGGTGGCTTTCTCCTCTCAGCCATGTGGATATTGGGAAGAAGCAGCATATTTTTTTTCCTCATCAGCATTGCGTTTGTCTAACTTGGGTTAGAATTAATCATCAAATCTGCACTACTTTTACACTGCCTATGAGAAGGAAGTGGAGGGTATGGAAAGTGCTGGAGGAATGGGATGTAGAGAGCTGTTCCGTTCCTGCAGCCTCAGTCACACAGCGACGTAGCTCATTTTCTGTCTGTTCTGTGGAGCTTAACTTCAGTTGCGTTGTGCCAAGTCTGACTGCCACAGCGAGCGAATGACTACTGGATGTTGTGCGTTAGTGTAGCGGGCGAGGGACTCTGCTCTTGTCGAGTTGTGGGAAGAATCCGGTGAGCCAAATTCACATGTTCCTTTGATTATTTTTTTTGTACGGCTCTTGCTGGAAGGCTTGTTCGGGGAGACTTGTTTCCCATTCTGGGCTGGCTGCAGAGATGAGGCTGCTTAGGGATGTAAACAAAACTGAGAAACCTGCTTTGACAGCCAGGTTTGAACTCGATCAGGCCTTTTTTTCCCTCATTTCAAGGGACCGTTGCACTCGTGTAAAATGGCCGGTGCCTTTGCAGCTCCAGGCGGGATCCCTAATTCATGGCTTTCAGGCAGGGCTGTTCCCAGAGGAGCCTGTGTCCAGGTGTTCAGGGAGAGCGCAGAAGGCTGTTGCCTGGTGTTTTTCACCCCATCTGGCTACCTGCGCTTGGGGTCAGTGCTCGGGACGCTCCCAAAGCCCTGTGCGAGTCTTGAGCACGTGCGGATTGCTCTTTATGGAGACTTCGCAGAGACGGGTTCTTCTAGCCACTCTTCACAGGACAGAGAACCCAGTCTTGTAGAAGCAATTTACTCCTTGCTCTGCTCGGGCTGCAGCCTCATTACTTATAAGATGTAAAACGGTTTGATGCAGCTTTCAGGAGAAGCCAAGGGCTCTCTTGGGCAGTGTGAGGGGAAGGTGCCGCCACTCCCTTTGCAGCAGCAGCTCCTCTCAGCACCACTCAGGGTCTGTCCTTGAGGTGTCACCAACCGCTTCACCTGCTCCTGCTCCCAAAACCCTTCTCCCCACCAGCCCTGCTGGGGTTCAGAGACCTCCTGAGTGTCACAAGTCACTGCTGAGGAGGGAGGAGAGAGCTCTGCAGAACATAGACTCTCGCTCAGCCGATCGATGCCATTCACTTTCACAGCAGCCTTAGCCGTACGTGTTTGTTCTACCAAACATTTTGATATGGCACAGAGAAAATTTTTTTAAACTGCCACAAATAAATATTGTAAGTTTTAATATATTCTAGGCAAAACTAAACTACGTACATTTGACTTTCCATAGCTGACAAATGAGGAAGAACATACCGAGTATTTTGAGTGCCTTTCTACCTTCATAACGACTGAGAGCTTTAACTAAAGCACCTCCTCGCCTCTCGGATAAAAATGTTCAAGGGTTGATTCCTTTGCAAAATTTAGTTTCAAGATCGTGTCAGCTACTTTCCCCTCAGAAAGGTGCTAAGCCTAATATTGCATTTTAACCTTGGACTTTCACCCCATGATTAATGTGAATATTTATTTCAACGCGTCCCTCTTACTGGGTTTTACTTTCTCCGGTCTTTAGTTGTTTTAGAGAGATGTCACATCCTGGTTTTATGCTGTTGCGTTTAATTATGAACAGTGACTTTTGTAGATTTCAAATATACAGAACACAGTCGAGTTTCAGAGGATATAATTTCTCGGTGTAAAGAGTTTTGTAATGGTGCTTTGTACAGTATGTATTGTATTTTTTTTTTTTTGCACATAGTTTCAGTTTCCCTAAACTGATTATATTTGTACCAAATTTTTTGTGTTGTACTGAAGTCCAGAGCACACAAGCCGTTTCTAAATCCTTGTCCTGCAACACTACATCTGAACTTCTGGTGCTTTTAAACTGGCTGCGTTGATGGAAGGAAAAGCTTTGCTTCTCTAGCACGAGTATGCGCCGTACAGCTTCACGTAGCTCTCCAGCTGCTTCAGATTTTAAACAGCACCACGTAGGTAACCGATGCCATCGGTTGTACTTTACACCATCGGTTGTACTTTACACTATGTCCTAGGTTTCTGCCTCTCCCACCTCCTCAGAGCTCTGTCTGTAGCTGTAATTAGTCTCTACAAGTGTAATTACTCCTCCACAAACTGACAGTTCTTAGTTTATCGTTTCCATTGTATTTATTACAGAGTGTTTTAGCATCGATATCATTGTATTTTCACCCAGCTGTTACATGAGCTTTAACAAAAAAAAAAAAATCTGTATAAAATGGTTTTTAAGTACTTAATGTATGTACCCATGCAGAAGTCGAGCAATAAATTGTATGCTGTTTGCACTGTCACAGCAGCAACGGTTTTAAAAGTTTTAAGTGTTTCTTAATTAAATGTTTACTTTCAAATGTATCAATATAATTTTTAAGTAATTTCTTTCAGGAGAAAAATACTTAAAATGTGGTGCCTTCCTCCATGTAAATGTTGTCCCTGCTTATAGCAGCTCTTGGCAAATGACTGTTAAGGGAGTCAGGGCTTCTAGTGTTGTGGAGGCTTTTCAGTGTCTGGTTTTGGGGGTTTGGTTGGTTGGTTGGTTGGTTTTTATTTTGAAGTGTATCAGGCTCTAAGTGCCAGAAGTGTATCAGGCTCTAAGTGCCAGCTTGTTTGTTTAGATTCAGAGAGTGGTTTGGGTTTAATCTGTAAAGAGACCCTGTCCAGCTGCTGGGGGATTTTTTTCCCCCTGCTTAGATCTTTTTACCTTCCCAGTGCTCATATCCTGATTCAAGCAAGTGTGTTGTCAGTTCCGGAACAGACACCATCTCCTGGCAAGCGCTAACTATTGCATACACAATGCTGTTCATACCAGTATGTCTGTATCGCTTCTCGCATGCAATTTTGAGCAGGAATTCTTCTACTAAGAAGGTAAAAAGGAGTTTAAAAACTTTTATTTGTAATGATAAAAGTGCTGTAGAGATTCCCAACAGCAGCAGATGCCCCTGTGACACGCTCCAGTGACACAGTTCGGAGAAAAACAGACACACATCATCTTTCTGTTATAGCAGCTTTAAAGAATTCTCACCTCTCAGCCCGAGGACTACAGTGCTATTTACCATAAATCTTACAAGAAGCTGCTTTTGCTGTACTGAAAGGAAGCCATCTGCAGTCGAGATTTCAGTCTGTCTGCTTCCAGTTCTCGAAAAAAGGTGTCGTCGTCGCTCTGTATTATTGCCGCTTGCAGTTGCTGAATTTCCTTTTCCATCCTTGATCTCAATTCTCTTTTTGCTTTCTGTAGCATCTAGGGGAAACGCAAGCGTTAGCCCCAGCACGTGAAAAGAACACAGTTACACAACGTTAACAACACTTACTTGTGCTTGTGCTTTCTCTCTGCTTTGGATTTCTTGGTGTTCTTGAGATAAAGCTTCTGCTAGCATCGAAATCTAAGCACAACAAGTGTTTGAGTTAAGGAAAGGAAATAGTGTGTAAATAATATTAACTGCCTTTGATGCAGAGATGAAGCTTTACCTGATCTTTGTAATAGTTCTCCATAGACTCCAATTCATTTTGATGCTTTCTCCGTTGCTCAGCTCGCTTCTCTTGAGCATACGCCCTCAGGTCCTTCAGTCTTTGCCTCTGAATTTCTAAGCCTTCTTCAAATAAGCTTTTAAATATCTGCCAGCATTTAAAAAAAAGCAAAATTAAAACCACCTCAGAAACTGTTAGATATACATTTACATTTTTCAGCTGCTTTCTCTCTTGATGGGATGGCGATGATGTGAAGATTGGTCATTGCCCATGAAAAAGCTCATAGATATGTACCTAGTGGTGGGTCAGCTAGAGCTGAGCTGCATTTCTGTTAGTCAGATGAAATTCTGAGAGAGAAATAAGTTTTCTCTGTCAATTGATTAAGGGGCTGGAACAGAAAATGCATATTGCAGTTTTAAGATCACTTCAGGCACCCGACAAGGCAAAGCCTGAGTCGTTGAACCTGCGCTGGGATTTCCAGCCCACCCGGCATTCGCTCATCAAACTTCAGGACCTTCATCCAGGTTTCCAATAGCAGGAAATCCAGCCTGTGCTCGGCCTTCCCCTTTGTACCAAAGAAAACTCACCAGCTGCAGTGCAGCTCGAGGCAAACGGGTCTCTGGTCGCCAGCAGAGGATTATGCACTAAACTCGTAGTTTTATTTTAAAAGGTGAGAACTGTCTATCTACAAAGTGTAATAACTCTACTCGCTTTCCTTAGCTCTGATGTGCAGCCCTAATTAGAGATTGTATCTGTTAAAAAATTCGCTTTGTTATGCAGTTGTGTTTGTTAAACAAAGCTGTCTTTTTGATAGTTCCCTTAACTGAAGATCTAGATTGTTTTCTTTGGATAGTAACTATAGGAACAACTTCTTAATCCTAGTGTTTCTGAAAACTCATTTCCCTGATTTCTTATGTTACCAGCCGGTTTTCTATACTGATACTTCTCCCTTTCTCTCTGTCTCTTAACCCCATAAGCAGCCTCTCTTGTTTTACAGTGGTTTGCCCTCAGCTGTGTGTCTGTTTCCCAAGACAAAACCTTATCATCTGTGGCCTTGAGTGACCAACCATTTATTCCTGGGCTCTGTGTTTGTCTCCTTCTGCTGTTATTGGAACTACCAGACTATGGGCCCTTAGTGCTGGGCACTGAATGAGAAATAATTGCGCACTTGTAGAGCAAGACATCCCATACTTACCCTTTCTTCCCGTGTCCTTGCCCGCATCATCCTGGCGCGCAGCTGAACCCGGTAATCTTCATAGTATTTCCTGGCTTGAGCAATTTGCTGGTGTTTCTCCCTCACTTTATTCTGAGTCCACCTCTGGCGGTAGATACGCTGCCTAAGTTCTTGCTAAATGGAGAAGAGAAGCTGTAAGGCCACCAAGCTTCCCATAGATGTTGCTGCAGGCAAAGCTTTTGTTAATCACTGCTAATTAAACAGGGCCCTTTACGAAGGGCCTTCTCCCCACCCCAATTTTACACAGTGGTTATGGTCTAAAGCTTTGGTCACCACTGACATAGCAAAGTGGTGCCGTCCAGAGTGCTCTGTAATTAAGGAGTTGGCATTGCCAGCACCAGCAACACCAGAAGCCTCAAGTTTCTCCTCCTTGCACATCCTTAGAATTTGTTTGTGCTTTTCAAGCAACAGTGCAGTGCAATAATCACAATATTTCATTCCCATGCCCTCAGTAGCCACACAGCAAACGGATTACATGGTATTTGAGACCACAGCTACTCAAGAGGCATAAAATCATAAGACAAAAAGCCTCTTTCAGAGACGAGGAAATAAGCTTTCAAGCTTGCTGAACATGATTTCTTTTTTTTTTTTTTTTGTATTGTGTAACGAATATCCTTGAAAGAACATACCAGCCTCTTTTTATGGTCTTGATCTTTTTTCATAATTGCAACAAGAAGCTCGTGCTTCTTCAGGGCTTGTTGAACCTGGAGGTTTAAAAAAAACTTAATTATTTCCATCATTCTGCAGGACAGGCAGTTGCGTGTAGGAGTTGTAAACACAGCCCCTCTGCTATGGGGTTGGTTACCATCAGTCAACTTTCATATCTTATTAACTATTAAAGATTGTTGAGAACAAGCACTTTAAACTACAAAATGCTTTTTAAAAAGCAACAGCAATCCTAGGCAGTACTAGATAAATTAGTATAAAAAAAATGAGTGTTATATTCAAGTGGCTGATAAAAAGTCCAAAGCTGCACATCCCAATTTCACTAAGCTCTGATACACATCGTTCCGCATTGCACACAAGCATCCACACATCACCTGTGGTGCAGAGTCAGGATGATTTTATTACGTTTATATTTTTGTTATGCAGTGCAAACCGACATCTGCCGTTCTGCCACAGGCACTATCCCTGCTGACGCTTAGAAGGTAAGAATAAGAACGCTCACTTCATTTTGGAGTTTTGATCTACTTGTGCTGGAAGCTGCCTTAAGCTGTTCGGTGTGCGCACACTGCTGCTGCCACATCTTATTCAGAGTATGTTGGGAAATCTGTAGGTGGGGAAACTCTTCCAGTAGCTGCAACAGGAGGTCACCATCTCTTACTTTCACTACAAGGTAATGACGGATACAAGCAATGAATTCCTGGAGAATACAATTAGTGGTAAATTCTAGAAGGTGTCAGCTTAAGTGATGAAATATTTGACGTCAAATGCAGTCTTCAGATGCCACACTGTCAAGCTTAAACCCAGCAGTACATAACATCACCCTGTTGGTACAGCAGTGGACAACATGGTCCTAAGTTTTTGTGGGTTTTTTTTTTTCTGAAGGATTCTTTTATAGCTCAGGTGTTACTTCCCTCCTGCCACCATATCCAATTAAGACAGGATTCCCCTTCTTCCTTCAAATGGTTCTGACCATAACTGATTTTTTTTTTTTCTCTCTCTCACTGGCTGCAGTAACTTAAAGTAATGCTAATGCGTGAAAGATCACGGTCAAGTAAAAAGGTGGAAGATAAGCTGGTTTGCAGCCAGCTCATTCTTACTACATCTTTGATCTTTCTAGCTTAAGAAGATGATGGGGAGTTGAAACGAATGGGTATTAACCAGGTACATAGACTTTAAACACTAAAAAAAAAATAGGCACTGTCCCCACACAGCATTCAGTGGTGTAGGGGATTATACTGAGATCTTATTCATGAGCATGCACGAGGCCCTCTACCAAAATCGAGCCTGCAGTTTCATGCTGGCTGTTGTTGGAGCATCACTAGCGCAGAAAAAAAAACAGTGTCACTGTTAAAACCACCGTGGCAGGGGCTTGAAAGGATGATGACAGCAATCGATAGATTCTGCTCCGTTACCTGCCCACTGAAGCTAAAGGCTCAGTTTTACATCCAATACACCCGCAGGAAAAGAAAGGGAAAAAAAAAGTTCCTACTGAGCTCAGACTATCGTGGAGCAAGCACAGGAGTAGCAGTAATGGAAACAAGCCTTGAAAAAGATCCAAGGGGTTTTAAGAAGGTAGAAAATGGGTCACAGTTTTGATTATGCATCGGTGGTTTACATTTACTTTAAGCATTATCTCCTCTAACAAAACTCCAGACTTACAGAGGTCATAAAAAGGGGAAAATGCTACAGCTGACTGGTATATGTTGGACTAATGCCTTTATTCTTGGAGTTCAACACACGCTTTCAAAAGATGCCAGTTTTCCACCAAGTATAGTTTTGCAGTTCTTACTTGGAGCTGCTTTCTTTGGCTTCACTGTCCCTCGTTTTGGAATCCACTGGCTGTATTTGGGATTCTGAGGTGTGGTTTTTCTAGAATAAACTTTCACTGGCTGAGGCATTTTTGGAGGTTCTTTAAAGATGTTTTCTTTGTATTCTTGTTCCTTAGGAGCAGATGTAAAACAGATGGAGAACAGGTATGAGAAGAGATAGACAGATAGATCACAGTTTGGATATCAGGACTTAAATGTCTTTAAAGCTTTAGAATGAGCATTTGGACATCTAGACCTGGATTCTCCAGAAGGCCAGAAATGCAGGTCAGGGTTCAGATAAAGGTTAAATCTCACTCTTGCATAACCTCAGCTCTTCTGCAGCACTAAACGTTGCTGCAGCAGCCTCTGGGCTGCTTCTGCAAAGGTGAGAAGGGCCAGTATAGCGTGTGTTGCTGTGACATTGGTATGACTGAGCTTTTCAGCTTAAGTTTTTTGCTATTCCAGAAGTAGGTAAGAAAGTAGTAAAAAACTCTTTTCCATATTCGTAATATTACAGAATCATCCTTGCACAAACTCAGTTTTTCGAGTAGTTAAAAAAGACCTGGACAATATTAAGCAGATGGCCTACAGCGTACAGGGGCTCCAATCTTCTAACCTAGCTGGTGGGGATGTGTTTGAAGAAGGATCCATCTACGAAGTTAAAGCCAAACTACAGAAGTGATTGGCTTTACTTCTTGAAATCTTAGTGTCTTGAAGTTACCATGTGAAAAGCATGGTGGTGAGTTACCTGTGAGAACAGGTGTTTTTCTAAATACATAGAAGTGCTGAACCTTCTAAAACTACTTGTCCCTCGGTTCTTCCACCTGTTTACTACTCTAGTAGTATACGATGCTGTAACTATGACACAAAGTCAAGGAGGTTTTTGTCTCCAAAAGACATATTCAGTGTCTGGACAGATGGTTTAGATAAATTTAAAAGCCAAACACGTCCCACAATCACTTAGTGCATCACCTACCATCTCCCTGATGACTTCTCTGAGCTTGGAAAGTCTAAGCCTCTCCCTAGCTTCATAAATTTCAAGTTCATCTTCATAAGCTTTAGCAATCATCTAGGAAATAAAAATGAGAGGACTTTTCAGGGAAAAATAATCAGTCCATACGATCACCTCCCTGACTTGTTTGGTGTATGGATCAGAGTAGCATCTCCCACTCTAAACTCATTTTGCAAAATTTGGGGGGGTTAAGTCTTCTCCTCAGCTAGAAGAGTATAACTACCTGTAAGAATGACCAATAGGTCTAATGTAGAAATTACCTTTGCTTTTTTCATTCTTTCATCCCTTTCTTTTTGGAGCTGGCTGCATATTTTCCTTATTCGGCTTGTTCTGCTACTGCAGATTTTATCTTCCAAGTCAGAACAGAGTTGATGCTCAGATGAAGGTGAGGATGGAGAAAGGGATCGTGGTCTGCTTTGGTACCTTAGGTAAGGTGTGTCTGTAAGGAAAGGTGATTAGGTATCTAACTCAAAACAAAAAACACCTCCAGCAAAGACAACTAAAGGTAGCTGAAGGTGAGAGACTGTCTATAAGCCAGGGTCACAAACGGCTCCACCTTGCAATATAACACTATGCGTGTGGATTATATCAAGCTATAAGATAGTTTTATAGCCTAGTGGACAAATAGAGTGGTTATTTAATATATTGCCACCAATTTATAATATGTAAGATGTACACAGTAGGTGTTGGCTGTGTTTGGCACAGAAGAATCTGCAGTGAAGTGTATGGTGAACAGGCCCTCATTTTAGAATCACAGTCTTATCAATGAGCTTATATTCTGTCCCCCTCTCTTCTCTCAGAACGTTTTTTACTGCAGCTCTGTCTGCTTTGAATTTTTCATAAGGTTTTAGCATGGCTACTTAAGTGTTTAATAGGAACTTACTTCTAATTCTGTTACTGTCGTGCAGGTTTGGATCCAAGTAAAAAATATAAGCAAAATAACAATGTAAAACTTAGTAATTAAGAGTAGTTCCAGGGATCAACTTTGGGTAAGAAGGATTTTTCTTTTTATATTCCTCTCCATCCTAATGCTTTGCTAGCATAAGAATTGTTACCTCGCTCAGCTTTTCTTCGGCGATAATCCATGACACTGTCACTGTGCTGAGACAAGCTGTCATCATCTGTCAAGTCATCTTTTCTGGTGTGGCCACCCAAAGCGCTCTTTAACATCTATTGGATGGATTTGTGGAGGGTCAGGTTCAATAATTCATTCAACATTTAGAACTGTCTAAAGTCAGGTGTTAGGTATCCGTTTAATCAATATTAAGTGTATATCCTCATTCTCTCCACTATTATTACTAAGCTAGATTGCTCAGATACAACAAATCAATTTAACTTACTAAATCTAGTTCGTTTAACCGGCGGGAGAGTTTTTCTGACGTTTGTTGAAGCTTTTGCTTAGATTGCTTTTCCTCTGTTGTTCTGCAGGAAAGAGACTCAAGTGAATCTGTGGTAGAATTTTCATATCTGCTAAAATAGAAAACAAACAGATTTCACTTCTGTTCTAAAAACTTGAAGACAAGCATTACTTTGTAGAATTCCAGTTCATTTTTCCCATAAACACATTTTTATGCTGAATGTGTAAATGCCTATAACTGTATTTAAGAAAATGTCTCTATGTCAAGAGAAATGGGAAATCTTCCTGTTAAAATAATCTTTCACTGTTGTGCAGCTGAGGAGGATGAGATTTTATTTTTCAAAAGAGGATGGGGGCAGCACACCTGGAAGTGCTAGGTTGCCTTAGCACTAAAACACTGTACTTGCCTTTTCTTTCTAGGCAGGTATCTAGATTCAGGTATTGGAGTCGGTGCTACTTGGTCAGCACATAGTGAGGGGTTTTCATGTGAGGAGGACGCAGAAGTAGAGGCCCCATATACCCAAGGAACCTTGGAAAATAAACAATAAGTTAAGATTTTATCAAGATCTTCACAGTAAAGGTCAGAAATACCGTCGATCATGGGAGCAGGGAGCATAGAAACATCTCAAACCCTGTAATTTTATATATATATACATATATATATGCATATATATATTTCTATTAAAATAAAATAGTTCTGTCCTAGCCTCTGACTGAAAAAAGTGTGCTTTAGAGGATTAGATGTTTAAAGAAACAGACTAGGAGAAATACAGAAGATCAGTTCAAGACTCATCTCCAGCTAAGCCCCTGAATCAGAACAGCAAGATCTAGGTTAAGTTACATGAGTATCCTCCGCGCTACCTCATTACCCTGGGACTAATGCCAAGTAATGCGAGTAAGCTGAACCTCATCGAGTGCAGACTAAGCTGCAATTCACAGCAAACTCTAAGAAAACACTTATGTCCTTCTGCCATTTAGTTAAACTAGTTTAATACTGCCTGGTAACATATCAAACTAGAGTAGTTTGGGGTTGGCATGCATCTACTTGCAAATAATAATGGAAAATAAGTTTTGAGACAGAGACAATGTTTTAAACAGACAACGTAGAAGTAAAGGCTGTTGAAACTATTGGAACAAACGAAGTCTGTGAGTACCTCTTGTGGTTGCAAAAGGCAAAAAGGTGTTTTCAAGGGCAAGAAACTTCCTATACAGACGTGTTTCTACAAGCACAGGATGGCACCTGCTGATCACTTGGTGGGTGTTGTGTTATTTGGTTTTTGAAAAGGAAAGGACAATGCAAGGAAATAAAATGAAAGAATATAGCCAGGCAGTTCAGTGATGTTTAGGGAGTGAAATCTGAGTTGTTGTGGGAGTCTGAACAACCCCAGAAAGCCAAAATTCTTGCTGATTTGGAATACTGAGAAATACAGAGAAAGGACGTGACAATACTCTTGCAGTTTATAAATCTTTGATTAAAACTAAGATAAGTAGTAAGTGGTTGTTTAAGATAAATTAGGTACTGGCAGTTGTACTTCTTGGAGCAAACAGCTCCCAGAAGAACTGGCATGACTTTGAAACTACACATAGTCAGTCTGACTGTATACTGAAGAGAGCAAGCCGAAAGCAGGTTTGAAAAGAGCCCAGACGTGCCAGAAGGTATCAGGAAAATTAAGAGTAAATCTAAAAAATATTGACCGAACATCCACGAATAAGGTAAAGCTGTAACATCTACCTTTGCCACAGTGTCCTCAGCTTCACTTGATGCCACCTCCTCTCCCCCTACAGAAGCAGATGACAGAGAAGCATCAGTTGATGGTACAGACTGCACTGCGCCTACTAATGTGTGGAACAAGGGAAAAAAAAAAATCCAAGGCCTTTGGAACCAGATTATTCCAAGAGAACAGAATGACAAAGCAACTGTGCTTACACAGTTGTGACATTCATTTTGGTAATTTCTCAAGTTTGGAACTTTCAGTGTCATGGGAACGCTATGGAAACTGGAAAGGTAAGCAGCGTTTCCCAGGCAACAGAGAAACTAAGCACTGAAAACCAACTTCTAAACCTTTTCTACAACAGCAGTTAATGTTTTTTTCCTAGAGCTGAAAGTGCCTTGTTTGGTCCATGTTTCTCTGCTGAGAATAAGCTCAGCCATGGGAATTATCTGCTAGAAGAGATTTCCATAGTATAGGCACAGTATAGGAGTTGGACTCACAGATGATTTTTTTCTCCATCACAGTGAATATCGTAAAAATAACCTATTTTTGTTTCTTTATAAAACAGAGATAGAAATATGAACTTGTGCCCAAGTTAAAAAAAATGCACTATTAGTTTCAAACTCGTGTTTCTTGCAGGGCCAACAGAAATAAATGAAACACTCGACACTTCAGAGTTACCCTATAGGAAACAAAATTCTCACCAGGGATTTTCCTTGATAGAGGAAGACTACCAGAAACATCTTCAGATTTTTGTGTAAGTGACTTTTCAAGCTGAAACACAAAGCAACACATTTCCTACAAATACACAGGAGAACATTGCTGGGAGGGTCATGCATTAGGTTTTAAAATGAAAGCAGTAGAAGTAACAAATAGGTTTTTACTTACAGCAGGAATTTTCAGTCCTTGACCGTTAGCCAAGGCTGCTGACTGGCTGGCTGAGCTCTGATAACCTCTCCATGTAGGATAAAGAGGTCTGGCTTCTGAAGGTTGAAATGGTGGTAGCAAAGGAATAGCTTGCTGTAGAGGCTCCCCAAGTTTTGTCACACTGGCACTCAAACTCTCTTTTTGAGGTTCAGTGGTACGAACAGACTCCTTTGATCCTTAGGAGATGAATACAAACAACTTTAAGGGTTATCTGTGGAAGCAGAACGCTAGTTTCATGTATTCTCTGTAAGTATTAGGTGTATTTTAATATTTAATGTTAACTGCCATCTTTGCAGGACTGCATAGAACAGAACTGTAGTATTTTATCCTTATGATGTTATGTTTCTTCTGTTTACAGAAACACAGACGCAGGCCCTTCCCATCTCACTGCTTTTCTAAGAGCACCAGGTTTTTCATGACTGGACATATGCATATTTATATATGAATATACTGCTCTCATACTGCACGGATGTAGCTCTGTGTGTAACTACAAGTACCTTCTGATTTGCTGTTATCTTCCTTAGGGTCATTTTAGCTACGTGCTGGGGAATGCCTGCTTGTGTGGGGGAATTCTAAGCAATGACAGAGCCACAGTGAGCAGAGACCAGAGACATTCCTTAGTTAAAATCAGGTAGGTTAGATGCTGGAAGAATGAATACTCACCATCTTCCTTTTCCTTTACCACAGCCCTTTCCGTTTCAGAGAAATGTTTATGTAGTGTTGCAATAGCCTCTGAGTTTTCAGATTCTTCCACCCCCTTGTCCTTTTCTGCTGGTAACAATTCAGGCAGCTGGAATTCTAGAACTGGTGTTTGACAAATTAAGAACTAAAAGCATCTTGCCTTTTAGATGGACAATTTTCAGGTTTGGTATGTTAATATCTTGATGTTAGCAATCCTTACTGTAATCAAAATAGGTCTGTTGAATTCCTATTTGTAATTCTAGGCAATAAAAATGTCATGACTCATAATATTTCTTTATACCTTGAGAACAGAAATACTTACAGGAAAACAGGGAATAAGACTGGATGCTATTTCAGCAGTCTGCACGTTATTTGTTCAGAGCCACCCATTGTTTTTAAGTGGCACAAACTCCTAACAAGTCTTCTGCAAGAATGAACTTGCAAGTCTTTTTACAGCCTTAAATAATACATTTAATAATAAATGAGGTAAATCAAAGGCTTTAGAAATCTTATTCTATTGAACAAAAATAAAATGCCTTTGTAGGGAGAACTGAATTAGAAGTCAAAGAAAAAAACCTTCATTCAACTAACAGAGCCCTGGAGTCATGAAAAACAGTGTCTGAAATCTATTTTTTAACTTCAGTTAGATCAACTGTGGGTATGTTTTCTTATTGTGGGTTGGGTTTTTTTAGAGGGAGGGAAACGTAAAGCATTTAAAACAAAGTATTTGTCTGAAAGAAGTAACTTAAGGAAAAAAATAACAACAAAAAAGGCCTAGAAATGTTACCACAAAGTAGTCTTAATTTCTTTCACCTAAACTCACCTTCCTTTCTCTTGGAAAATGAATAAGCAGTATCTCCGAGTTTAATCAATTCACTTGTAGATTCTGATCCATCTGCATCAGAAGATGGAACAGAAAAGGCTGGCTGGGACCTAAGAGGAACATAAAACCACAGAATATTTACTCTAAAAATTTTTGCCCCTTCAGTCCACAAGATGGAGCTGCAGAAGAGTGGCAACTCAGCTTCAGGTCGCTAGCTGTAAATTATACTGTAGGACATAAGGACCACCTTCTTCAAAACAAATCAGCGTAGAAGTCACAAAGATAAATCGTACTTACCCTTCACCTGATGAGAATATTAAAGGCTGTGGAAGTTGTCCAGCATTGCTTCCCAGCTGCTCTTGAGAGGCAATTTGAATTTCATTATTGGATAGCACATTTGCCTCATCTGTTAATAAGGAAGAGGCAATTATTTTCAGGAAAAATACTTCTACCTACTAACTAACAGGTATTATTGCCAATATCATCAAAACAATTAAAGTGTAACATAACTTGATAATTATGATATCTAAAACGATGACATCTAATGACCCTTCGGGGTGGGGAAGCAACTTTTATGGTAAGTTTTGAAAAGAGATACAACTATCACATACTCTGTCGTTTCAGTTATAAATAACCCCTTTCTTCTTCCTCCAAGTATTAAATCCTGTGCTTAACTGGAAAACTCGGGCCACTGAATCCTGTTGGGTAGCAGCCCTGGCAGTCTGAGAGATGGGAAAGGCAGAGTACAGGCACAGAAAATTGCTCCTTCTGCCGTTCACTTGAAGCCACCAAGTGTTTCCCCTTTACTCACAGACGGCAACAGCCAGTGAGAACAGTTCTTATCAGCTTTAAGATAGGAAGACCAGTACTCAGTCTGACGCCTCTGAAGGGCTAAGCAGCTTCTCTTCCCCTGCTTAGCATTTTCCTCAAAATAGCCCTTGCTAGAGATCTGCTCCCAAGACCCACTTCACAGGACAGATTAAGTCATGGCCCTGTTTGTCTCCCAATAAGTACAAGGGACATTTGCTCATTGCTCCAATTTAAGTAAACATTTCCTTCCCTAAGTCCTAAACATAAGTCATTTGACTTACAAGCTGAAAAGCAACATACTAACAGAGCATGAAATTGTCTGGAGCAGGCTTCTGTCACAAAAAAGAAGCGGACAGATTGTATCCTGCAGTTCTTGCCTTTTAAAAAGTCTTGGAGAAAATAAGTTATCTATTTTATCATTATTGTTTATGAAAACGAGAAATGTAAATACTCGGTCTGGCCACTGAAATTTCCTCCCTCCGTGGCCAGTTTCAGCCTCTCCTCTTCTGCATTTTTGGGGTTATAAATAAAGCGAAACCACCAAATAAACCCTTATTACAGTGGAAACACTTTGTGTACCCTAAAGCAAGGTTTTGCAAAGCTTACATTTTCCAATGGATTTCATTCCCTATAGCTGCTAGTGGGGGAAACAGCAAAGAAACAGTTTATACCTGTTGTGGGAGCTGTATTCCATCCTCAAACACCAAGAACTGTGGTCATGAGAACCTAAGCCCTCAGCAATCTCTTTTGATAGCAGATAAATGGAAATAAAACTGTCCATAATACAGCAACAGCAGAACAGAATACATTGATCTCGGACACTTGTCTACTCACCTCTATTCTGAGAAGAAGATTCACTGACTTCTTCTATAAGATACTCTAACAAACCATCAAATATTTCAAGGAGGTTTCTGATAGATTCTCTTTCTCCTTTCACGATGTCCTCACCTTAAGAGATAGTAGTGCCACATATTAATAACCAGTACTGCACAGCAGAAAAACTCTCAAGAGCAGGAGTTTTCTGGAAAAGAGTGCTCAGAAATTCTTGTGAAGGTGTCAGCTCAGAGGACAAGTGGTGGCACATTTATGGTTATGTAAGTAAGCTAAAGCTACTTTAAAAGTTCCCTAAAGTTGTATATTTTCCATTCTAGTAACTGGAAGTTTATATCTGCTTCACAAAAAAAAAATCAAATCGGGCAAATATTCAGAGATTGTTGGTATTCCGTATTTTTTTATGAAAAATGAACAAAGTCTATGGGCTGGCAGGCAGGATTTCAAATACCAGCCGTAAGAGCCAGGTTCCAAATTGGAAAGAGACAATTCATAACAAGCAAGCAGTTTTCATCCTTTGCAGGCTGTGTTCTGTGAGACTGGAGATGTGACTAGCCAATAAAAGCTACTACCTGCACACAAAGAATAGACACAACAGGGTTCAAGCCTTCACTCATCAACTTTTTACAGTTCAATAACAATTTGAAACTCAAGGCTTGTGTTTGAAAGCTCAGTCTCCAAGCGTGAACTTTATACAGAATAGTGCTGAGCCAGTAATACACTTAATACACTTCAGGTAACGCTTTAGCAGACAAGTGAAGTATGATTGATTGCTAACTTTAACATTTCTTACAGGTCTGTGTCATACAAGACAAATCTCCTTTGTTCTCTGCTGTTTATTTATAATCTGATATCCAAGGCAAAGGTTCAGCATTTTGATGACAGTAGGAAATCATGTTTTATAACACATGGTTCTTACAAAATGTTCAAATTAAACCACACGGACATTCAGCTGTTGAAAACCAGCACTTACCAGTGATGTGTGACAGGCTGACCTGTAAATAGTCCAGTGCCAGGGAATCTATTACTGCTTGTACATTATGTGCATCATCTTCTTGGCTTCTAGGAGTAGCTATGAAATCTATTAAAAATAAATAATAGATTTTAGGCTATCTAAATAGATAGCTTGTTGCAGATGTTTTGACTAAGCTATTTACAATTTCACCTACAAGTTAGTATTTTTTCAATACCTTGAGTACTCGGTGAAAAGCCCAAATATCACGTGGTTGTATGAAAAAAAAACCCAACCCCAAAAATTAGTCAATATTACTTAAATCTTCTCAAAGAGTGACTCTTGTGTGTGTTTGTCTTTGGAAGGACAAAAATGCATTAAAACTCTAAACATCTATAATAAGCTTTGCAAACTTGAATTTGTTCATTACAAAACATACTGAGAAAAGAAAAACAAGTTCAGAAATTATGGTTCCCACCTGGTACTTTTTCTCCTACAATAGACTCGTAAAGACGAACAAACACATCAGCACCACATTCCGACAGATTCTTTATGTGCTGGTTTATGTGACGGCTCTTTAAAAGATCATTGGCAACATCAACCCAGTCTGTTAGGAAGTGAAATATATTAATGTGAGAACTGAAAGAGACAGAAATAAACACATGGTTAGAGTGAAAGATGGAACCTGTTTCAGTGTTTTTGACTCCACTATAAGCGTTTGATCTTGGAAGAGAAAAAGTCATCATCTCTGATAGTCTGTGATCTCTTAAGGTTGGATTTTCACCCTAATGGTATTTTAATGAGTATTATGAAGGACTTTACATTACTAGAGAAACAATAAGTCACCCCTATCCTTGGAATAAGGAACAACTTTTCCTTGGATATGTCACCCTCACCCTTTCTCTCCTTGAAAGGAGAAAAATTATACAATTACTGCAACAGAAAGTAATCTGTACAATTTTTACTCTTCTGCACACAGGGGACGGAGCTTTCCCATCACTCTACTACTCACTCAGTTCTAGAAATCACTTGACGTTTTAATAATTCCAGGTGCAGGCAAGGTTAAAGAGGCATCTCCTGTGCTTCAGACTGACACTTCCAATACCTGAAGGGGCTACAAGAAAGCTGGGGAAGGGCTGTTTACACAGGCTTGTGGTGATAGGATGAGGGGCAACGGGTATAAACTGGAGGGGCAGATCTAGACTAGACATAAGGAGGAATTTCTTCATGATGAGAGTGGTGAGGCCCTGGAACAGGTTGCCCAGGGAGGTTGTGGCTGCCCCATCCCTGGAGGTGTTCAAGGCCAGGCTGGATGGGGCCTTGGACGCCTGATTCAGTGGGATGTGGCCCTGCCTGTGGCAGGAGGGGTGGGACTGCAGGGATTTTAAGGTTGCTTCCAACCCAAAGCATTCTATGATTCTCTGACTCAGACAGCTTCAGTCTCCGTCCATCCCCAAAGTGTCACGGGGGCGGGGGGCGGGGTTACATTAAAGAGCTCAGAAAAACACAAGAGACAGAAAGACATCCTTAAGGCAAAGTGCCCATGGCTGAATCGGCAGAAGGATGTCGGGGGAAGAAAAAGCGGCTTCCCCTGATCTCCCCCTCAGTCAGGGTACGGAGGGCGGCTGCCTCTCGGGGGCTGTCAACCCATGGGTGTCCCCAGGCTCCCCCGCCGCCCCTACCTCTCTCCTCAGCGCCTCCCATGGCCCCAACGGCCGCGGGCACCGCCCCCCCCGCAGGCTTCGAACCGTCCGTCATGGCGCCTCTCGCTCCCATTGGGCGGACGGGGAACCGGAAACGGGAGTGGTCCTCGCTACCACAACCCACTTCCGGCCAGCGCAGGGCGAGCCCGTGCCTCGCAGCCACGCCGCGGGGTCACGTGGCCCCCGCCCCAACGGTGTCACGTGATGGTCCCCCACCGCCCCCTCCCTCGGGCTCCCTCGCCCTCCCCTGCTCTCCTTCTCTCGACCGGGGATCCGTCCCCGGGCCCTGTCGCTTCCCTCTGCCCCGGGAGCCGGCTGGGGAGCGGTTGGGCTGCTGAGGGCGGGTGGTGGCACAAAATGGCGGCGCGAATACCGCCCGGGCTGGTTCCGCCTTCCTCACCCTGAGAGAGTCCGCGGCCTTCACCGGCGGAATGAGTGGGGGAGGAAGGGTGGAGCGGGGAAGGCGGCCGGCTCTTGGGCTCGGAGGCCTGGCGGGGGTGGCAGGAATGTTACTGGGGCTAGTGGGGCCCAGCAGGAGGCGTAGAGTTCCTTAGAATCTGAATGGTTTGGGTGGGAAGGGATCTCAAAGCCCATCCAGATCTGACCCTGGATCAGGGGCTCCAAGCCCCATCCAACCTGGCCTCGAACACCTCCAGGGATGGGGCAGCCACTGCTGCTCTGGACAACCTGGGCAAGGGCCTCCTCACCCCCACAGCGATCCAGTTCTTCCTAAGATCTCATATAACTCTCCCCTTCTATAGCTTGAAACAGTTCATCTCATCCTCTCCCTGCCTCCCTGGTAAAGAGTCTCTCCCCAGATTTCTTGTAGGCCCTATTGAAGTACTGGAAGGCTGCTATAAAGTCTCCTCAGAACCTTCTTCAGGCTGAACAACTCCAGCCCTCAGGTCATTCTCGTGGCCTCCTCAGGATGTACTCCAACAGCTCCATGTCCTTTTGCTGAGGGTTTCAGAGCTGGATGCAGGATTCCAGGTAAGGTCTCACAAAGCCAAGTAGAGTGGTAGAATCATCTCCTTTACCCTATTGGCTACACTGTGATTGGGCTGCAAGTGCATGTTGCTGGCTCATACCCAGCTTTTTGTCCACCAGTACCCCCAAGTCCTTCTCCACAGAGCTGTTGCCAATCCCTTCATCCCACTGCTGTGTGTGATGGGCACATGGAACCTTCATTAAAAGGAAGATAGGGAAGGATAACACTTTCACCGCTCAATGTCTCCAAAAACCTGCGCTAGCGCAGGTTTTTGGAGACATTGAGCGGTGTGAAAGCGTTATCTCCTTTCTGAGCAGCTTCCGTGTTGCATCTACTCTTGCAGAATCAGAAATAACAGTACCCCTTATCTCTAAGCTCCTGAGGCATGAGAGCAACAGCTGGGATCCCAGTTCTGGCTGTAAGAACAATGACTGGCGGCTACTAAACATCAAGGCCAAGGTCAGCTCTTAAGAGCCTGCAGGCATCATGTCTAGATACATGATCCAGACACACATGATGCTTCAATGAGCACAACGGAGCTTTTGTGCATATAAGCAAATGCATATCAATACTATAAAAATAAGTAGGAGATGGATTTTGATTCTATCAATGCACAGCTTTCCACAGCTGTGTTGATTTGCTTCACCTATGTAGGCTTAAAATAAGAAAAGAGCACAGGAAAATCAATTATGTTTAGCTTAAAAGGGGTGGGACAGAAAAATGAGGAAGTTCTTTTTTTTTTCAAAGAGGAAATCAAAAGGAGTTGCCTGCAGACTAAACATGCACAGGCGGGACAGAGAATGAGGTTTTGGTTTAGTCTTTTAAATTCTTTAGAACCTCAGAAAGTTTAAACAGCACAGGAACAGGCACCACTAAGTTAGGTACAAACAAAAAATCAAAGTAAGCTGTGTTGGGCTAAAGGTAGTAGGCAGGAACAAGAAAAAAAATGGACAATTTTCTCTTTTCACAGCATTTCCAAAAGCCTTGTTTGGACTTGTCAGAAGCAGGAAGCCCTTGGGGTCAGTACATAGAGGGCGTTAAAAGGAGTATTTTGGAAAACCAGTCTTTAACAAGCAATATTAGACCAGTAACTCCTGCTGGAAAAGACTGGGGAGGATCCCCCTTGAGAAATTTGCAGGGGCTGGTATTGAGGAAGCTGGTTAAACAGAAGTGTTACTGAACCCCCAAATTAATAACAGGAAAAAGTGATTGATCGAGGTAGTATTTTGAATTCCTGAGGGGGAACAGCTGTGGACATTCATAAACAAAGATAGCCTAACTGAGGTGTTATTTTTGAGGCAGAGAACATGGAAACATCTAGCACTCTTCACTGAAAACCTTGCTCTGTTTTCAGCAACACAAAAAAAAAAAAAAAAAAAAGAAAAAAAAATACACAACAGACCAAAAGAACAGATCAAAAAGATCTTTTTTCCTTCACTTCACTAAAGGACCCAGATCCTGTGTGCACTTCTTGCCAATAAAGAGAAAATGGCAATGATAATTTGAATTGCTTTTAGAGGAGAAAATATTAGATAGACTGTAGCTTTGGTTTACAAAAGAGGTGACTTAGAAGGTCCACAAAGGGATTAAATAAATAGAAAACTATTACTCACTGTTTCTATTAACTCATGATTTATGCCCCTTGTTCTTACCAGGAAACGTGTTGAAAATGAAAGGAAATGTTTTTCGGGTAGTAAATAATTAAACTGGGATACAAATTTTCACAGTATCTTAGAAGCTAAGAGTGTAAATAAATAGAACCGAAATGGGAAGAAATGGGCATTGGATGCAGTTATGTTATTTTGTTTCTGAAAAGCCTTTAAGCAGGGACAGCTAAAAGGTGAGAGGGTGCAAAGGGAGAGCTCTGCTACCACACTTCTCCTTTCTTATGTTTTGATTTGCATTGGCCACTGCTCATGACAGGCAGCCTGCTAGTGTGGCTGATTTTATTTATGCTTTGAGCTTCCCCTTTTCTTTTGTGTGCTTAAATCCTCAAGTAGGATGTCCTGAGTTGGAAGGGACACACAGGCCATCATCGAGTCCAGCTCCTGGCCCTGCACAGGACAACCCAGGTGTTCACACAGTGTGTTTGAGGGCGTTGTCCAAATGCTTCTGAATATTATCAGCCTCGGCGCTGTGACTGCTTCCCTGGCAAGCCCATCAGCAGGGCAGATAAGCAACATGATAGTTCAGGTATTTTGTGTTTGCGATGAGCGTGCATTCTCAGCAGCCCTGTCCTTCCATGCCCTCCTGCACTCTCTGTGACCTGTGACTCCCTTTACTGGCCCTGCTGTGGGGGTGCAAAAGGCAAAACCAGTAACTTTCTATCCCCAGGTGCATAAGAACAGCCAGGTAGTGAGGAACAGCCTGAAATCATTGCTCCAAGAAAGCATTCGAGGAGCTGCTGATACAACAAGTAGTTACTATTACAAAAAGTCGAATATTTTTGATTTAAAGGTTTGATTTAAAGTTTAATGGATAACTCCCCTGTGTAACAACTTTGTATCTTATAACCTGCCTCGTGTATCTTGTGGCATGAAACAGCAAAATCAGGGATGCAAAGCCAAGAGATATTGCACTTGAGTAGTGAGAAACTTTGTTAACTTTGTTACAGTTGCATCTATAAGAAATAGAATTGTAAAATGGGTATTAACCAGTTAGAAATAAGAACTGTGAAATCATTACTAACCAATTAGAAGTTTAATGTTAGGCAAACGCCCCTGCTTTGTCTGAAAACTATATAACCTTATTGAACCTGCTAATAAATCGGAGCTTGCTTATCAATCACCTTGATTGCGCATCTTGCTTCCCTCTCTGCTCCAACATAAAGTAAAGGTTCATGATTCATAAATGTATTTTTTTGAAAGTTAGACAGAAGTTCCCTCTGACAGCATGTTTTCTTTCAAACAGTGTTTTCCCAGAAGTTGTTAATTCTTTGAAGAGGATAACATCTTGTGTTCATATGATCTATGCTGAACAGATGTCTTCTGTAATCACTTCTGTTTGCAGTCTCTCCCTGTCTCAAGTGCAAGGTCAGGCAGAGCTGGAGCCAGCTCCAAATTAGCAAGAGTTTTGACTGTTGTGAAGCTCATAATAGCATTAAAACGAGTTCTTGGAAAGTAATAAAATATGCATAAGATTTCTGGGAAAACTTAGACACATGCAAGTGGGAAACACATTTGGTCCCAGCTCTTGTTTCGTTGCACAGAATTGATGAAGATAATTCCCTCATGTTGCCCAGGCCTGAAAAAGGATGCTTGTTTTCTAGAACTCAAAAATAAATCTTAGAGAGTTTATTTGTCAGTATTTTCAGTATCACTGCCTGCTATTGTGCCTGTTCCCTCCCTGCTAACACCATGGCAGTGAGCCCCTCTGGCTCCTGCTGGTGCCAGGCCACCTCATGCCTGAGCTCGCCATTCATTCCATATCCTTTCGTGGCTACAACACGTGACTGCAGCCCTGTGGGGAAGAAGTTGGGGGTGCTGATTGAGGAGAACCTTTATAGAAGCTGGCACTGTTTGCTTATAGCCCAGAAGGCCAACCATATCCTGGGCCTCATCCAAAGAAGTGTGGCCAGCAGGCTGAGGGAGGTAATTCTCCCCCTCTGTTCCTCGCTTGAGAGACCTCATCTGGAGTATTGTGTCCAGAGCTGGAATCCTCAGCATAAGAAGGTGATGGAGGTGTTGGAAGGGGTCCAAAGGAGGCGACAAGGATGATCCAAACGCTGGAGAACCTCCCATACGAGGACAGGCTGAGAGAGTTGGGGTTGTTCAGCCTGTAGATGAGAAGGCTCTGAGGAGACCTTAGAGTGACCTTCCAGTACCTGAAGAGGCTACAAGAAAGCTGGGGAGGGACTGTTCACAAAGGCTTGTGGTGATAGAACAGGAGGCAATGGGTATAAACTGGAGAGGGGAAGATTTAGATTGGACGTAAGGAGGAATTTCTTCACCATGAGAGTGAGGAGGCCATGGAACACGTTGCCCAGAGAAGTTGTGGCTGCCCCATCCCTGGAGGTGTTCAAGGCCAGGCAGGATCCAGGCCAGCCTGATCCAGTGGGGGTGTCACTGCCTATCGCTGTTTGTTGGAACTGGATGGACTTTAAGGTCCCTTCCAACCCGAACTACTCTGTAATTCTGTGCACCCCAACCCAGAAGAACACGGGCAGGGGGCAAATCCCCATTTTTCCTACCCCCCTTCTTCCGCTCTGCGCATGCGCATCCTCGCGCCTCCTCCCGCGCGTGGGCGAGAAGCTGCGGGTGGTGACGTCACCGAAGCCACGCCTCCACC